>JABFDZ020000118.1:11183704-11202921 GCA_019775955.2 Pollimyrus isidori | reverse complement strand
CGTTTGTTTGAAAACAACATTTTTTGTCATCCTTACTGCAAACTTATATGAGCGATAATATCATTAAATGTAGAGGGCGGCCTTACAATATTTTCCAGGGGAAAAGGGGGTCTCAGGCAAAAAAAGGTTGGGAACCACTGCTGTAGAAGACGCTTGAGCCTGTAGAAGACGCTTGAGCCTGTAGAAGACGCTTGAGCCTGTAGAAGACGCTTGAGCCTGTAGAAGACTTCACCAAGTATAGTCTAGTACAGTAGCCTTTCATTTCAGGCCTTTAGGCCCAGTATGAGCTACACAATGAGGACTGTGACATACAGTAAAGTAGAACCGAGGAGTGGAATAAGTAAGCCTTGGATGGAGAGTGCATCCATGTGACTCAAGATGATGCAAGTGTGTTGGGTGCAGGGTTAATGGGGGGCTGCTATAGCTGAGACCACAGCATGACAGCTGTCCATATAGCCTCCAACCGCTTTGTCAGTTCTGAGGGGGTGGAATCCTCCCCAGACAGCATATGGCAGGGGAACTCCCAGGACAGGACATCCATCCTCCCTTGGGGACATACTGTACATCTATTATGGGGAAATGGGATTGTGATGTATTTGGCCTGTGAGAGGCATTGCCCAGATGAATGCCCAGAGGAATGCCCGGTGGGATTTAAACCCCGGTGCTGGAGGTGTGAGACCACAGTGCTTCCCACTCAGCTCCCATATCAGCCTAAAGAACCACTGTTGTTTTCGCAGGACTAGTGGTCAAAGGGGGGAGTCCGAGCTCAGATTTGTGAACTTGGGACAGAAAGAAATGAGAGCATGCAGATTGTTCATCTCATCCTAGCATCAGCTCTCCGGTTTGAGTCACAGTAAGGAAACTGTGAATCTAAGGAATCTGAACACATCAAGTTATATCCGTTTCAGGACTGACAGGATGTGGACTGAACTAACTGCAGTAATGATGGTCACCTGATTCTCCTGTGGCCCATTTCCTATTCTCACACGAGCCTTTGGGGAAACTTCCTTCCAAGAATCATGCAGTCCCATACCAAACACCAGACCATTGCTCCCAGTTAATAAATATAATGCACTGGAACCTTTTAGTGGGGAAGGATGCATGTAAACAAATTACAAAAAAATCTTCATTAGAGCAGATTATAATGTAACAGGGTAAGGAGCCCAGATTATGAGATAATGCCTTGCCATACTTTCCGGGGAGCTGCTCTTGTGTTAGATGAGAGATATAGTGGAAGCTATCCTGGTCTGTCTAAATAGCAATGCAGTGCTCACGCCAGAATCACAATCAGCTGTATTAACAATGTACAGCCCAAGTACAAGGAAGTTGTTTTGGTGTAACTTGGATGTAATTGGTTGCATTAACTTAAAATAAGGCAATTTGCAAAAATATCATTACATAGAATATAGCAGAGTTATAACCAACAAGAAACGGGTTAACAGAATGGCAAAGCAATGAGAATGAGTTTTATATACCTAGAACCTGTAGTATTTTTAAGGGTGTGCCACGTTGTTACATTATATAGTGGATGACTAATGAGGATGTCAACTGGGACCTGGTCTCACACAGAGAAATGTTTGAGCCACATAGGAAGTATGGCAGGAGTGATAAAAATGGAGTGTGAAGTTCCCAAAAAGTCTATTGCAAAGTTGCAGTTTCAGCTTTAATTATGTAGCCGAAACCCTGGAATGTGACCCACTTTCACCCCGTTTACCGTGGCAGCCAGGTGCTGAAGGTCAGTTACATTTTTTTGTAAAGACAATGGCTTTTGTCTGTCTCTTTTGTTGACTGCTCTCCTGTGCTGTGTTCCTGCTGTTCATTGTTTTCAGTTATTCAGTTATTAGTTCTTTGCAACATCACTGTTTCATGATCTTTAACTCAGTGCCCAGAATTCCAGTTATCTGGGTAAGCTCTGTTTGTTCCCTGGACTCCTGTCATACGATTGCTCCTTTGATGCACAACAGTATCACGAGGTCCTGTTTCATCCTGATCCAAAGATGTGTTCACAAGAGTTGCTTCTACAGTGGGTCTCTCTCTCTCTGTCTCTGAGTTCTCTGACTAACATGATACACATGGTCAGTGACTCAGAACAAGGAACAGACCTCTTATACCATTTGGGCAAAGAGTTTGAGAAAACTGCATAAGGTTTGTTTTACAGGTTTCAGGGCTCAAGAGTGAAATACACTCTCTGTCTCTGCATGGGGAATTTTTCTGGAAGGGACTATGCTGACATGGATATAATAGCTATCAGAAAGCACATGTCGGACTTGGTCTCGACCCCCTGTGCTATCTTCAGTAATGAAAGTTTTCTCTGACTTCATCTTATTTGCCTCAAACGTTCTCAGCAGAACAACACAGACATCTGAAGCAGTGTTGCCTCTTGAGTACCCATTTCAATTAGCTACCATTATCCATCTGTATTTCTTGAAATAAAAAGTCAAAAGAAGTACCAGCATTACTCCAAGTGGTCTTACAGTTTTGAAACACAGGTGTTTATGTGCTTGAGAACAGAATGTTGGTCCAGAGCATGTCAGACTGAATAAACGCCCAGGCTTCTGGAAGAAAAGGACATTTTAATAATTACACAGCTAAAAAAACAGCTATGTGCTACCAGTCCTTCTACTGGTGTTCAAGATGTCCTGATTAAAATGTGAAGTCCTGGTTCCTAGTGTACTGTGTCCAATCCCAGTGCATACTACTGGTGCTAACAAGAGAAGATAAGCAAAAGCATATGCAGCAAGTAATGACTAACAGACCAACTTAACAACTGAGACAATGCAATAGAGTGCAGTCAATGCATACAAATCTCATAAGGGACAGTATATAACAGCAATGCAGTATTTGCCAATCGCAATACAGCCGCACTTTGACTGATATACAAAAACATTTTTTGGGGAGCCCCGAAAAAGTTCCCACTGATATATTTTTTATTTATACCTAAAATAAATATATATTGATATGTGTTAGTAATATATTTCTAAATGGCTGCTATCTTACTTCCATCCATCCATCCATCAATCCATTGATTTTTCTGCAACTGGTTGTCTTAGTCAGGGTCGTTGGGGGGTCCAGAGATTATCTATTTTACTTTAAAAATATAAATGCAATATTTTTCTGCAAATGCTAAAACTATTAGCTCAACCTTTAAACAGTTTGGGGTTGTATATTCACAGGTGTCCATTTTCACTGCATGTAATTGTAATTTCTGTGTTTCTACTTCTCCAACATATTAACCTGAAAAATAAATTTGATTAATTGTTTTTAGCTATAGATAGTATGTTTTTAAATGGATAACCATATATCTCCATTGTTCCTAGTTTCTTTATAGGCTTCTTCAATTGCCTCTGGATATTGTACAATGTGAAGAAATCCCTAAGCCTATGAATGCCAACAAGTGTATGTTTTATATGTCATTTAAATTGAAATCTGATATAAACTGGTTTTGTTCCCTGTATAATTGTTCTGGATCTGACATTCTACAAGGAAAGGCGAAGTTGTCCCACTTATCACATACGATAAGTCACCTTGGGTTTTTCTGTTCCCAGAACTGAAATGGTCCACCACGCCCCACATTGTCCTTCAATTTCTGACAACAGGGACCAGAACTCTGTGATCGGATCACAGAATTGGCTGAGGGGCCAGTTGTCTGTTTCTGACATCTCTGGGCAAAAATAAGTGCTGAGTGTCACCCAGGCCCAGACGCCCCCCACCACCACGTATCAACTCGCTGAATAGTGTGTTAGTTCCAGATGTGGGCTGCCATTAGGGGGCCTTCTTTGTCATTCCTTAATATGAAGAACATTCCCTTCCAGTATGCTGGCAGGCGAGGTCTGTTCTCTAGGTGTCTACTGCTGTGTCCAACAACCTTTACTCAATAATGGCAAGTTTTTGTGAGCTTAGGGATTTAGTTACTGTGCATCTTCACATAAGCAGCCTGACTGAAAGAAACCTGTATTTACAGAAGCTATAAATAATAATTTCACTTATTGCTTTCATTGTCATTGAAAGGGAAAAAAAAGATTTGTGCATTAGGCGTCAAAGTAGGAAATGTGCTTTTTTGGTTCCCATTGCTTTTAATTACCAAGAAATCAGCTTAACGAGGGGCAACTTAATATTGACTCTATTCCTTGCCAATTCTTTCTGAAAATGTTATTTTGTGGTTTCATTAATAATTAAAAAAAAAACAATGCAAGTAATATTCAGAGATGTTCATATTGTGCTGACAAGACAGAGGAAAAAAACCTTTTGGAGTTCTGAATTTGAGGTATCCATAAAATTAACATAACTTTGGGGTATTTTGCTGAAAGAAACCCTAAACTAGAGTTACGTTACAGGCAATCGGATTGATAGTATGATGATTATGATTTCACACCTCTTTTTCTCTGAAGTTAGCAGAAATTTGACATCCTGTACCAGGTACATAAACAATTCTAAAATGCTTCTAGAATAGAGAGTGTTATCCAAAAAGCCAAGTATACAGTATATCAGAATAGTTTTACACTTACAAATGGAATCTCCATTTTCTTAGTCATCACGCATACATTTTCTAACACTCAACACAAGCCATTTGAGTAATCTTGCTGACAATATATTCCCTAACTTGATAGAGTGTACTGCTAGAGCTGCAGTCATTTTAAAGACCTCTAAAGGTCTTGGTAATATTACATGTTTGTCTGGTTTATTGTTTGATTACAGATTTGAGTGCACAGTTTAAGGTACAATTTATTAAACTCCGTATTCAGGGAGTGTAAGATTTTACACTGTTCAGTATCTTCAAGCGTCATTCCTTATAAGCTGACCTGGCAAAGAGAGCCTGTTGGTTTTTATATTCCAGAACTTTACATTAATCCATTCTTTCACATTACTTCTATTTCAATTGCATGAACTGTAGATGCCCCTTTAAAAAATATACAGACTGGGCCACGAATAAGTATACAGTTTTTATTTTTACAATGTAAAGGCTCTATTTTACAAAGTAAAGCAATTTTTTTAAGTAGGTATACAGTCTTTATTTTACAGTACTGATTTGATCATGTTTAGTTTCTTCCTCCGTCAATGTCGATACGTTCCTGGAGCTTGTCCCTGACACTGCCACACACTTTAGCTACCCTGACAACACCTTTCCACGACTTCAGGCACTATGGCGGCATTGACTGGCCACTACGGTCACCTGACCTGACACCAGGAGAAGGGCTTTGAGAGGAAGCCCCACACAGTGGGTGAACTGAAGGAGTTCATCTCGCAAGCATTTGAGGACACTGACACTAACTGGGATCCGTGTGCTTAAGTATGTTGCAGTGTCAGGGACAGGCTTCAGGAATGTCTCAATGTTGACGGACGACATTTCCAGCACCTAAGAGACTAAACTTGACCCAAGCAGCACTATAAAACGAAGACTATAAACCTACTCTTGGCTTGCTCTGTATATTTCTTAGCCATTCCCCATCTGCCGTATCTTGCTTCTCATTATTTTCACCTCTGCGCACCGTTTGGGCACTTCTGTGTTTTCACTGCGTCTGTATGTCAGTTGGGCGCTTGAGGAGACGAGGCTCTGCTTACAGTTTATGTTCCTCACTGCTCTCCAGGTCCTGGAAGGGAATCCGGAATGAGAGCTCCAGCTGTCAATCACAATCCATGGTCTGACTCAAAATTCAATGTGTCTGTTCATGCGGGCATCCGATATAAGAACTGGAAGCTGCTTACTGGGGATCCAGGTAATTCCATTTGATTTTCATGTCACTTTTTATGGGTGTTTTTTTAGTTCAGAGGTGGAACAACAATATATTTAGGATTTTATTTAGCAAGGTATAATCTTGGTAATACTTTGATCAACACTGATGGAGTTTTACTGGTGAATCACCAGTTCCAGTTTTGTCATTTTGTTTATTTTGTCTAAGGAAATTGGGAAATCTAAAATATATAAATATATTAAAATTTCATAATTCATGCTACTTAAGACCCACCATTCTGTGAGCAAAACCCATTACAAAGTATGTTATAGCTCTTGTTTTAACTTTGATGGGGGATGTCACATAAAGTTATAACAAATGTTATGGTCCTCAGTGAGCACCTGGTAGCCAGGCAGACACAAAATTATAATAACAACAATAATAATAAATATTGTTTATTATTGTTAATAATACTATTAATAATAAAATAATATTTTATTATTATTTATATTAATGTGTATTAGCACCATTCTTCATCCATTACTCATTTATCTGATGCTTTTATACAAAGCACCTTACAATAGAGAGAAGGATTACAATTTGTGTTTTTGCTTCCTGGGATTGGAACCCACAACCTTTGTGCTGGTAGTGCAATGCTCGACTTGGTTGAGCTACAGAAATAGAAGTTTCCAAGATTATTATGAGCAATAGTGAAACAAATAGCTAAGACTGCATTATTCCACGTGAAGAGTAAAAAAAACGTTTTAAATGTTATATCCCCCTTGTGCCCATTTAGGCTGTGACCACTGGTTCCCACCCCCTCATCTGTTCAACGGCTCAGAACCCAGTAGAACGGAAGCTTCCCTGAAGCCTGTACAGCTCTTCAACATTGAATCAGACCCTGAGGAGAGGCATGAGGTTTCTCAGCATCACCCAGAAGTGGTACATTTCCTCCTAGACAGACTCCAGTATTACGCCAATGCTGCCAAGCCTATTAACTATCCTGATGACGACCCCAAGTGCGACCCAGGGCCCGGAGGAGCCTGGGGCCCTTGGGCCTAGTCTGAGTTTAACAGCCGGAGGGCTGATCACTCCCCTTTCGTTTTTAAAGTAGCCATAAGTGGGAGAAATCAGGGGAAACTCGATGAATGTAAGCCACTGTTTTACATGATCGTGTTTAATACTGTAACATCTTTTTATGCTCTCCAAAAATAAAAAAAAATAATATATTTTGCTAGATTATATGTATGTGATGGCTTATTTTGTATAATTGAAACTTTTTAGAACATGTAACAGCTTTACGTGATGCTCATTTTTCGTGACATTTCTGTTATTTTAATAATTTAATGTTAGTAGATTTCAGCAGCATTACTATTAGTGGTAAAATGTTTTTACATGCAAAATCAATTTTTGTGCATCCCTACAGTCTAATTCATATTGTTTTACTTTATTTTTAATACCAAAATGCTTCTCTTAGCACATATTTTTTAGTTATATAAATTATAGAAAAAGCCGATATTAATGATACTTGAAGCAATGAAAATATCTACTGTACAAGCGATATACTTTAGATTGTAGGTATTGACAGATATTAAACATATATTCTTCAATAGTTTGTTGACCAGTAGGTTTTGATATCTCAAGTTTAGTATGAATTTAAAAATCATGGTTTAAAATGCTGACTTGTTTTTGTGAGCTGGCATACTTCACCATGACCATGAAGACAAAGATGACTGAAACAAAGGTGAAAGATGACTAAATAATCATTTGATATTTTTAAGCATTACAGTGAATTTAAAGAAAGAATAAATGTCTTGGAACTGATTTTACTACCACTACAGAAGCAAGGCTTAAAATTAAAACTGCAAAGTTCATAGAAAATGCAATGGACCAAAAACAAACAAGCACACAGGTATAATGATCATCCTGCGTATAATTCAGATATGTTTCTTTGCTTAATAATTAAAAAAAAAACCTTTTTGATATTGTATCCATTTAAATGATTTTAAAATATTTGACAGTTCTCATCCCACAGAATCACAGTTTTACAAACATCCATTTGCAAGGCTGATATGCATCCATTTCTTAACACTATCCCCTAATTTGGTGTTGCCCAAAAACAAAGCAAAGCGAAAACATGAATTGTCTGGGGATCCCAAAGGACTAGGTTGGAAAACACTGCCCTAATTTTCCTTCATGCTTGGTTCAGCCATCTGTCAGTCATATAAAAGTATGAAAAGATGGGTAGTAAGAACTGCTTGTGTGTGTGTGTCTGTGTGAGTGATTTTTGCAGCCGTAATCTGAGCCAAAAAGGACAGAATGGGCTAAAGTTACAGTGAATGTGTATTTGTCTTGTGTTGCACTTTATCCTGTGGAGGACATTGTACCCATTATTGCCTTTTGTTAATTCTTATGACTCATTGCTGTGGATGATTATTACACTTTTTCTTTTGAAAGAGAAATCCATTCATAAATAAAACCAGTATGTTGTGTCATATGTCTAAGGAACTTGAGACTTGCAGTTAGGTCTGAGAAAGCAGAGAAACACCCTTAACACTATGGTTTCACCATGTCATTTCTTATTTCCATTCGTTTACTACTTCGTGTTTTATGATAGATTTTCCTTGCCCTCCTTGTCATTATAAATTGTATGAGCATCATCATGCCTGTATTTGAAGATGCTCCTCTGGGCCTGAAATGTCATATGCCTATTTTTCAGTCACATGATCCTGCGATTTCCACCTCATGTGTGGTAAACGCCACCCACAGTAGATCCACGACATTGATCTTCATTTTCAAGTCCTTCTTGAGTGTACATATTAATGAATTGGTGCCTGACCTTCCACTTTTCTCATTGTCACCAGTACACCGAGATCATTTCTGCTTTGGTTTCTGGTGAAATCATACTTTTAAGAAACACTCCGTGTGCTTCATAATGGCATCATCTGCACTGTCTGCATACTGTGTGGTGCATCTTAGTCTGAAAATGAAGAAAACTTCTTGGGAAAAAAATCAACATTGATACTTCGTAACCTGCACGTATTTTACATTTGGAGGAACGCCGTAATTGTGATGTAATCCTGCCTATATAAAGAGAAGGAGTTTTTTTACTTGATGTAGGTTAGTAGGTTGGGGAATACATATTGTTAACTGTCATGATGAGTTTCCAGTAAAAAGATTGCATGATTACCCTTTTAGGGGAAAAACACTTTAGCCATGTGATTTTGACAGTTTTTGCTGATCATGCAATGACCTAATGATCAGAAAAAAACTATTCAAAGGTTAGGCCTTCATAAATTTTTCTTCTGCTTAGCGTTGGTCGATGGTCCGAACCCTCATGATTCTTGTGAGAAACAGCAGTCAAAATAAAAGTCTTCTCATGCAGGTCTTTCATGAAAATATCTACCCTTCACAGTAAACAAACATTCCAAGAGCCAACTGCATGAATCTCTTGATCTCATTTCTGTCACAGAATCACAAAGTGTTTGCTAATGCAGTGATTCAGATTTGAAAGAATTTTTTTGGAAGACCTGTTTATAAAAATACATCTTGCATTGTTTGAAGTCTGGAAATGTCTACATAGAGATATAAATTGAATTGTGGGTTCAGGCGCTAAACCCTTGGCTTTATGTTTACTATGTGAAGATTATCCACTTGCTTTGAGGTTAAGTAGTCATGGTGAAGAGCATGATCAGTTTCCATAGAGACCTAACTTCTTGTGCAACATAATACTGTATATGCTACAAATCTATTGGACAAAGAAAAATTTATTATATCCTTGGCTCACTAGCATTAACAGAACCTGCATATTATTAAAAAGCAACGCTTGTGTTTTTTGTTCAGTATTTATTTTGGACTGTATACTCACTTTCAATTCGTTTATATCCAGGCAAATTTTGTTTTAACTCAAGTTTCATGCGGTAAACTAATTCTTTCTTTATCCCAGCCAAGCTGATCATTAAGGAAAACTGCTGAAACGTTATAATCTGCTAACAAAAGAAAAGTTTTTATGGGTGTCTACACAGTAAACTGAGTAAAGCAACAATTAAGCACAGAGGGGGAAATCAAAAACTTTGTTTCTGACTGACCCAGTACGGGATGTGTGTCAGTAGGGCTAGGTGGGTTGGTTCAGAGGTTCGGCTTTGAATGAAGACTACGTCATAATGCCTGTAGGTTGGCACTAGAGATAGTTCGTGTAAGGAAGAAAGCGTCTCCGGTTACTTATTCAGTAGCGAGGGGGCAAAGCGAGGAAAGGGGGAAAAGCGTTAAAGCCTCTGTCCAAATCGGAAACATCTAGGCAACGAATACTTTGTTAAAGCCTAGAGGAATTTAACCAGCTAATTCTGAGGGGAAAACGTCCGCATCCTGGATGTAACTCATTCATTTTGGAACATTTCTGCATCGGGGAAATTTGTAAGTGCCAAAATGCTTGTAATAACAGGATATTTAGTTAAAGTTTTCCTTATCCGTTTGCTTATTTATCGGTGCTGAACCCTTTACTTTGGTGGTTTCTTTTAGAAACCACTTTAAAGCTACAGCTAGCTGTATTTCAATGATTGGGACCATAGATCCCAAATCGGATAAAGCAGAGTCGTGGCAGCGGCGTAACAGCCAGATTTATCCGGAGTGTGAGATTTCATGGGTGTATAACTACAGTTGCTGACACTTCATTCTGGGTTTCTAGCTGCATTAACAGTTAAGAGCAAACGATTATAATCATGTATGAAGATTTCTAGCGAAAAACCACAAACTAACAGTTTTTCGTGTCCCCTTTGAACTATACTGTATGCAGGAAGCAAGCGTAGCCAATACATGGGACTGCACCGTTTACTGCTTAATTAAACCATATGTGCTACATTAGGCTACATTATCAATGATAAGTCAACGATAAACATTTTTTTAAATAAAGTTAACCACGGTTCTATATCACTTGATGAAGTTAAGAAATTCATCATTTTTAGGAGTTCAATCTTTTTATTTCACGACTGCAATAGTTTAAGCATGGGCAGAATACGATAGTAATACAATTTATGAGTTTGGCGGTTGTATTAACCGAAAGATTACAAAAGCGTCTGAAAATGTCGTTTGATGAGGACGAACTGTATTCCACACCAAGTCCTTAGTTTTGCTAGACCTAAAACCGCGCATCTCTGAGTCTATAGAAATATGACTTACGTTACGGGGGTTTCTGTTTTTAATTTAGCTACCAGAGACCAAAGACTTGTACTCATGTAAAAATCACTATACTTATGTGATCATGAAATTGTGATAAGGATCCAAACTGAGAACTTTTTGCGCCTTTTCTTATTATTGAAGTTTGTGCGTTGATTTAGAATTGGACATTCAGTAGATATTTCAGTGTTATAGTGTTTCTCGTACTAGTGAATTTGCCTGTTAATAATATGGCCATTCCTTATAACAGACTTAACATACAGATGGCTCTCTTTCATATGCATATTAGCTCTGTCCTCCATTTCTTAGTCCGGGAATGGCCCTTAAGAAGCAATGCTGCTTTGGAGAAGTTTCCCCCAATATACAAAGAATGTCTGCAGTATCAGCACTGGACTTCCTCTCGTTATTTGTCTCATATTTTCACATTAAAAGAGAGAGAGCTGCTTCCAGATCTTTTCATGAAAACCCTTAACATCGGTCTGACAGTTTGGGAAGCATGTATACTAATCCGATTTTGCATAACTTGTTCTCTCTGTGGCATTGTGGTGCAACGTGGCCACAAATCGGCTTTTTTTTTTTTACATAGTTTGCTTGTGTGGCCTCACACATATAACAAAGCAACAGCGAGCCGGTTTAATACAAAACTCCTGGAATAAATAATGCCGACGCGTCACGTCTCTATGACGTCATTCTTTCAGGTCGATTTATGTAGCCTAATGGAAATTATCACAGGATGAATGAAGACCTTTGGAGAAATTGGCTTTGTGATATTGTTGTGGTATCTCTTAAGCTGATATGCTTCAGAGATCACATTCAGATGTGATTATTATTTTTGCCAGTATGTGCACTTCAAATCTGTTTTACAGGTTGGGCTTATTTACCCATCTTTTTTGAGGCCATAACCTACCCTAGAATGGGACAATGTCGTACCCCACAGAAACATTTAATAATTTTTATTTTTATTTTTCCGTGAGCGGCACTAGTTTCTGGCTCGTTTCCTCGTGATGTTGTATTCCATGAATGAAGTGCTTGGCTCAGAGGACTGCACACATGGCCAGACTAAATGGGAAATGACGAAGTTATAGCAAAACAGTGTCCAGAAAAGTAAATTTCTATTAATATCCCTTAGTGTTATTTCTGAAGACCAAATTTAGGTAGATCCATGCATACTTTCCATCTTTCCCATTTTGTGTATGGTAAAACAGGTCATCTGTGACTGTTAACTGAATAACGATGGCAGTCCTCGTCGGTCTGTGGTCATCCAGAGGTGGTGAGATTTCTGTGGACGTGATCCTTTGTTGCCTATCTGCCCTGTGAAGAGTAGAAACCGAATGCAGGTTGATTATTATGGACACGGAGAACCATCATTTTTTCAGCTTTCAGTTGCCAGTGCTGCAAAACGCAGTTTCCTCAGTAGCTTCTTTTAATGTCATTTTTACAGGATGGTGGACTGGGAAAAAAGAAGCAATCAACCCACATTGTAGATACATTGTTCATCTCTATTGGGACTAGTTACCATTTTTTGGACAGATCACATGAAGTATATGACTGTGCTCCCCTGCTACAAATGAAATCACTGACCACATAGTAGGCCCTCGATGATAGAGGCATTTTGTTTTGTGCAACATGTGTATGTCACTTCCGTCACAGCTGTTACTAATGCTTTCTAGGGGGCAGTGATGCTTGTCTGTGATTGAACAAACCAAAGCCATGAGAGAATTGAGCATGATCAATCATCTTTTCAAACAAACATTAATGAAAGAGCCTGATTGGACCAAGTGGTAGTTAGCTTTGCAGAGCAAGATTGAGATGTAGCCTGTTTGAAAAATTCTTGTGACAAATGTGGGTACAAGGGGATCTAGGACAAGGCCACTGTTTAATTAAGGTCTTTCCTGAGAAGTAAGATTAGACAAAACGATATCCAGCACATGTATAGTTCTGCTTTTAGGTTTATAATATTCATCACTTGATCACTTGTAATGTTACCTTTATGTAATATTGATCTATTACTTCCCACTTTATTTGTTTTTCTTTTTTAAAAAGACATTATAGTATGATTGTCACAAAACATGAGTCATGTGTCAGAACATGGTAGAATGTATAGTTCCATAGTGATTAACTTCATAATAAATTGTACTATGCTAATCTATCATGTAAATTTATTTTTTAAAAATTAGCCTTGACTGACGGAGGTTTCGTTGAATTTTTGTGGTAAATTTCTTTCTGTATCTGTCGCATCTTGAGAGCACACAAATGGTGCCTCATTAGTCTCAGGCCAGAACAGTGATTAAAGTAGCTGGAGGTTTTTCGTCGCTGTTTTTAATAAATGAGTATATCAGTCATTTTAAATGAGAAAGTTTAAGCTTTTACTTTTCACAATGACCGTACAATTGTCTATAATGAAGTATAAATGCCCACAATATTTTTTCATCACTGTACATAGCTTCTCCCCATGTTCAGTCAGATTGCACTCTAACTACCACAGTGTAATTAGGATTGGAATGCTCTATTTTGATTGAAACAGCTTGTGTTTGCGATTATGTCCATTTCTGGTTACAAATTTGCAAATTCTTTTTTTTAACCCTAATATTTTCGTGAGTTTAGGTAGATCCCCTTTTCAGTTATTAATAAGAGTGCATTAGCTAGGAGGAACTGAAGATTAAGTATGTGAAGGTATCTGTGGAGGAGTGGATTGGACAACGGTGATGGTCATTTCCCCCTTGGATACTGTTGATGCTTGGCAAGACTCCAAATGAATCATAGCTCCATCATTGCATCGGCAGTAACTATGCATGGAGATAGATTAGGCGCAGCTCCAACCAATCTCTATACCCCCAACCCCCACTCTCTCTGTGAGTGCTTTTAGCCCATTCTGACCCCATGGGGCTTTGCATTGTGGGTGGAGATAAATGACCCTGGACACACCAGCTGCCAGCATTTTTATCCCGTCCAATCCAGGGCCAGCAGGTGTCTGTCTGCACCTAGTGCGATGCATATATTCCTGAAATCAAGACACTAGTAAGTTCAGCACACAGCTGGCAGTGTGGCTGTTACTGTCTGATGCTTCAAGCCGCAGAACCCTGATCATTTTCAGGGTCAGCCTCGGTCACAAGCTACCGTCTGCAATGTATTCTTCTGCTAGGCCTTGCAGATTGTCTTCAATTTATAGTCCTGGCGTTGTTAAAATGTACTTTAAGATAGGAACTGCAATGACTAAGAAATACAATACTGAGCAGAAGTGTGCAGGAGTGTGAAAACATGAAAGCATTCTCAGCAATTGTTTCACATTTTTGTATTTAGTGAAATACGGTCACTGTGTAATATTATATATCAGGGCATAATAAATAAATCTGGTCTTTACCAGCTCCTGAAAACTTGGGTAGAACTGACACACAAACGATTTTACCATTTTGATATTTCTCCAAAAAAAGTGGAATGAGCTGAGCTTGGAATTGGAACATCTGGGAACTAATAGTGGCATCGTCCTGAGGTTCTGGGTTTCGACGCCAGAAATTGTGGAGAAGAACGAGTCAATATGAAAACCCCAGTCGACTGACTGCCATCTAACCAGAACCCATTGTACTTCGTGGAGAGATGCATTTCAAAAACATTTCCGTAAAAATGTGTACAATATACTTAATGTGTTGTGCTTTATGGATAGATGTTGGAAATTTATAGAAATGTCCAAGAGTGCTTTAGATACTTGATTTTTACTATTTAACCACTGGGTTAACCTTTTTTGCATGGTGACTGTTTGTCAGATCTATTAAAAAGTATTGATTATTCTCGGGCTACACTGGTAGATGTATGGGTTGTGATAAACTCGGCTAGGGAGGTCAATATACACAATAGCCCTCAGAGGCAGTTATCTCGCGGTGCCTTTCCACACACTTGGGAGGCTTTCTCCGGAAAGACCAGCTGGAATACTTTTGCAGCTCCTAGGCAATATGGGCATTCAAATTAAAACTAAGGTAAGTGCCAAGAGCTTCTGTTGGTTGGTGTTTCCAAGTCATGGTGTCTGCAGCAAGGGATTAGTCAGCATGCAGCTGAGTGCCCTTTGTGGAAGGGGGGTTGTTTTGTTTTTACAGTGAGGCCAACACTATGCACTATTTATGACGTGGTCATCCCAATGCTATGGCAACTGCTATTTAGTACGGGTAACCCATTGTCACAATCTCTTTGAGTCCCGGTCATGATTAGTGGTTTTAATGGTTTTCCACGGGCTGATGGATTTAAAAAGGCAAAGTGTTTTGTCAGCCGTGTGTCTTATGGCAGCAGTCTCAGGCATTATCGTTTTCTCATGATTCCATTCTTTGTTGAAGTCTCACTATGGGTCTAAAGAATGCATTTATATTTCAGTTTTTTGTTGTGTTTTTGGCACTATTGTTCCTGTCATTAATGGGTGATCTGCAGGTGATCCTCTGCGTGTCACGGCAACCCTGTGATCTGATCTTATAATCACTTAAAATCGGGCTAACTGGAGACAAACTCTATTGACAGTGATGAAATGCAAAAAAGAAAACTTTCAGTAGCTATTTTAATATTATGCAGTAGAACACAAACAGCTGCAGGATCTTATAAATCTGTAAACTGTACTTAAATATATATCTTTTTTTGGATTTGTTTGTTTCTGAGTATATACCTGGATTCTTACATTCACTTGTAGGTGTTCATGTTCGGGGATGCCTACTTCTTGGTAGAAAAACTAGTTTAGCTGTAAAGAGCTTTGTGAGAAAACATGAAACATAATTATTTTAAGTTGAGCGGTGACCCTAATGTAGTTTGTTTTACAGAAATACAAAGTAGTATCACATAGACAAACAAGTAGTTAATTGCATTGTAGTAGAAACCTCAACATTGTGTTAAAAAGCAGGTGAGGATGATGCTTTCATCTGTATTGAACATTTCAGTTATCAGCCACTCTTTGTTCCTAGGCTCATTAAATGGCTGGGGAAAAAGGTCAGACATCTGTGGTCTGTCTCTGGCCGAATTTTGGCACGTCCACGCCTGCTGCTTGCTTTCATCCAGGTTTGTTTGTTTTGAAGATGTTTGCTTTAATGGAACATTGTCTGCTTGGGGTCCTGACATTTCTCCTTCGTGATTTTTCTGTGAAAACTGACATTAACCTGCAGTAAAAAAAATGTTCCACATCACGTGGGCGGAATCATTTTCAGGCATTTTGCGGTGGCTGCTGACGTCTGACGCACAGGCATCATAAACCTCAGCGCTGTGGCACTAATGTGCCAAACAAATAAATGTATCCCTCAAGACCCAATGCCAACTGTACAGCCAGATTAGAACAGCTGGACCCTTGTTTACAGTGTAAGCTAAGGAATATGTGTGTGGGGTAGGGGGGTTTAGGGTTAGGTAAAGTTCAGCACTAGCCCTTATAGGTCGTAAACAAAAAGGATGATACCACCAGCGGTCAGTTACACTGCAAAGGGATATTCAGAACCCAGACCCAGAAATGTACCTTCCCCCAGTACTACAGCTTACATCTAACTCAAAGGGAGGCAGCATATGCTCAGTATCTTTAAAGGACAGAGGATTGATGAAGATGCTTAGCATCTGGAGGTTCCCTATCGATACACCAAACACACATCAGCCCTTCCATCCCCCCCAGTATCTTGGTTGCTATGGGTTTAATTGTGAGTGCCTCACCAGATGTAAAAATATCTGCCAGATGTGGCGGCTTCCCACGTTTCTCCTGATTATTTGTTGTGCCTTCCCCTGCAACCCAAGCAGCTGATGTTTCCAAACCTATGGTAGATAAATACCGTGTTTTTGTTTAACAGGTATTCTTCTTTTTTAAGAGCTCTGAACTGAAAATTCTTAGCTTTTCTCATTCACAAATACTTGCACCCCAATAACTTCGCATCACAGTGTGTGTTTGTCTATCTGCTGGCAGCTTAATTTGAATTGTACTCCTGAAGAACTTCAGTGGATACGTTCTACTCCAATTCCTATTTGGCCTGTACAGGCTAACACAGTGAAACAGAGTCAGGCTGTTAAGTTACGCCTGCTTCAGTACAGCCGTTAAGCTCACAGTCATCAGACAGGATGCAGGTTATCCAAATTTAAGATTCATTTGTAACTTACAAATGTGCAGAGCTTGTAGAAAGCAATCTCATTTCCAAGGTATTGAGTATCTACATCTGTAAAATTGAAATGGTTAAATCTAATCTAAAAATTCAGTGTTGAGCAAAAGGAAATTGAACATAAGAAATTTACAAACGAGAGGAGGCCATTTGGCCCATCAAGCTCATTTGGGGAGATCTAATAGTTCAGAGTTGTTAAAGTCTTATCTAGCTCTGATTTAAAGGAACCCAGGGTTTTAGCTTGCACTACACCAACAGGAAGACTCTAACTACATGCTGTGTAAAGAAGTGCTTCCTCAAATTAATTTTAAAATGTTTTCCCACCAATTTCAACTTATGGCAATGAGCTGTAATATTTGAACTAATATTGAAATAGCCATTTGGCTGAACAGCATCCAGACCTGTTAGAATCTTATAGACCTGGATCATGTCCCCCCTTAATCTCCTTTGCTTGAGGCTAAACAGATTCAGCTCGGCTAACTTCTCCTCATAAGACATTCGTCTAAGACCAGGAATCATTCTTGTAGCACTATGTTGAACTCTTTCCAAGGCAACAGTGTGCTTTTTAAGGTATGGTGACCAAACCTGTACACAATGTTCTAGGTGGGATCTTACCAGGGAATTATATAATCATAGCATCACCTCCCTTGACTTGCATCTCTAGGTGTGTGGAGTGTAACCCAACATCCTATTGGCTTTTTTTATTGCTTCCCCACACTGGTGAGAGTGGGACATGGAAACATCAACATACACACTGAAGTCCTTCTCATGATCAGCTACCTTTATTTCAGTGGAACCCATAAAATATCTGTACTTGTTGGCATGAAAGGATATTTTAAATACACCACCCAATGTGCTATAGAGCTTGTCTGTATCATTTAGAATTGAAAACACTGTGTCCAAAGGCAAGCATGGGGGGCTTGATGAATGTAGCTGACTTGTGTAAATGTTGGGTGGTATATTAGTGCGTATCTTATGCACCCTAGCTAGAGATACAGCCATTAATGTAAACCTTCCTCCATATGGGCGGGACTGTTCTTTACTCTCTCTTGTTAAATGTTTTGGGGGAAAAATAACATTTTGGAAAGAGAGACTAGGAAGAGAAAATCCGTTACATTCGAACAGCCTCTAATATACTCTGTAAAAAGCCCTTTTGATGTTTGTCCCATTTGTGAAGGCTGCCAAGGCTTGGGATGTTAGAAGTGGGATTTTTTTCCACCCCTACAAAGAGCACATCTTCACATTCACATCACATTCACTTCAGCACTGAATTCTCATGATGCAATTTACCAGAATAAATCATTCTGCTTAGACCCCAAAAGCTAGACCACATTCTGGGGTTGAATAACCTTTAGCCAGTAGCTGATAAAAATGAGAGGAGGGTAAATATTTTTTGCTAATGTTCCAGCCCCCCAAAAAAGAGCAAACCATTAATGTAATGGCTAGAGAGTGAGATGATGCCAGCACGTGTTCCTTAGCATGTGCGCAAAGCGTAGCAAGGAAAGGAGCTCCCTCCAATCGCCGGGCTAATGCTACTAATGCAGCTGATGGGCTGTGCTAGCGGTTAGCATTTGTGGTTAGCTCCTTTATGTGGTCAAGATGGCATGAAAACCGCGGTCTGCATAAGGGCTAACGATCATGACCTAACTTGAGAGTGCGTTAAAGATGAATGCTGATAGGATTACATACACACAGTGGCCAGTTTATTAACTACACCTGCTGGTTAACACAAGCAGCCTGCCTGTCCCAACCTCAACTTGTGGCTGCAGCTGAACACGTACGGTATGCAGACGGTCAAGAGATTCGGCTAAGAGTTAAGGATGGCTAGGATGTGTGATCTAAGCAATATTCAATGTGGTGTGACTGTTGATACCAGATGTGGTGGTTTTGACATCTCGGAAATGGGTGTCTTACTGGGATTTTCACACACTACTGTGTCTAGAGTTTACAGAGAATGGTTCAATAGACAAAGAACTCTGGGAGAAAAGCTTTGTTAATGAGAGTGGTCAGAGTAGAATGGCAAAACCTGTTAAAGGTAACAGGAAGGCTGCAAGTGCAATAATAACAGCTCAGTACTACAGTGTTTTGCAAAAAGGCGTCTCAGTGCACGATGCGGCTACCCTTGCAGTGGTTCTACAGGCTCTCTGGCCACTCAGTGTATATGAACAATGAAAAATATGAGATTAGTAGGGCTGGGTATTGTTCCAAAATTTTCGATACCAATACCGATACCCTGAATTCGATACCGGTTCCGAACGATACTTTTTTCGATACTTTT
>JABFDZ020000118.1:11169673-11179800 GCA_019775955.2 Pollimyrus isidori | reverse complement strand
CTCTCTCTGTCTCTCTCTCTCGCTATCTGTCTCTCTCTCCCTCTCTCCCTCCCTCCCCCTCTCTCTCTCTCTCCCTCCCTCTCTCTCCCTCTCTCTGTCCCTCTCTCTCTCTCTCTCTGTCCCTCTGTCTGTCTTTCTCCTTTTCCATCCAGAGGCCATCCCTCTGACCCAGGGAGCGCGTACCATGCAGTTCAGCTGTGAGGTGAAGCAGCAGTGGGTGACCTAAGAGTTGAAACACAATGTCTGGCGTGTGCCCACGCAGCCAGGGCACAGTCCAGCAAAGACTCTGGGCAAAATCCCACATTTTGAAAAACCAGCTGATGCAAGGAGACCCTGAACTGCACCCCTTCGGAATAGTTTCGTATTATGAGCATCGTAAGATTGAAAGGCGAAGTCTTTGCGGTTGGAGACGAAGCTTAAATATCACAAAATGTCACCATTAGAGGATTCCAACTCTCCTACAGCTGCTGCTTAAATTGGAAAAGGTGCAGAATAATAATCGGCTCATCTGACTAAATCTGCTATTCAAACCCCAGTTCACTTCAGCTAAGGATTCCATTATACTGTTGTTCCTACTTTCTTCAAATATATAGAGTCACTCTCTTTGTATGGGATTTTCTGCCACCCAAAGACCTGTAGCTGCCCATTGTAGTTTACCATTAAAGCCACTATGGCCTGTGGGACATGAATTTGCAGTGGCTGCTTGGTCATTTTCCCACTCCTCTCATGCCATTGGTTACTGTGGAGTTGCAGTGAACCTGGAGTTAATCCAGGAAACACAGGGCATGTGGGTAAGCCCTGTGCCCGATGGCAGTGCACCACACCATTCGCACACAGTAAATCGGAGGTAGCAAATTATCCACTTCATGGAATTATGGGAGTAAAGCAGAGAATTAAGGGGAAATCCACACAAACACCAGGATAGCGTGGGAACTCTAAGTCGGGTCGAAGCCGTAACACTGGTGCTGTGAATAGTGACAGTGTGTTTCAACTAGGTACCCCCCCCCCCCAATAGTCCACCAGGGTATAACTGGGTTTTACTAGGGTATAATGGCTCCCTGACCGGGGGCAGCATGGTGGTGCCGTGGTTAGCACTGCTTCCTCACTTCAGCAACTAGGGTTCAAGTCTCTGCCAGGACTCCGTGTGTGTGGAGTCACCATCTTCTCCCCGTGTCTTCATGATGTTTTCTCTGGGTTACTCTGGTTCCCCCCCCCCCCCGCAGTCCAAAAACATGTTGAGGCTAATTGGAGTTACCCCGTTGCCCATAGGCCTGTGTGTGTGTGTGTGTGTGTGTGTGTGTGTGTGTGTGTGTGCATGCGTGCTTGCCCTACGATGGGTTGTTCCCCATTTTATGCCCATAGGCTCCACACCCCACATGCTGTTGGTGTACGGACCGTTCACACTAGAGGCACCAATCAAGCACCACCAATTTTCAGCTTGCCCGGCCCACACCGGAGACCGGCCAGTCAGTCTCATGTATTTCCAGTACCGAACTGGTCCATTTTACGCGTGCACCATACGTCATATGGTCAGAGGTGCAGGCCTAAAATGGACCACCTGCACACTCAAAGCCACATACTAACATGTCATTAGCGTGGAAGTTCTTCACTGTAAGTGAGGACAACACAAAAGATTTGTACTATGTCAAGTCAACGTAAACTGTGGTGGAACCACTGTGAAAATGTAGTGAAATATCGGAGGTACACTTTAAACTGATCATTAAACGTATACTAGATAATCTTGAAAAGGAACAACCATTAAAATTGCACAGCTAGCTAAGGCTTTTTTTCCTATGATGGAGCCAAAATGTTTTAGTGCGACTTTAACCCCATGTGATATAATGTCCGTACAGTATGAAGGTATGAAATAGCCTGATCTTAATCTGCCTTAGTAGTGATGTAAGAGTTGCACACGCATAACGTGATGTTGGCATTAGTAATATTACCCTACATTTGTTTTTATTTGGAAGACTATAGTACACTTCAGTTTTATTTGAAGGTTTGTAACCTACAGACTTAAAGTTGAGTACAAAGAGAAAAAGGTCAGTGTCATGTTATCTGGTGAATTTAATCATAATGGAAAATTACATAAGTAACTGACATTTGTTATTTAAATCTGTTGCACCTGCTCTTGTTTGGTAAAGTAAAATATGTCAGATAAAGTTGGGTCCACAGTAACTCATTTTTAATTAATTGTTATTTGTACCTCTTTCCAGTCACAGAGCACTTTCATTTTGAGACGTGTTCATGTCAGAGAAGACCCTAAAGTGCAGTTTGGGGGAAACTAAAGTTTCACAATTTTCACTATTATGAAAATATAATTTTGCATTAAAGAAAAGTTGATTTTTGTTTGTAAATGCTGTCAATTATGATAGTTAGAAGGAAAATCAGAATCAGCAAAATTGACAGGTCACACAAACATTGGAAATTGCAATCGATGCTTCTCTAGTTCAGACCCACCGTGAACAGTCTCTGGCTGTTATTGAGCAAACATTCTATAAAGACAAAGTTTATTATGTGTCTGAACTGCCCCTAATTGACTTTTCCATGACACAGAGCTGAAACATGATTCTTTGTGCGAGAATGAGGCAGACAGCTAAAGGTTTTAAGGGTATCCTGATCTAGAGCCATGGGATCTGCATTGTGAAGGGCAATAGCTTTTTTTGGTTGGATGGCAAATATAATTGTTTTCTTGTGGAATAAAATGTATTTGGAATTTTCAGTTAATCCTTTGCATTGACTTCATAAACTGCCACGCGTTTGAGTTTTTTCACGATGAAGACATGGAAAAATACCTCATGGCTTAGGCAACTGAATTCAAAGTCGTATTCGGCACGTATCATTTTTGGATTCTACTAGAGAAGAACGATGGATCAGTGGGATGGTGTCTTTCTGGTTGTCACATGCCTCGCTTTGAGAGTGAAATGTTTGCTTTTGTTGGGCCTCTGATGAAGTATTTGAGAAGGGTCCTGGGACTATAATCCTCTGGCGAAGTCCTGTGGTTCACGTGGGCATCTGCTGTTTTCTTTACGTCCTGCTTATGTGCATTCTCTGTCACCGGTCCGCTGGGCTTAGAGTAATGAGCCAGCTATGCAGTGCTGTAACCCCTGGAAAATCAAAGCTGATGTGTATCTGCCAGGGTCCCGCGGTCTGAAGCACGGAATAACAAAGACTCACAGAGTTAGATTTCGTTGAAGACCACCTAAGGTTTTACTCTGGATTTTGTTGGCTCCAAGATGTGTGTTAGCTTTAACCGCCACCCTGCAAAGCCTAATTAGGCTGTTTCCTGCTTTTGCAAAAGGCTCTCCAGCTCTTGGTCAGGCAGGATTTATAGATTCAGGGGACATGAAAATCCAAACTGCATTGTCAACAATATCTTTTTTTTATGAACATTGTATGTGTGTAATTAAGAACTGTTTTCTGTGATGACTCCGAGAAAGGCCTGTGGTTGTTTTCGTCATCATTTTAAAAGCTGTTTTTTAAGGTTGCTGTTCTTTTTGGTTGTTTGACTGCTTGTTGGGACACTTGAACTACATAGATCTGCATCCAGAGGTGGAAAATTTTAGGGCCAGAAAGTACAAATTTAGACCAAGGTTCTGTTTCAACCAACCAGCTCAGTACTCTCTGTGACTCTGACTCTTTATACTTAACTGGTTGGATGAAACAAAACCTTCTTCTGCATTTGTACTTTCTGGACCTGAGTTTTCCACCTCTGCCGGCCTCTGAGATCTTGCTGGGTTCCTGTGTTGTGCCCTGAATATTGCAGGCCTGCCTCCATCCCAACATTCCCTTTGATTTTGTGAACTCGGCGCCTGCAATCTTCACCTGCTTATTTTTGAAAGACGGTGCCTCTTCATTTTAGATGATCTCCTCTGTGATAATGTGCGTCTGCTGAAATGCTCCTGATGATGAAGGGCTTGCACACACCAAGCGTCGCCACACCTCCACCTTCCCGTCCCACAGGCCGTCGTAAAAGCTGCCACGTTTCATTGAAGCTGCGAAGTAACCTGCACGCTCTGTGACCCGTCTAAGAATTTCCGCCTGCAGCATGGCAGCAGCATCTCCCTAAAGTGGACGGGGAGAGCTCTCCTTTTTAGGAACGTTAGATGTGTGGGCAGAAATGCGCATCTGCGAGCACGCTGAGCACAGTGTTTGATATAAATCTCAGTGGACTTGATGCGTGCAGTGGGGAAATCTATGGAATGTACACACTGATTCATAACTTCCCTGCTGTCAAACTCATGATTCTTTTTTTGCGCAATTTTCCTGTTATCCTCCCCCCCCCCCACTAATGTCCCACTGTCCTCACTGACCTTTTATTAAAACAGTTGTGTCCTTTGACTCATTATTTTGTCCCATCGCGAATGAGGCGTTCAAAAGCCTTTGTGCCTTCACGATGTCTTTTGGTCTTCTTGGGTCTTGCGCAGGACTCCAGCAGCATTACAATAACATTTTTATTTGTTTGTTTTTAGGGTCCCCAATTCATTTGGTCTCCAAAGTCGGAAGGAGGGCCTTAGGATCTGCTCCAAAGGTTAGTGCGTACAGAAATCAAGGTTAAAATGTGATCATGGTACTCAAGCTGCTTTTCAGCGGTTTTCCTCAAGGTGTCCCTGTGGGGATCTGTGTTCAGAAATAATTTGATAATCAGCAGAGGCACGTGACAAATAAAACGGGGCCTATGTGACATTTGCATATTTTTAACATATATAGTGGAAGATGCACAATGCACTCTTCCTGAGTATACTAAGGAATGGTTGGTGCAGTACTTTTGAAAATAATATTTTTTTTTTTTGCAAAGGTGTCTTGTGATATGATACAGTATGACATCTTAGAAATCAAAATGTGTTTTTCATACGTCTATAAAATCTTTATCCATAAAGCGTTTAATGGTTACTGTCATACAGTTGTTCACAAAAATCTTTGAGAAATTCTGTAACAGCCCATAACAGAGAGGTTTCTGTGCATCTTATTGTTTTTTTTTTTTGGAGAAACATTTAAACTGTAGAGTCTTTGATGTCTTACAAAGTGTAGCTCTTTTTCCAAAGTATCAAATAAATATGGTTTTTGTCAAAAGTAGACACGCTTCCCACCTAAGGAAATTCATAGGATAAACAATATATGAAAGATTCCCGGTGCTCTGAGTTTGTTCTGCATGTAGACTGACTCCCATCCCCTGTGGTGCATTTCTAATACAAACTGAATGTTACGTGGAAGTAAAAATGATTGTGTGGATGTTTTTCATTAACACAATGGAGCAATTTTTTTAGTTCAAGGCCACCTGTGAGGACTATTTCAAAAAGGAAATCCTTGCAAGAGTGAACAGAATAGTCATTGTTGTCTGCTGCACTTAAAATAGGTTATTATATTCATGGGCTCCTAGTTTTAAAGCCATTTTAAGCACGGCATCCGGTGTGGATTAACACTAACACGACGTGTCAGCAAGGTGGAATTTTCATTGCTCCAAATTATATGCAGTTAATAAACAGATTTACAGTAACAACATTGATTTTAATATTTGAGTGTTTTCAGTTTATTATGTAAATGATTTGGCACTGAGGTCTGATCTTGTTGCCTAGAGGTAATGTAACTGGCCTATTTAATCTTTAACACATAATATACAGTATCAGCTAATATACACATCCTTTTTCTGAGACCTTCTCTGTAATGAAATGTATTCCATCAGGGTGTGGATCTAATGGTGGCATTTTGGAAGGGAGGTAGTCCATGCTGTCGGTGACTTAAGGACTTCAAGGCAAATATTTAGATTAAAGTTTTAGGGATTATTTAAAAAAACATCATAAATATACTGAGAGCAATTCAACAGGAATCAGCCACTGGTAAGATACTAGTGACACGTCTGACTGCTTGTAATGGCTGGGCTATTTCAGTGAAAAACAATTCCCTTCAGTCGGGGGTGTAGACAGACCTCCTACCGTGGGGTAGCCAGACTAGGCTCAGCGATTGTATTGGGGTGGCAATGGGGTCTGGTGGCTGTCTGTTTACTGGGGGGGCATGGCCGTTCTTTACATCTGCCCCTGCCATCGGTCTATGACAGACCAATTGTAACTAAAATGACAAAAGCACATTTAGTTATATTATTAAGGAGTTAATCTCCTGCTGAAAATGTCATAAGTAAAATTGATTTTGATTTTCAAATGCATCCGTCCCTCTTCCAACTGCTTATTCTGGCCGTAATCAATGGAACGTCATGGTGTCTGTCCCAGGCAGGATTAGCTATGCGACCGGGGATATCCTGCACAGGGTGCCAGCCCACAAGACACTCGCTCATGCAATTTGGAGAGCATTTACATACAGTAACTGCATAACATGGGGAGAATGTGCAAAATCCAAACACAAACAGGGCACCGGCGGGATTTGAACCTGCAACCCTGCGGTTGGAGAAGTTAGCAGTGCTCCCCACAATTCCAGCATGCTGTCCATCCCATATATAAAGCAATGTATAAAAGTCCTGTGCGGTTTTGCTTTGTTGGAGACGGGAGGGGAACATTGCTGTGTTGTTTTAGCTCCAGTTCAGTGATCTACATTGAGTTCTGTGAGCCATCTGGCAGTTTGACAGATTAATTTCTCCTTCAAGCTCGAGTGATAAATTAACTGTGAGATTTTGTATTATTTATGTAGGGCAGGTCTCAGTTCTCCCTCGTTATCAGGATTCTGCGTGAGTAATAGCAGAGGAGGTTCCTGGCGTTGGAGTGCTCCCTTCTCCTGTGGCGCGCTAAGCCTGGACGTGAGCCCTTGTTGTTTATGCTAATAGCACTTTCCAGCCGCTCACACTCACTTTGGCTTCACTTTGGACCTTTGGCTTCGTACGATGCCCACATCTACATTACAGTAGTTTTAGCTCCTTCACCAGTTAAGTAACAGGGGTGTTGATTGTGCTTTGATTTTTTTTTGCTCTCCTTCGTGCATCACTAATAAAAGGTTTTTAAATTCAACACATTTGTTATTACTGTAATTGATCCATTGCAGTAATTATAATGAGACCTACTGTAAATACTGCTAACCTTAACATTTTAGATATATAATGTGCACCCCAAACTGAGAGAATTTAAAATGTACCGCTACGTATACTTTCTGAGCTTCGTACACCAGTGGGTCAGTTGTCTTTGAGTTTGGGGGGCATTTTGGAGCATTTAAAGTGAGCTGGTATTTCCAAATTTGCTAGACGCAAAGCTTCTGAACTTCACAACAGGCAGTAGGATTTCAGTATCTGTAAAGTAAATGCAGCTCAACACGTCTAACTGAACTTTATTGTCTCTTCCCTGTCATTATTATTTAATGCTTCCTGTTGCTATAATCGAATGGTGGTGGCGGCGATTGTAAAGTTAGCTTTGGAGAACACACCTAATTGTGAGATTAGTTACTGGAAACTGATAGCCCGAAGCTTATTACCGTGACTTATTACCATGGTTAAACTGCTGGGCCCTCTAGTAGGAGTTTAATACAGAATTTACCCTTACGAAAAAAAATGTTATTTCCACAAGACAGCGGGAAATTGAAAGGGGTAAATGAAAACGTTTTGTTTATGTTGTTAGTCCCCTGTGTGTGTATCCATAGCCTGAATACAGTTCTCGGTGCTCTTTAATTATGTATTAACTGTGGATGGAAATGTATAAACTGCACAGGAGCCACAACAAAGATAGCGTAACATGTCGATAATTATGGCCATGCGGGTAATACTTTTCCCTGCAGTGTTTTCCAGCTGCATAATCATACACTGCAGATCGCTATAGTAACCCTTGAGTGTGAGTAGCGTTTGTGAAGTAAAACTGCGATTTTTCATATAAAATCAGCTTATAAGCGCCTTTGAGTAAATCGCTGGAACTGATGGCAGTGTTATTAGCTTAATTCACAGCAGATGGAGGTACAGTTTTGATCTTGGTCACCTACCTGTCTGTTTGTGGCTGTTTTAGACCTCTTGAAGTGGTCGTATTACAGGCCCTATAAAATCAGCACTTACCTGCATTCTTGGTTTCTCTTTAAATTTGGAATAGTGTCATAGTTTGGCCTTTTATTGCAGTATCGAGTTACTTGCTCTGAACATGAGGTAGTTTTTGTGTGTGTGTGTGTGTGTGTGTGTGTGTGTGTATTTTGCTTGATGTCTTTTCTGGGTTTGAAACTCCAGTCGTCCCACCTTATGAAGTGTTTTACACTGTGTGCCTTTTTGTATTAAATTATATATTAAATCTGTTGCTTTATTTCATTTACACTGTCTCTTTGCACAAAATTGACCATTTGGAGGAGCCAGAACGACCTGAACAGTATGAATTACGAAATATCTCAAAATCAGTGAATCAAAATTGAATGCTCTTCAAAGGATTCTCTTTGCACTGTTGATGTGTGGCATGTGAAGGAGAGGAGTGCAGTGAAAGCTTGGTTTGGTGGTTCAACAAAAGCCTTGCAAAACATGCAGGCATTAGAGCTCAAACCTGGCCTGTTCACAAAGGCACTGATCCATCCATTGGACACTGAACATTTTGTTGCATTGTGATGCTGTTTGTAAAGCGAGAACACTGTCACACATCTGTCACTTCTCATGAGACTCTGACATGCTGTTGTGTTCTTACACTAGATGGGTTCAGTGTAATGTTCTGAGAAAGAAATGGAAATTCTCTCTGCAGGAGAAGTTTTCTCTATTTTTATTTTATGTTTTTATGTTGTTGAACCACAGTGTCACCCTGTATCCACATTCTGGGAATAATGTTTAGTACAAACTAATGACACCCCTTGCAGATCCCATCTGTCACATCTCTGGCAAGTCAGTGATTCGTTCATAGAAGAATATATTAACAAAATGCAAGAACCTTATTCAAACCTCTTCAGCATATAGAGTGTATGGAGGTTCTGCTCTTATCTAGGCTGTCTCCAAATACAGTGGAAACTCAGAACTGCTGTTACGTAAACCGTTCAGAACTCTGGATCGAATCCTAAAAAGTAATTCCCCATAAAAAGTCATTTTCCCTAAAAGAAGTTCATTGGTAATTGGTTCCCGGCCCCAAAAAATTCCACCTTAAAGAAAACAAAAAAACTATATGTATATTTGCATTTAAACACAAAATGTACTGGATAAAACAATAAGAGCATATATTGTACTAAACACATCTAAGCACATTTAGCAAAACAGTAATTTGTAAAGTAAGGAAATAGATGTATCCAAACAATGTGTAAAAAAACAATGTATCCTGCCATGATCGTCCGCTCCTTCCATGTGCCATGCCCCCTCGTTAACCCTGTGTGAAATCCCCGTGTGATCAGCTGTTTCTGCTTGTTGTCATTAGTCCTCTGTATTTAGTCCGCGTTTCAGTTTGTTTCCCCAGTCCGGTCCCTATATTGTCCGTCTGCGTTTTGCCTGCCTTACCTGTAATTAAACCCCTGTATTCCCCAATACCCTGACGTCTGCACCTTTGTCTCCGTTCCGTCCCCGCTGGGCATGACAATATTATTATAAGTAAATGTATTAATGGTTTATTATTAATATTAAAATAATAAGAAATCTTTATTTTAAAATGTATTATATAATAATTACTGCTACTGTCTGTCATTGTCTAAATGTATTTTTACTGTCTAAATATATGTATTCAGTTAGTGTAAACATGCACGGTGCTATCATAGCGAATGCGAAGCTGAGACTGAGGCGTTACTCTGTTTCCACTGAGAGACGTGCCGTGCGACTCATTTCCCAGCGTGTACAAGTTATCTTAGGTCGGCATTTACGGTTTGACTTCTAAGATTCAGATTGAGCTCTAGGTAATTTTTTTCTCAACTGGTTGGTTCAGCTTTTAAGAAATTTGAGTTTTAATGAGTTAGAGAATTTAATCCGTGAATTTGCACTGCCTAAACAATTATAGATTGAAAGTCAAACAGAAGAACTGATCTTGTATTCAAGGCATGGAAAACATGCATTAAATGAGGACTGATGGACATTAAGAATACACAATTATGTCAATTAGTAGTTATCCCTGAAATTTGATCAATAATGAAAGGAGGAACTTTAAATTACTTTTATCTGAATGGATTGATCCCTATGCCTATATGCAGTGTTGGGAGTAACGCATTACAAAAGTAATATATTACAGTAACATATTACTTTTTGCTGTAACGCAGTAGTG
>JABFDZ020000118.1:11154012-11167540 GCA_019775955.2 Pollimyrus isidori | reverse complement strand
TAAAAAACCAAATGTATGTTTTCCCCCCCCCCCCCCCCCCCCATTAGTTTTCTGTACCCGTTTGTCATATTTAGGGTCACGAGGGGGATCTGGATCCGATCCTGGAAGCTATGGGCACAAGGCAGGGAACAACCTAGGATGGGGGGCACCAACCCATCACAAGGCACATTCACACACCATCTACACACATATCTACAGACAATTTGGTAACTCCAATTCTCCTCCAATGGTTTTGGATTGTGGGGGGGGGAGAAACCCTAGACAAGACCCCAACACGAGACAGAACCTGCAAACTCACTGGGCACATTGGAACCCTGGCAGAGGAATCCTGGTCCCAGAGGTGTGAGGTAACAGTGTTAACCACTGCACCACCCCCATATCAATCCATCTTTGTAAAAATACTGCGTTCGTTTGAGTGAGTACGTCAAAGAAGGCTTGGTGGACTTTCTCCCGTTTGTCTGTTTCTCCTTAGTTCCTACGGGAGGTTGAGCCACAGTCAGCACTTGGAAAGGAGTCAGTTCCTTGTAGGTTGTGATGTGTGGCCCACAAAGTTGCTAAGACATGTGAAAGCAGTGAGAATGCGCTTACCGGAGGTGTTACAGTCTATCTCCTGAGGGGAGGTTTCACACCTCATTTAAAAGTGCTGCTTTACATCATTATTTCTAAACTGCAGTTGTCCCCCTGCCCCCCTCTTTTTTTACAATTTGGAGTTTATAAGAAGAGTTCAGAGCCCCAGGCCAAATTGGCTCCTCTTCTTGCTGTAGAGTGCATAACATTTCTCCCATGGTGAACATCAGCTGCTCACTGGCCCAAATGCCAGGTCTTCCTATCAATCACGGCGTCAGTTTCCACTCTGATTTCATGAAACAGGCCTTGATAACTTCAGCATGCTCGCTCTGGCTTCGTGCTCACATGGAAACTATGAGCTCTGGATATTATTGTAAAAGTGGGTGATGTCTGAAGATGTATTGTTACAAAAGGTGGAGATGACGAGATCATTTTTTCTTTCTTAGCGTAGGTGGGGTCATTTGTTAAATATTGCTAATAAATTCAAAGCCTTCTATGTCAAGGAGTGTCTGCTGTGGTCTTCTTAAAATTAAACTAGAGTTAATTAGATGCAGTCCCTGTTTATGCTTCCCTGATCATCTCAAGGAGGAAAATGTTGCGGATGCAGAACGAGAGATATAATCAAATTAAGTTAATCAACGTCATTCGCAGTGCCTGTCTTTCCACTTGGGTTATTTAATGGTTAGTTTTACTAAATTAAGCCCGAATGAAACAAACATGGTTGGAATATATGGAAGGTCATGGCAGAAACGAACGGAGGAAGATCATCAGGTGCCTTTTCCGTGATGTAACATAGCCATGGTTGAATATGGTGAGAAGGGCTGTGGGGAAGAATATAGAGAAACCACGGGGGGTGACCTGCAGGAGCAATAACAGGGCCAGCAATTTGCAAGCTGGATTCTGGCCTGTTCATGCGTTTCCTCCCAAGACGTTATGAAGGGTGTCTGTTTCGAGCTCTAGAGCTGAAAAATTAGCTGAGGGCCGTTCTGTTGTTTGACCAAATGCTTCATTGAAAATGACAAGCTATGGTTACATGGCTCAGGGAGGTGGCCCAAAGAGCCCCCTCCCCTACTGAAACATTGCTCATACATCCAATGATAATGACTTGTAGCAGCAAGTTGTGATTATTCAGTCAATTTTTTTGCCTGTCAGGGTGATTAAATAGGGACAGATGCCTATTCTAAGTGTAGGCAGCATATCAAGAGATTTCAAGACTCACATGTACACTATGCAATAACAAATGGGTTCTTTGTTGAAGTCTAGGCCTTGGCTTTTAATCTAATTCTTAAAGCCAGAGACTTAGATACCCTGGCTCACAATACCATCAGTTCCATGTTGTATAGTTTTAAGAGCTCCTCAGAATCGGATATGCATCAAAATGAATCCATTGCCGCTCAATCGTGCAAAATTATAGACAAGTCTGATCTAAAAATTTGCTCCAGGAAAGGACAGAGCAAGATGAGATGCCATATGTAACAGGTTTCACTTATGGAAGCTTTGAACAGTTCCAGTCATTCTCATGGTTGGTCCAGCATCGTGAGAATTATAGATGACACATACAGAATTCCCTACAATGACATTCAGAGCTCGCAAAATGTAACTTCTTTTCCTCATTGAAGTAAGATTCAAACAAATTAAGAGTTTGACTTTTTGAAAATTATGTTAAATACAATTCATCTACTGAATGTCTGTTTGCCACTGTACTTCTGGTCTGCACGCCCTTTCACTCTTCTTTGATGTGAATGTCTGCATAGTGTCTCAGATAACAGCTGCAAAGACAGATCAATTATAAGGCAGTTGGGGTAATTGGATGTGGGGTTTTGTGTCCTATCCTAGGCCCACTTCTCACTGTGAGGCCTGCAGCTGCTCTCTCAGGCCACTATCAGCAGGAAGGCTGCTGCTTAGCTGCTATCTGCGCAGCTGTGATGACAGTAATGACTCCAGCCAGAGATCGTTCTGTATCTTTATTCTTGGTGGAAGTAACCTAAAGAGACTCTAGCCCATGTCCACCCCAGTAACATTTTAAATAGAGTTTTATATGGTGAGAAAATTAAACTACAATGTAAAATTTAGTGAAGAGGGGAGGTGTAAAGGTGAACTCATGAATTGCTAATTTTTATGAAGTCTGTAAAGGTGTGGTATGAATGACGAAAAAGGCCTGAAAATTGATTTTATATCCCATCAACATATATTGCTTTAAGAAGAATTCACCATATTACTACCTATCAGTTCCTTTTCATATTTTAACAATATGGCCGTCAAGTTCATTAACTTCCTGTTTAATCCAACAGCTTCCTGTTTAACTGAAATACATGTGCAAGTAATTTGCCTGAGTGAAGTTGAAATGAGTGCTTGGTAATAGGACAAAGTAAACAGATTTTGCTCCATTCAGTGGGGAGTCGGGCATTCGCATGTGTGCAGATGATCTTTCTCTCTCCTTCAACACTGTTAGGAAAAATAAAGCTTCTTCCCAGAAATACATCATGTAGTTTACAATCAGGTATTGTTATAGCAATAGATTTGTATTGTTCTCTGGGGTCTATATGTGATCTGAACAATATCTGTTCTGCTAAGAAGCATGCTGGTTGTTGATGGTGCAACACAAATAAACACATAAAAAATATGGGTTTCTCAATATACATACTTGACCGTACTTATGTTCTTGTCTATCCATCTTATGCCATGTTCCGTTACTGGGGACCGGTTCCAATACTAAGAGCACAAGTACAGAGAATGGTAGAAATTCCAAGATGCCATTCTTACCCCGCCCCAAATATCAGATGCATCCTTGCCAAATAAGACCAATCCCATGATTCATTGCGCTGCCAGTTCATTCTTGGAAGGCAAGTTAGCAAGACCACAAGTACGATCTTTGCGTTCCTGCTACCGCGAAACAGCCCATGTGTTTAGGTGAATTGGTGTTTCTGACTTTGCCGTATGGTGTGTGTCTGAGATGGACTGGCCTTCCAGCTGGCATGTTCCCCCTCCTCAGGCTCTGTGCCTGCTGGGATACATCTCATGCTCACCTTTATTCTGTATGGGATGTGGGTTCATAGGAATTATATGCAGATATCCACTCTAAGGAGCTTTTCCTTGGAGTGGTCTAAAGCCCCAGGGTTCGGTGTCACCGGGGCCATCTGAGGCTCTGCAGCGGTCCTGTTTGCTGAAATGGCCCCCAGATGCTCGGTGGTGGGGGCGACGCAAAAGCAAATCAGCCCTCGGATCCTGGTGGGCCTTTCACAGCCAGAAGATTTGTTATTGTAACCCAGGGCCCAGGGTGAAATACGGCCACCCTGTGTGCCGCCCCCCACCCCCCACAGGGGTGGTTACAGGTCCGAGAAAGAGGGGGGTGCAGGAGAAGGGAGGTGGAATGCATTTTTAATGAATTGCACTTTGGGATGGAAAAGTAATGATATAAAGCTTAGCAGTGTTTACAGTAATTATTTTGCAAGATCATTTCATTACATATAATATTATTGCATGGTGGTGATGGATGATCACTGTGACCCATAGGTTCCAGGATAGGCTCTGGGCCCCAGGACCCTGCATAGGAGAAGGTACAAAAGTTGGATGGATAGATGGATGTTATGCAGGAAAAGGGGCACATTAAATTGGTTTTATATCTAAAGGACAGATGGAATTTATTATTAATATTGATTGTGCTTCATTTTATGTAAACAGACATCATACATAGTTATGGGTGATGGAGAATGTTCCAATAACATACTGTGTTTAATCTCATAAACTGTTACACTGAAATATTCCTATCAATATTATTGTATTGTGATATATTTGGTAGTTTACTTTGTGCATGTGTGAATCTTTCCTAACCCTGTGGCACTGTAGTCCTCAGCATTATATAAAGAGTTCTGGGTGCTTCTCTTTTGGAACAAAGTATCAAACTTGATAGTGTGAGCATGCTCCGTCGTTAACAAAGGCTCTCAGATATTCGCTCTCCCAGTCACCCCCATCGCGTGTTATTGGTTTAAGTCTTTGCACAGTAATGGCTTTTTCAGAGGGACTTTATCCAGTGCTCAGCAGACATGACTTCACTTTCGCTCGACTCCCCGAATCTCGCAGCGGCACTAAAGGCGAACGGAAAAAAGGGGAAGCCAGGGGTCATGCTGTGTGTCACTCATCCCTTCCCATGACACCCTGTTCCAAGCGTTACACACGGCTACAGGCATCGTGACTCACGGGCCCATTTTATGGCAGGACTGCAGCACCGTATTCGTGTGTGAAACACAATGTTGGAGCGTTTTGGAAATTATTACAGCCCTCAGCTGTGCTACTTAAACGTCACTGGAGGCTTCTGAAGATTCCTTATTATTGTGTTGCTGGAAAATTTTGCGAACAATTGTCTGTGAGATGTCCTGCATTTCAAATGGCTCAGCTGTGCTTAATGGAACTTCATCTTTCATAAAGTGCCTTTTCAGGTCAGAGGTATGAAATCCAAACATGAAATGGGAAAGACATCTTAATATATTTTTCAGCCCTGCAGAGACATCAGTCACCCCACCATGGCTAACAGTATTACTGTAGGGTTACAGTTCTCATTGTTATGCCCTCGCTTAAGTCTTAATAACTGAGGTGTATATCTTTAGCAACATGTTAAACAATAAATGCTCATGAACGTCCCCTCGGTGATAAGGCTAGATGTAGATGTTGAGAAGATAAGGTGATTGTGAGTTCTGCTGTTTTTTTTTCTCCTACAATGTTAGTGATGCAGATGTTCACAGTACTGTGGCATTGTTAAGTGAAGCACTCTGAGGTTCTCGATTTCACCATAAAATCCTTGAGAGAACTTCTTCCAAGGAATCATTAACCTCCTTTCCAGATACTCGCGAGATGATGCGGCCTGATTCCTTCACAGGAGACTCTGTCCTCTGCTAAGGATTTGATCACCACCGGCTGAAAGTCCAAGAGCATAATACTTTTAAGTTACCCAAGGGTTCCATGATAACTTGAAGTTCTTTCCGTTTCAAGGGTTTAGTAACCACATGACTGGCATTATGTAGCAACACTCAAAGGTCCACCTTTGGCAGGGCCTGATGGCCCTTTTATTAATCCCAGCTTTAGGGAACCATGACCCTTATCTATTGCCCCCCAACCCTGCTGACCTCTTCACCCCATGTGTTGGGGCTTTTCCAGGGCTAAAATCTGCTTGGGTCACTGGAGGGGTTGAAAGTTCAGCCCAAGCTCAGCGAATGTAATCAGGCGATGCCCACAGGCCCGAAACTAATGAGTGGTGGAAGACTTGCACATGGTCACCCGAGGAGCCGCACGCTGGCCCCCAACTCTGGGGTCAAAGGTCATGCCGAGAGGCGGAGCAGGTGTCCGTAGAGCTAGGCCACAGAGTCATAGCATCACTGTGTAATTGGAACCATCAAAGATTTAACTGCCCCATTTTGCCCCAGGTATATGACCAGGTTATTCCCAAACAAAATTATGTGCATCATAAATTTTCCACTCTGTATACATTTACTGGGTTTCTACTTTGATCAGCAAATAAAAAACGGTAATTGGGTTACTGAAGATGGTTTTTATCATTATGAGGCGAAGCCCCCTTCCCTCCGAATCACACCGAATGTAGAATCTAATTCTGCGGTAAAATGTGAACTCTTAGCCCGTCGTGCCCTTTGCAGCAGGTCATGGCTAATGGTTTCGGCAGTTCAATATATTTCCTTAGATTTTCCAGGTATTATTGGTTTGGGGCTGTGAATGTTTAAATATCAGAGGAGCAATGAGATACTGAGAGATGGGTTTTGGGTTTTCTGGGCTTTCCATGGCTGTTTTGGGCTGCAGCTGTCTGTTATAGTGCGACTATGTCTGAAGAGTTTACTAATAATAATGATCCTTTATTTGCATAAATACTTTGGAATTAGTCTCTTTGCCGACCCCCGCTTGCTCTCCATAGACTTGGGGTCACAGTGCAGGGGCAGCTAATGTGCAGTGTCCCTGGAGCTGGGGGTTAAGGGCCTTGCTGTAGGGCTCCCGTGCATGTGACTCGTATGATCACAGGCACAGAGGCTCTCATTCACTGGCCCTCTAATGGGACTGAAGCTGTCGCTAAATATCTCATCCTACTGTTCGTCACTAAAACTCAAATGATTCATGGAAAACTAACGTCTCCCCCTAAGTCACAGGTCTGACCTCATCTAGAAGGGTTAACTCTACACTGTAGGGACACGGACGGCCAGCAGTGCACACACACTCCGAGGCTTCTTTCTTCCAGACTCTGTTTCCCCTACCATTATATTAGGGGGGCGCCCTGAGCTCTTTTTACTTTGTTATACTTTATATATTACTTTTTTGTAAGCTAGTAAATACAGATGAAAAAATGTATGACAAGAAATTAATTAGGCTACTACAAACATGCATAACCTACTATTCCACCTCGTTTTGTTTTAAGCGCTTTTGAGGCAATTGCAGTTCAATATCAATATCTTCAAAGGAAATAGACACAAGTGTCGAGTACTTAAAGTTTTAAGTTATTCTCCCATTGGCGTCAGCGCAGTTACACTTATGTTGCGATGACAGCCCCTCTTGTATCACAAGCTGCAACAAGTTCGCAAAACAGTCTAAGTTAGCGACTCCCAGATCCATCAGTTGTTTGTCTCTCAGTTGCGTGCGCTTTGATAAATGGCATTGTCCATTCAACGGTATTCACACCTCAAAAATTTATTTTACATAGACTGCAAAACGCTGTGCTCCTGGTTTCTGTTAAAAGCATAAAATACTCCCAGATCATCGCGTCTTATCTTACGATCCTCGTACTGCGAAGGGAATGCGCATGACGTCACAGCAGGCAGAAGTCACTGTACCCACACCCACTGAATAGCGTAAAAGACAGAAGGGCAGCGATTGCGTTCGATTTGAATGCCGCAAAAAACAAATGTAAAATGGGAAAGAGCTGTCACGCGATTGATTGCCGAAAACTAAAGTATAGGACGTGGACCGGTCACGCCGTCAAATAGGTCTCATACCGATCGAATATTTGTATCGGTGCATCTCTAGTTATACTGGCTGCTGTCATTAAAAGATATACATGAACACCATGAATCTTGTCGGTGTCCATCAGCAACCCCAAAGTTGTAAACGTTGGGGAAACACTGTTTAGTTTATGTTTTGGATTTTCATTATGGAAGCTAGGTGTAAAAGTATGGGACCTCCTGACTTCATTCCCATTTATAGCATTCCAGAACATTTACTTTGTGTGATCATTATAGCTTGTAATCATCTGCAAATAAATTATTGGTCATATGACAAGGATTTTTTTTCTAGTTTTTTTCTTATCTCTTACAAAGTGGAAATTTGGTGTTAAGTATGAAAGGCAAAAGTGATGGTCTAAAAGTTCTGATATTGACCACTCTTTAATGAGACTTTATGCATTTAGAATAGCATTAAATTAGTCTGATTTCTCTAACTTCTTACTTGGCCCTCTGATACTGCCTTCCAGTTCCTCCACACTGTGTTCCAATTTTAGCCACGATCACCCAAAAATATGGCAGGTTTAAAGCAATGAATCATGTTTATAACCTTGCAGTGTCTGACCAGTTTGTGGTTAAAACCTTAAATAAGAATGACAATAGATAGACAAGCACTGAACAAACTAAACTTGGTTAAAGTTCCTCCTTGCGATCCCCGTTTCAGTCATAACAGAATTCCCTGACATGAGGCAGGCCAAATTGTCCCTATTCTGAAATATTTTCATTACTCAGGAGTAATAGGTACATGGTACAGCTGCTCAGAAGCCACAATATTTTGGCAAGAAAGAAGTGCTTGTCTTTAGGGACCTTTGTACCGCATAATGTTTTTTCCTTTAAGGGTACGGGCAATATTTCTGGTTCTTTGCTCTTCCCTTTGTACCGTATAAGTGTAGCCAAACAATCCAGGCACACACATGTGGTAAGGAAAGCTGCACTCGTATTGACCTTCATTTCTCATGTGCAGTAGCTGTGGAGGTTCTAGCTCGTGGTCAGATGTGGTTCACACAGTTTTGAGTTTCTGTGCCGTGCAGCTGGTGAGAAAACAACGCCGTCGTGTTTGCCCAGGAAAGCTGAGCTCTGATCGCACCCTGCAAGGCGGTGTGAGGTGTAGTCCGCTGTTTACCCAGCCTGCCTGGTGCCAGAGCCCGCCCAGGACCTCTCTGCGGGGCAGACGTGACTGGGTGCCAAGGCACTCACAGGCTGGTGAACGCCTGGCCAGCATGGGCAGTGTTCTAAACGTGCCACCCGGTCACACTCTGGCAGCGCCCTTATCTCTGATGTGAATAATGTCATGTTCTGCACATGCTGGACCTCAGCTCACGTGCGGTTGTGAAGGAGTGGATGGAGGAGTACTGTGATGCCGATATGAAAAGAACAAAGTTTATCTGGATTCATCTGCAGCAGGAGTAGGCAAACTTATTCCTGCAGTGCCACTATCCAGCAGATTTTCTATCCTACCTTGCCGAACCCCTGGGTCCAATCCCATTTCTCCTCCCTTAGCCTTACCACTAGATTTTGAGGGCCCAACCTTCCGAAGTTGACTTCACAGATCCTAGCCGCAAAGGGTTAGGGCTCGAAATCTTTACCTAGGAATTGGGACACCACTCGCTTATGAGCTGCCTGGTTTTCTTGGGGATCCCTGGAATAGAACAACATTCTTATAACACGCACAAGTCACTTTATTCCAACATGATTATACCACTGATGTGTCTATAGGATATTACAAAATGATTATGACACTGTCGATTTGTGGAGTAGCACTGCTTTGTCAATGGCACGCAGATTTCAAATTAAGCATATTGCATGCAATATTTCTATAAACATGCACACATTTTGCATAAACAATGTGTTTATGTTGCATAAATAATATGTCAGGAACAATGTCTTCTACATATTCCATGATGTAAAGTAGTGCACTTAGAAGACCATTGCATGAAACACGGTAAACAATCACGGGTGAGTTTCCCAAAAGTGTCATAGCCAAAAAACTACATAAAAATGACTTTGAATGCTCTCTCTCTGAATAAACCAGTTCGTAATTCTTCAACGCTTTTGTGAATCTCACCCCTGCTCAGTTCTTTTTCTATAAATACTACAGAGATACTGTTCTGTCTCTACGCATGGAATTAGCAATTTTCAGAAAATTGTTTTTGAAAAATTCAACCTCATAGTTTCACTTATATTAAACTAAGATTTTTTTGCAAGCGTATCTCAGACATCCCAAGCCAAGTCTCCCGGAACTTCCGGGAGACTTGGGATGTCTGGTATTTCTAAAGATATGAGCTTCTTTCCCCACACTGCTAGCCATCCTTTCTTTTCTTGTTGTGTATTGTAATGCATTGTCAGAATTTTCTTCTTTCACTCAGTTTTGAGTCCGCATATGAAAAATCTTACTTTCAATCTTGAGGGCTGAACACCACTACCCTACTCGGGTACTCGCAAAATGGAGGGGTAGGGCTAAGTGGCGGTAGTGGGATTGGGCCTTGATCTACAGTGAGAAGATGAGGGTGAAAAAAAACAATGTTCCAAAAAAAACACTTATTATAACATGTAAACATAAAGGCAATAGCTGAAGAATGTTCTTCAGACAGACTCACACATTGATGCACATTTTCCTGTCAATATTGTAAATCTGGTTCTGGGTAATCATATTAGTGTTTGCTCAAGTGAATAATATAACGCTATACTGAATGTAGCTATCGGGTAGAGCCTTGGAAGACAGAGTTATGTGAGTATTTGGCCTTGGTAGTTAATTTCCTCCCCTCATCATTTTAAAATTTATATTTGTTTGGCAGGTGCTTTTGTCCAAAGAAGTTTAATGCAGGTAATGCACAAAGCTTGCAGGTGTATTTTAGTACATAATGGGAGATAGTCTCACACACACACATAAGCCGGCTGGCCTTCCAGCAATCCATTACAATGCATTAGTGTGTAGCAATGCTCTGCTAGTGTTTTCCAGGCTTGGTTTGTCGAACTGAGAGGGCTGGCGCTGCAGTGGAGTCTCCACAATATTCTCCACAAACGTTTCCAAGATATGCGTGATAAACTGTGTCCTCCCATGAAGCTGACCTTACTCCAGATCCGTGGACAACCCAGATAAACACATGGGAAACCTCTGGAATGTAACCTTATGAGTATCTGGAGATAAGATGTCCTACCACACAAGGCCCTTGTGGCGATTATGAAGAAAGAATGCTTTTGTTTGTTTTAGAAACATTTTCCAAGGTAAGAGTATAATATCAGTGTCTCAAACGGTTGGTGTTTATCAAATGTATCTCCAGACCCACAACAGTGGGCTTAGACTTCCTACCCTCTGAGTCACTGTAGTGTTTACTGTTCTTTTTCTTGGGAAGAATCACCTGGAATCTGGAGGTGTGTTTGATCCGTTTTGATCCTTTTCTTACTGAGTAAGACATACCTGCAAAGGTATGAGAGACTTAAACAAATTTGTTGATCTTTTCCATTCCCAACTGAAGTAATAGTCCAGTGTGGGTTAGAGCACAGATCAGTATGAGAAGAATTTAAGACATCGGTGTCCTTTCCGGGGTGTCCCCAAGCCTTTCATGTTCCATCGGTGTCCTTTCCGGGGTGTCCCCAAGCCTTTCATGTTCCATCGGTGTCCTTTCCGGGGCCATTAATATTTGTTTTGTGACTTGTACTTCCTGAGAAGTTCTATGGCTGCCAGTAACCCTGTACTGGGTACCTGCTTATGGAATAAATTATCAATATTTCAGTGGTCCCTCATGTAGGGAAAAGGTCAGTTTGAGAAATATGCCTCTTCCGTTTTGGAGCATTTATGATATATTGCATTAATCCATCAAGTGAAATGAATGAGTTCATTTTTGCTATCTTAGCTTATAATAGTTTTAGTTATAGTTGTTTTTGTTGTTGTTTTGCTAGTATTGGTGATATTTTTTAAGGTGGCAGTGTTACAATGCGACATTCCATATAAAACACCCCGCACCCCATCATCACCCCTCACTGCTGTTTACTCAGTTACCTGTGGTTTAGATCCTTGATACTTGTTATGCCTGCAATACAAAACAGGGCAGCATGAATATAAAACAAAACGCTTCGCGGATTGCTGGCCGACCGCACTTCAAAAGTAGCGATAAAGACATGCACTTCAAAGGGCAGGCATGACTGATTTTAACATGCAACACAAGCCATTCTCTCAGGACTGCTGGTCTGCCTGACACATACCGATCCAGGACTTCTGAGAGCTTTGTCAGGAATATATATATATATATATATGGAAAATATATATATATATATATATATGTAGGTTCATTTTCTAGGACAAATCTTGCATTTTATCAACATGAGGAACACATTTGCGAAAAAGTGTGGAAGCTCAAAGTGATCAGCATTTAGCACGTCCCCTTTGTGTGTCTGTGTGTGTAACTTTATATTTTGTTTGCATATTACATGCTTTGTATACATCCCCACAATGTGAAAAACAGAGTGAGTACAATAAAAAAACTTTAAAATGCAAAAAAGGTTTGAGTAAGTGTTAAGGTTTTCTTAGTTAGGACCAGAGTGAATCCCCTTAAAGTTATGATAAGTTAGGAAGTTAGGGTTGTATTTGTCCTTGTAAAATTATATATATGCATTTCCCATGTAAATTTTATACTCCGCAGTTTGGACAGAGTATTCATTTATTTATGACAAGTAATAACTTCTAAACACAGTAAACAATGTCCTTTTGAACCCTGTTGTCCTTATGTGTGCGTTTCGTACTCAATCGCTGTCACGCTGGATGGCCTGAGGATTCACATCTCTGTGTTTATAATGAAAGGGCAGTTTGTAAGTCGGGCCGCTTTCTCGCATTATCAGAGCGGAATGGAATGATCCCGGCGTGAAGTCCTGCCTGGAAAGTGCGCGGCACCGCGATTTCCGCAGCGCAAACAGTCAGCCCCAGCCTTGACTTCTTTCTGATGACTTCCACAGGGGTGGTGGGTGTTCCCGGAGGCCGCGAGGCAAACGGCGTGTCTGGGAGATGTGGGCGGCCGCAGCACTGTCCCTGTGGTTTAGTGGGCGGTGCCGCCTGGCCCTTTAAATGGCTCCGGCCTTCACGAAAACCACTTTTGCTGTTTTCTTTCCTTTGTCCTAGGTGTCTCCCCAGAGTGATGTCAGCGGGCAGGCCCTGAGGACACCCCCGCAGTAAGATGTAGCGCCGTGGCCAGGCGTCCAAAGTGAGAGGGATCGACACGTCGTGCCAGGAAGTCGCTACGGAGGGGGAGCAGCCCAACAGCGAAGTCGTCGGCGGGAGATAAGATAAGCGGTTAATCATTCACCGGAAGCCCTGGGAAGCCTTTGACGATGTCACACCTCAGAATGCTTTTCGCTGTGCTGTGAGTCCCCCTTCTTCACTCTCACGAGGGATATAACATTCAGGGGGCCAAGGCGAGCATCTAAAAACCCGTGACACGCAAGACAGGAACTCGGCCCGCACCCGCCACCATGTGTCACGTGATCGTGACCTGCCGCTCCATGCTGTGGACTCTGCTGAGCATTGTGGTGGCCTTCGGAGAGCTCATAGCCTTCATGAGCACAGACTGGCTGGTGGGCTCCCCGCGGGTGCCTGAGGCCAAGCCAGATTCACACGTCTCCCCTGAACCGTACCGTCCGACGTTGGGGATCTACGGGCGCTGCATCAAGGTGACCGGCTTCCGTCGGGACGTCCTGTGCGGGCCGTACGCCGTCCACTTCGGCGAGATAGCCAGCGGCTTCTGGCAGGCCACCTCCATCTTCCTGGCGGCCGGCATCTTGCTGCTGTGTGCTGTGGCCTTCATCTCCGTCTTCACCATGTGCTTCCAGAGCATCATGAAGAAGAGCATCTTCAACGTGTGCGGCCTCCTGCAGGGCATCGCTGGTGAGACTTCTGTCCACCTCCACCCAGGGGGGGGGGGGGGGGGGGGGGGGGGGGGGGGGGGGGGGGGGGGGGGGGGGGGGGGGGGGGGGGGGGGGGG
>JABFDZ020000118.1:11135842-11153912 GCA_019775955.2 Pollimyrus isidori | reverse complement strand
CCACCCCTGCTGTCCTACTTGTTTTCATTTTTGGGTCCTGATCTCAGTTGGGACACTTTGAAAAAATCCTGTTTCTGTTGTGCACTTACTGTAGCACCTGCTTTGTGTTATGTTTTCAGTTCCTTTGTGTAACTCTGGTTTGCCTTGAACTCCCAGAGCATGAAAGAGAAACCTTGAGTCTCTTTATTATCTTCTGTGTTCTCTGGACAGACAGCATGAGCCCTACGGTCATTTAAACATCGAACCAACCCAATGAATCAAAGTTGACCATTTCCCAAGTTTTCTCTATGATCTTTCTAATACTGCATCATTCTTGTAGACATGATGAGAATGGGATTAAGATGAATGCTGGGAGAAGGTTGGAAGGGGGTTGCTGTGGATTACTCTGTACAGATATATTTATGGATACTCGTTCACTGGCATCATCTGGCGAGAGAAGCACTGCGATTTGATATGCGGGGGCAGCATTGTCTGGAGGGAGATCTATGGCTCAAAGTGCTGGGCTGCCAGCGCCACTTCCAGCTGCCAAGCAATTCCTCTGTGGATGACTCCCCCTCACCATCTTTGCGGACGGGAGGGTCCTGTGTCACGCGTGGGGCAGCCAGCCAGGAGTGGTTGTGCAGGGGTCGGGCTGGGGGCATGTCAGTCAGGCATGCGTTCGGAGCGGTCATGCGGGACCAAGTGTCAGGTTCCCATCATCCACCCATGAAGGGGTGGTGTAGTGAAACTATCTCCCATAATGCCGTGGAGTGACCTGTAGATGATAGTAGCACAACTATGCACTGAGGCTGTTGGGAAAGATAGCTTCCAAGACTGCTTGTCTTAACACATCACTTAGTATCGTTTCCAGCACAATAAATTTGGGGGTTGTCACAATTGTTTTTGGTTTTCCGTATCTAAGGTAACATCAGAGTATTATTCGATGGTTCCACATGGTTGTCTTTGCTCTCAGCATTTGGGCTATCATTGAACCCAATGTCTAGGTAATTTCCTGTCGAGTGAGGCAGATGCAGAGGCAGATTAGATGAGCCAGTCAGTTAACGTTATTAAAACGAGTTATTGAGAGCTGGCTGAGAATTTGACCTCTGACCCATGAGTCCACACAGTGCCATGGGAAGTATCTCAGTCGCTTCGCTCACGTGCTCAAAGGATAGGTGATATTACTGAGCCACAGGAACTCTATATGAGCGTGTGTGGGTTTCACTGGCTACTTAGCGCACTGTGAACCCAAAGCATCACAAAACTAAAAAGGTGATCAACAATAAGAGGACAAGGAAGATCATGTCAGTTAGACCATGAGTAAGTTAAAGGAGATAAAGTCTCCATTTTTCACAGTTGAGATTATGTCCATGAAATACACACAGGGGTGCTTGAATTTTATCCAGCCATCCATCCGTTTTCTGTATCCTGTTGTCCTATTGCCTGGAGACCCTGTCCCAGAAGTGCAAGGCAGGCAATAACCCAGGATGGGGCACTTACCCATCCCAGTCTTTTGCCTTTGTTTTTCACATTTATTTTCTGACTCTCCTAAGAAACTTTTAATGGCTAGTGGAGTTGAACGGAGTGTCCATTCGTAAAAAGACCATTTGAAAAAAGTTTATCACTGTGAAAAGACAAAAAAAGGAAATATGCATCCGTGGATTCCTGTAAGGAGCCTTTATCCTCGGCAAGTTCTCTCTGCACATAGATGCAGAAAGTGCTTATAATAAGAGGTGTTGCAGCCGCAAAGAGAGCCAGTAGGCACACCAAATGCCACATAATGTCACGAAAGTATTCCAAGGATGTTCTGTGGTGCGTAATCTGTCCTAAATGTAGGCCCTCTCCAGTATGGCACACTAAAAATTTCAGGTCCACTTTATGCCTTCACATAAATAGCATACAGTTGTGGAGATCTCTACCCATAATAGCTCATATTCCCAAAATACATTCAAGCGAAAGTAGGTACCCGCACTTGTGTGATTGGAAGAAGTGACTTTTCAGAGAAATTGACTTTTTTGTGGGGGACTGCGTGATGTTTGTCCCATGACTAAATGCTGTCATTGTCTAGGCTAGTAATTTCACACACAACCAAAGGGCCACGTTCTCATTATGCTGCTTTTTTTTTCTTCTTTTGAACTCATCATTTTGGTGTTTTCTGCAAAGTATGCTGACCCAGAGTAAAAGGGAAATGGAACTCTGCGTGTTTGGATGTAACCTAACACTCGACTGGGAGATAGATTTTCCAAATGGCCATACAGGTTTATTACACAATTGGGTTCAGGCTGATTTGTGTGCTAACGTTTATTTTCTTACCATTGTTCATTTTGGTGAATTTGAAAAGCAATGTCTGCTTATTGGGTTAGTGAATTTATATTCAGGAGTGTGTTTATTTTACTTACTTTTGTACATTATGCAATATTTTCTTCCATAACTACTTCTGTGACCTGAGAAGATGTCTGTTCAGGCCTGGGAATTTTTTCCCATCCCAGCTATGGTGCGAAGTATCTGTAAGTGCACCACAAGGCCTACATTGTGCCACTTACTTGGTTGTTGCCCACGTTATACCTGCAGGGGCTAAGAGCAGTGAGCCATATAGAGCTTGAAATGCTTCACAGTCCCTAAAATGCACAGCCGTCATCACTTGCTGGTGATCTCAGCTGCCCTGGGCATTTCTGCTGAGTTTTGTTTGACTCTCTTTCTAATAAGAGTGGTTCAATATGCCCAGTGTTACAGTCTTAGCTGCATGGCTACAAGCCTGGTAAACAATCTGGTGCTGCAGTTGTCCAAAGGCTCAGCCTGCCAGGATCACCCATCACTGGGCGTCAGATCGGGAGGTGGGTGCTTTCCAAGCAAGGGTTATGTTTGGTCATCAGAGCATGTGAAGCCTCAGAGACCTGCTTATGTACCTGGGCCTCGTGGAGGAAGCAGAGTGGACAAGTAGTGAGCTGAGCCAGGCTGAACGTTCATTATTACACCATGAACAGGGATTTTCAGTTGGCCGTGTAGTGATGCTCTGATGTATTACAAACCATGTTTTCCTGTTAACGAAAGGAGCTTATTCCCCTCTTAGCCTCTCAAAACGGTTTAGTCAAGCAAAAACATATAGGATAAAAAAAGCTAACAGATGGTATAACATTAATTTCTCGACGCCTCTTTATCTCACCATACCACCTTGTTACATATGGCTAGTGGCGATTCAAACTAATACTTTGAGTGCCCCTCTTTTCACCACTTCAAATTTTTCTTATTGTCTTTTTTAGCTAACCCCGATGGTTTAAAACCACAAGCACTTGGGGTTTATCACATCAGTATAGATTTTTGACAACCGCACTGAGCGGCAGGATTGTGAGGGGAAAGAACACGTACCGCATGCAGCTGAACCCCCAGTAAAATAGAGCCTTACGATATGGTAGGAGCTAGTTGGAGACTTGTCCTTTGTGTAAGGGGGGGGGGGCTTTGTTTTTAAGATGCAGGTGTCGTGCAGATGCAGCTTAATGTTGAAAAAGCACTTTGTATCACATTTCAGCATCTAACAGTGGAACAAAAACAGCTACATTTTTCACGAAGACTAGAGGTTGGAAAGTAGCTCACCTCAGAAATCTGTGTCATTTGCACAAAAGATATTACCGGAAACCTGGAAGCGTAAACCATAAAATCTCTTCCCACGACTTCTGCATTAATTTTTTATGAATGTTCACTCCTGTCTGTTGTCTGACAAGCAAACGACATGGCAAGCAGCTAAGCCACTTGTCTTAATATTTACATTATATTTCATACCATGTAGTTAACCCTGAAGTGGTTTTACAAGGGCGATCGTTCCTTGCTTGACAAAAACAGGTGTTTGGCCGGACTCTTAAACAGACTCATGCGTTGGCTTTTCTCTGGTAATGGTTGCAGTTGGACTGTGCCCCGCTTTGTTTATATGCCCATTTTTGCTGATAATGGTTGCAGTTGGACTGTGCTCTGCTTTGTTTATATGCCCATTTTTGCTGATAATGGTTGCAGTTGGACTGTGCCCCACTTTGTTTATATGCCCATTTTTGCTGATAATGGTTGCAGTTGGACTGTGCCCCGCTTTGTTTATATGCCCATTTTTGCTGATAATGGTTGCAGTTGGGCTGTGCCCCGCTTTGTTTATTTGCCCGTTTTCGCTGATAATGGTTGTAGTTGGACTGTGCCCCGCTTTGTTTATATACCCGTTCAGCCCCACCCTGTAGACACTTCTGCTACAGGTAACAACTGGCTTACCGATGTGTTGTACGTAAAGCAGTGCCAAGCCCCCGTCTGTTTCATTGTGCCTTTTTGTGTTATAGGAGACTTGAAAAAAGAAACACACTAAATGCTAGGCATCCTTAGACCTGGATATTCGTTATCTCTAAGCACTTTTTTGGCTGGTTATTTGTGTAGAATTGTATAGTATCTGTTGTATGCAGTATGCTGTTTATTTTTCCGGTTTTCTATCACAACTTCTTCAGGACTACATAGACAGACTTTCTGGAGATGCAGGACTGTAAGCTAGTTTTCTCCAAGTTTTCAGCCATCAACACTGGGCACCGGCATCAGTGGACAGTTTGACTGCTAATCCAAGGTTTCTTCTTGTACAGATTTTATATTGGGTTGATCTGACCACAGTATAAAGATTTGATATTGGTTTTTATATTCTCATGATAATAATCAGAGATACAGTACCAGTCAAAAGTTTGGACACACAAAGAAATAGTGTCACATTGCATGACCCGGCCACCTGACCAAAACTCACTACAATTGGTTTTGGAGTAGATTTTGACCAGAAACTGAAGGAAAAGCAGCCAATGATTGCTCAGTATATATGTGGCACCTCCTTCAGGACAGCTGGAAAAGCATCCCAGGAGGCCACTTCATGGAACTGGTATAGAGGAGACAGTGGAGTCAGCCAGTCTCTGGAGCAATTAGGGTTAAGGGCCTTACTCATGGGCATAATGGTTGTATCTCTCTGGATTTGAACCAGAAACCTTCTGAGTCCCAACCCACAGAGCTGCCACTCCACAAACATTTTTTTTTGTTTTGTACAATTTATTTTATTTTATTGGTCAGTCCATTGTTCCATATATTTGATGTCTGTATAAAAATTCTAAAACATATAGAAAAGTACAAATAAACCTTTGTCAGTAGGTGTGTCCAAACTGTATGACTGGTACTGTATGTTACAATAATAGAGCTTTTAGATAAAACTGTAGCACCAAAATAGTCACATGCAATTTGCTATTGGTGAGAGCAGTAAAAGGCTTTCCTTGCCAGATTTGCCATAGTACCAAAGGCCGGTTGTAACCCAAAACCACATGTCTGCATCATCGTCGCACCGGGAAGAGGGACAGCTTGGGAATGACCTGAAGGTGGTTGTGGTGGTTAAGCTTTTTCGGCATGTCTGTTGTACCTTATATTTATGCCCCAGGCCTAAGCCTTTCCTCCTTTGGTACCACTGGCAGGCCATCTATTGAGTCATGTGGCCGCAGAATGAGGGCTGTCCGTGGTGACCCAATGGGTGCGCTTAAGGTACATTCTGTTTTTCCGTCAGGGAATCAGGGACCTCTCCTGGTGGATTCCGTCCACGGGGCTCATTTTCTCCTCCTGTTTGCAAGATTTACTGACAGGGCCTGACAGCGGCGTGCAGCGAACCTCCAGCAGATCGGCGCGATAACGGGTGGACAATGATGTCACTGGCGAGGACGAGAAGTGAGACAGACAGGTGTTGTGGGTGTAACTAGTGCAGTCAGAAGGCCCAGGCACACATCTCTGTCCCAGTCAAGCTTTGGCTTTACACTGAGTATGACACAAACCTTCTGTTACCCCATGCGGACCCCCCCCCCACATCAGGATACTGGCCCGAGACTGAGGTCATTGGAATTACAAGAGTATTACGTGCTGAGGGCTGCAGAAAAGCAGCCCTGTTGAAATCGTGCTGGGCCTGGGGAGCAATTATAAGATCGCTCTTGGCCAGGGAGGCCTCCCCCTCACGAAGTGGCCCTGGGCTCGTAAAGAGAGACGCAAGAGCGTGCTACGCCCCCACCCCCCCGGGAGAGGCCGTCCGGGCCTGAGAGTGCACCCGCTTTGGGTCAGGCGGTTCCGAAATCCCAGCCCAGAGGAAGGCAGGGAATTAAAGCCACACCGTCTCCCATAAGTTACCAGAAACTGTCTAGCTGTCAGGCCAGCTAACATGGAGAAAGAGTTTATGACCTAGTTTTTATTTCCGCGTTGGGGGAGACGCACACGAGGCAGGGCAAGGGCGGCTAGTGTCGGCGCCCGTAAGCTCCTCCTCCCCGAGGCCTTGAAGGCCGGCGGTGTAAAAATGCCGCCCTGACGGGCAAGCAGAGCAGTGCTGTGCATGAGGCTTCTGCGTTTGCCAGCCTCCAGGCTGCCCAGCTTGCTTGTCAGATTTGCATTAGACTGACAGAATGATTCATCTTGTGAAAGGAAGTGGTAGATTCACAGGAGTGGAAGCAGTTGATCATTATGGACATTCCAAGTTTACACCCTAACCCCCCCCCCCCCCCCCTTCCCCTTGCCCTGGCAGGGACTGTGGAGAATTTCAGGGGCATTCTGAAGGCCAAGAACTGCAGAAGGATGAAGAGAGAGCTGACCTATAGACAGCCTGAGGATCCACAGACAGCCTGGCACATCCACAGATGCACGCGCACACACACACACACACACACACACACACACAGCTTTCTGACCTGCATACTGCTACCTTGCCAGGGGGGAGTTGGGTAGCTAGTTAACCCCCAGGGTTCCTTACTCCTCTCTCAAAAGTTTTGGCACACATTCACAGATATAGTCCTTAACCCTTCCCAACTGAAGCTGGGGGGACAGAAAAGGATTATGAAGGTCCTTTGGGACACCTGCACACAGTCCTGTCCGGAAATATTAAGTGTTTTTACTAAAAGGCAGTGGTGTCTGCCCCCCCCACCCCCCTGCTTACGGCGGAGGCGGCAGCCTCACGTGTCTGGGTGCCCAGCTGGGCCGTGTGGGGGGGCTGGGGCAGCGCGGAGGGGGGAGTCGCACTACCTCCCACCAGGCGGCCAGCTGCCATGTGACGCCTCACGACGATTCCCAGCTTGCTCCTGGTTTCCCCTGCTCGCACATCTTTAGCGCCCTCAGCGGGTTGGGCACGAGACGCGGTTTCAGATCCCTGCTGGGAAAAACCTACAGCTGCGTCTGACTGTGCCGTTCCTGGTCTGTAGGTCTGGCTGCGCCCGAACGCAGCACAGCACAGTCCGGAGCCTTCCGGGACCCTGATTAAAATCTCCTCTCTGGAGGAGTCCATCTGTCAGTGAACACTGTCAGTAGATCTCTCCCAGCCCCAGGGCCGCAGTCGCTGAATACACACCCCCCACGTGGATGCAGGAAAATGCATCTCTGTCTTCCAAACCATCTGTTAGCATCATTCGATACGCTAGGATGAAAGAAATAAACATCCGTATTCATCGACTGCTGGCACTACCTTCCCTTTGTCTGTTTTAATTGCTGCATTTGCACAGTTATCAAGCTACATTGACTCAGGTAATCGTGTCATCATGCACTCTGGCACGTTGCTCTGTCCAAAAGCTTAATACTGAGAATACTCAGAAGATGGGGATTCCCAGAGCAAAGCCTCCCACCACTGCATCTAAAACAGAAATAAGTAATATGATAAGAGCTTCAACCGGCCAGGCACCAAGTCTGCATATTGGTTTCTGCCTGAAAATGACCATTCCCCCATTGTCTCCAGCTTGGGTTCTGAGGGGTTAAGCAGGGAGTATGTGTGAATGTGGGTCGGCAGACTGTGAAGTCGCCTGACCTGGTAACAGACACAGGAAACTGGCAGCGGCCAATGGCCAGGGAAAACCTGGCCAGTGCTTCCGGTTGTTTTTCAGGTAGTGTCTTTTGAGAGATGTGGAAAAACACCCCCACAACCCGGCCCAGCCTACTGCGCAGGACGGTCCGTCGTCCACATTCTCTGTGTCTTGCTGGAAAACACTGGGCGGAAAATCCTGACGCGATCCTTGGGCTCAGATGGTGACGGTGAAGAAATTAATCAAACCCCAGAATCACATCCTGTTGTTGGGATGTATGCCAGGGTTCCCCAGTTCCCGTCCTGGAGGGACAGTCCGCAACTCAGTGTGCAGGTTTCCCTGCTCGAACATACCTTAGATCACCAGCTAATTGCCAGGTTTAGTAGGTGTGCTTGAGCAGACTGTGCCTTATTTCCAGCCTTACTTAGCTTTGGAAAAAGCACAAGTGGCTGATTAAAATTAGGGATAATGTTGATCTAAATACTAATAACCATTGAGGTTTGACTGTACTATACCCAGACAGATGAATCACTTCCTTTTCAAGGTGTGGGCAGTGTGGACATTCAAGTCTTGGATGATCCTGTTAAGTTCTTGATGCCTGTTTTTCAGTTGCAGCAATGTACCCAAGTGTTTCCTGTTAAAATGGATAATATGACTGTTACAGCTTGACTTTGGTGAAAATCATTGCCGCCCTTCCAGAACAGCAGTACCGGTGTCTGGCTTAACCTTACAGGAACCTCTGTCTCTATGCAGTTTTGCGCAGCCCCCACCCACTAGAAAGGTCTGCTTCACCTATCACCCATACTGCTGATTTTTGTTGAGTCTCATGGAAAACAGGAAGATCTGAAAGCCTCTGAAGATCCCTTCATGACCCAAAGTGACAGGAAATCTGAACAGCCTTCAATGGAATAGGAAATATTTTGATTTAAGGAAACTGTTGATGTTGGCACAGTGAAAGACTGTCATTTTTCACCCTCTTCTCTTCGACAGTTAATTGTCAGTGGCTCACCTTGATGGATTTTCATCCGGGCGGCCTTGTAGTCTTGAGCTGAGTGGGGTGGAGGACTCATCCATTAAGCAATCTACAGCCATAGGCAGCGAAACCCCCAAGTGGATATTTCACACACTCAGGTTCTCACAGTTTGTGCAGAATTCCTTTGGCATGTGTTGTTATAGGACATTTTCCTGCCTTTTTTGATTCCTATTATGATACAAAGTCAACAATGGGAGCTGGCAGCAGCGCCCTGATGTCCCCAGCGGTTCTGTGCCCTCTGTAACTCCTTTGCTATACAAAAGATTCCTGGAATCCAAACTCCTAAGTAATTACATTATTGCAACCAAAACTGACAAATTACAATGATGTTGGCTGTATTCTCTAAATTAACTTAACAGTCTGGCGTGATGTAAAGCAGCTTTGGCCTTTAGCTGCTTGTTTACCTTCTCAGAAGAGCTGATGTCTGATCCGGGTCGATCGTCACACTGTGTCCGTGGCTGTTGTGAGTTATGGCCTGTCTCTCTCTCCCCCTCTCCAGGACTGTTCCTAATCTTGGGCCTAATGCTGTATCCCGCTGGCTGGGGTTCAGATAAGGTCGTGACCTACTGTGGAGCAGAGGCGTCGCCTTACAAGCCGGGCATGTGCTCGCTGGGCTGGGCCTTCTACACGGCCATTGGCGGCACCGCGCTCACCTTCATCTGCGCAGTCTTCTCCGCACAGGCTGAGATCGCCACCTCCAGCGACAAGGTGCAAGAGGAGATCGAGGAAGGCAAGAGCCTCATCTGCCTACTGTGAAGCTCTGCCCCCCCACACACACACACCTATGATGGCCACTGGTCAGCGGGCCCCTTTATCACTCAAGGAAGGGATCAAGACTTTGTTTACCACTAAGACTAATGCCCCTAAGCGGTCTGTCTCTGTGTTTGCTCAAACTAAACCCCATGTGTCTCATACATTGTTTCCCCCTGGTGCCAGTGGGGGGCGCCTGGTGTCCCACCGGCCAGCATTGGCTGTAAGCTTGTAAATACTTGTACAGAATGATCAGCCAGACAGCGTGGGAATTCGATCTTAAATTTTCCTTAATCTCCAACTTTGAAAACCAGCAGACTTCTCAGTAATTGGTTACCAGTGTTGACCTGGCATGTGCTGAGTCGTACAAGAAAACCACTACTTGTTGAACTTCCGCTGTATTAGAAAACTGTCTTGAATGCCAATATTTTAGCCTTGATTTTCTACCGAATGTAAGACCCTTCAATTGTATTTGAAAATATACCTGCACTCGTTTATAGGTCACTATAAAAACTGCTCCCAGGGCCGTGGAATTAACTGAACCTTGCCCGAAGCCGTGATTCAGGAAGAGGCCCTCCCCTGTTCACCTGGGGGGCACGCTTCTAACATACAGGCAAAAATGCAAGCTTAGTGCCGCGCTTAGCTGCTGGGAAACGTTGTCCCCGTCCGCTACTCCACGCATGATGTCATGCATCTCCATGAGGCCGCTGCAGAAAGGAGCGAGTGGGAAGTGGGGGCCGGGCGGCCTGTGCTGGGCCTCAGAGGAAGGGAGGGCCCCCCTGTTGTTTTTCGCACTAATGGCGGGGGCCTGCCGGCTGAAGAAGGCCGACGGCGGCGAGCGAACTTCTGGCATCTTCTACAGGAGGATCCCTTATGACATCTCTGCTGCTTTCCCACCGGTCCATTGGACATCTTAACGTATGAGAATGTATGAAGTGCCAAACGTTTGCAAAAGGAGACGCTGCTTTCTTGCGTGTCGCATTCTTTATGACTCAGCTGGTAATAGTGACCTGAAGCTGTCTGCCAGTGCTGGTGAGACACATGGAGACACACAAACTACCTTCATTCTGTAGCTGGTTATCAGTAGAAACTTTCCATGCTGGTTTTCCCCTGTCCCAGGCTCATTGCAGCATTAGGTCTGGTTTAATGCGGTGCTGGTTCTGCACACTAGACTTCTCTATTCAGTGCCTGGCCTATATTCTGCTCTGTGTTGGGGGCCAGGCAGTGACTCACTGCTCCTGTCACATGCTGCACAGCATTTAATAAAAAAAATAGAATGAACATCTGGCTTCTTCCACTGCTGCAGAGTCCAGAAAAACCGCACAATTACTTCCAGATATGACAGAACGCTGTGCCTCCGACAGGCGACTTCTTCATTCAAAAGGTGACGCGGTGTATTAGGGCTTTGGGATTAATTACTGTTTTCATTAATAATTAAAAGCTGTCACTTTTAGACAATTAACCCTTTTTTACGGAAGTCAATCAGATATCTTTCTGGGGAAGTAATCAAGAAATGGATGCATTTGGTGCATCAATGGCCCCGCCTACCTTGACTGCAAACAGTCTTGAGCGTCGCTGGTGCTACGTAGCTGAATTTAGATGATGTTTAAACCATTTAGAGAAGCAGCAGAGTGACAAAGTGCCTCAAAACCTCAAGCACCTCCGCAGAGTGTTTGGTTCTGGGGTCTGCACGAGTGTGCAAGCAGAGTCCTCAAGTTCTGTCACGGACAGATGGCTTTACAGCAACTTGGTTGTGGGAGAGGAATAACTTTTGATATCCACAAGCTAATAGTCTGTGGCAACCACTGGTTGCCAGTTTGCTGTCCATTCTGACATGAAAATGAACTTCTGAGCATCTGCAGCCTGACCCCAGTGCTGGCACCGAACAATGTGTTTGTCCTCACGATCTGAAAATCCTTTTCTATTAACCTGTCCTGCAGAACTGTCAGCCAATTAGTCTGGAAAGAAGATACAGCACCAAACTAATGTGGTGAAGACCTAAACCGATGGCAGATGTTTAATGATGTTTATATGATGTGGTTAGGGTCATTGAGGACATGCGTGATTCTTTAGTTAGTACTATTTAAACTGACAATAAATGTAATCGCAGGTCACAACCATATTTCAGAGAGTTTTGATGACGTACAGAGCTCTTGGGAATAACCATCCTATTAGACTAAACAAATTTACAGAGTGCATTTAGTAAATCAGTGTAACAGAGCACACAATACAGTGAATATTTTTTCCATTACACCAAACCTTTGAAATGATTGTGTTTCTAGACTTTGGCAGTCTGCCGACATGTTTGACATCGATCCAGGGTTACTTCTGTTCTGTCGATGCATTAGCATGCAGTCTATGGATGTTTGTACGCTTCGTTTGGTGCCCTAATCACCATTGTGGCCCTGTTACATACATGATTCACTGTGAGAGACGTGCAATAAATACCATAATAGTTCTCTGTCAGAGGAATAGAAGAAGGTGTGTAAATGGAAACTTGGCAATTATAGAAGTGGGAGATCCCTTTCTTAAGCTGCAGTGGATCAGAACTGCTCCAGGCCGGACTGAGTTTTAGGCTGAAACCACAACGGCTTTGCCACAGGAAATTGCATCATATCCGTGCATCCGTGTTTTTTTGGGGGGGGCTCTTAACTTATGTAATACAGTACAAGATTTTATTTCTTCAACCCACTATTACCAAATATATTCACTCCTATTTGTTGCCTTGCTATACTTTAATACATAATGTCCTCTTTAGTGAACATTTTTGTTATATTAACAAAATTATAGTATTACATTTGAGTGGTGAAAGATTTAATAGAAACTATTGACGTCCACTAAGCAAACAAAATCCTGTGGTTTTCCTGACTGATAGGAACCTGGTGCTGACCTTGGCAATGCATGCAGTATTGTCTACAGAGGGCAAAACAATGGCTGAACTCCGTGCTGCTAAAAATGGGTTAAAAAAGAGGAACAAACATGTTTGACAGACATGAATATAGACGGCTGATAACTTCCCACAATGCCCTTTGGCCAAAGACTGAAGAGTCCTCTTTTTCTTCCCAGCTGGGAATGCTACTTATTATGTATTCCCACTGCAAAAGCAGAATGCATGTTCCAGTCATTGCACACAAGGTGAATGTCCATGGACTGAACTGTAGGCATAGCAATGCTATGGCATCTATTTTGTGTCCCTGGTTGACTGCATTTCAGGAGAAGCTGCTTCAGTATACAGCACTCTCCTATTCTTCCTGTCCACAAGCATATCTGTCTCCAATTACACCTTACCTGTTTTTATTTTTGTGTTGTGTAATTCCTATTTACACACATGATTGACTGCCATCAGAAAATGTTTATAAGTTTCATCCTGTTACTGTCCATGCAGGACAGCCATTAGTCACAGTCCTTTGTAGGTCTCAGATTTGCCATTTGTATTGTCTATTGTTCTCAGCCGAAGGAATTACATTTTTTCAGTAGTGTGCAGAATGCATGCAACATTTCCATGATGCCAAAAATCAATTATTGCTCCTTTCAAAATAAATTCTGTTGTTTAAGCACTTTGAGTCAGGTGTCCTGCTTCAAAGAATTGATGGGTAAACAATGTAGTGTGGTTTAATAAGAGGTCCCTTTAAATGGTTGCCAGATTGTGCTTCCAGTATGTTCTTATATGTTATAGCCATAAAAGAGCAACCTTTGATTATCAGATCATTTCTGTCACATCAAAGTGTTTCTGTCAATGATGTTTGTCTACTATTATGTCAATTTTACAATGGGGGTCCTAAAAATACATAAAGTTTAACAAGCACAAATTATGCAAACAACACAAAGGTCTTGGGGCCAGTCCTGAGGGGAGCACTCACAAATTACAGCCATTCCTTCTACTGAACAACATAAAACTATCAGCTGAATAAAACTATTTACAGTTGCTTTTATATACATATCACGTCTTGTATTTATTACTTGTCTGGCAAGCACATATATGTATGTGTGCATATATATAATGTAATATATATATTGCTACACATGAACCAATAAATACAAGACTGGGTAAAGAAAAGCATCTTCATTGACCCCTGACTGTTATTCACCAAATACAGTGTCAAACATATGACCTCATTTTCATATAAAATGTTGTGGTAAAACCTTGATTTTCTACATAAAGAGCACGTAAGGCATAATGTGGTTAAGTGTGACCATCTCCTCAGCTAGTAGCTGGTCAGAATTGACAAAAGGAATTTGTAGGTCATTCTAAGTTTTGGCTGATTGGTTCCCCATGCTTCATTTCACGAGGTGACCTTCCATAGGCTTAGGAATGCAGAGAAAGCGCGGCAAGATCATGTTCCTAAGCCTGAAGGCATCTGCTCCCAAACAATATAAGGTCTGTCTTTTCAGGAATAAAGAATTCCTGCGTTGCTGCAGCATTCAAAATTTTGATTGGCAGAAAGATTCAATTAAACGGATTTACTGTAAAATTTATTTTACCAAGGGTGTTTCAGATTTAAAAGGAAAATAAAAAGACCCCTCCTACCTTTTCATAACCGTAGGAATTCTAAATCCACCTATTTTCCTTTTACCACTTATCACAGGGTCACAGCAAGGGTGCCAATCCCAGGACGCACTGGGCAAGGGGCACCTTGGATGGGATCAGGCCTGTCGTGTGTTTTGCTTGTGTCCGGGGACAAGATGAGCCGCTCCATCTCTCCCCACCCTCACGCACACATTGTCTGACTAAGCACAGGTGACTAACTGCTTTTAATGCATACACAATGTATGTTCCTTTTGCACGTGGTAAAAGAGCCCTCACTAAAAGATCAGAACAAACCATATGAGGAGGAAGCGTGAAATGCTTTTTGACCACTAGGTCAAGGAAAATTAGTACAATAAAAAATAAGCTTTCATGTAAATATTTAAAGGTTTGAGGGCCCTTTTGGTCCCCCCTTGACGTAGGGCCTGGGGACAACTCATCCTGGATGGGAAAAATGCCCATTGCATTATGGGAAATTTAGAGACACTAATTCACCTAGTCACATGGATGGCAGGAGTCTGTGGAGGAAACCTGGGCAAACATGGAAAAGACATCCAACCTCCTTAGAGGTACAGAGCCAGGAACAGGGGTCAAATCCACAAGCCGGGAGATGTGAGGCCGCATTGCCAACCGCTGAGCCGGCAGTCCTCCCAGAAAGCCTGCAAGAGATGAAGCAAGTGAAGGAACTGACTGAACGAGAAGAGCTTGAGAAACGGATAAAGGGGCTCCTAGTCATATGTTTGGCAGTGTTTTAGGATCTATGCTAATCAGAGTCCACAAAACAGCTTTGGCTTATGAAAGAAAGAAATCTTGATATTAAGAAATTATGGCAGCACGTTAGTGTTTTTGGTGAAGCGGTTGTATAACATAAAATCCAGGTAACATTTTCAGCTCATTCCTACTCGCTTGCCTATCATACATCAGAGAAAAAAATATATTAAACAGCCGTATTAGTTTCAGTGTCTCCCAGTCCAGTCCTCATGGGCCCATAGACAGACTATGTTTTAGCTCCCTCCCAGCTCCCAGTAGGGAGCAAAAATGTGGACTGTCTGCCAGAGAGCTCCGAGGGAGCAAAACGTGTACCAGCTGTGGGTCCCCGAGGACCAGGCTGGAAAACACTGGTTTAAACTAATAAACTTTTAAAAAATAAACCCGAAAGCAATAGGAATAACAGTTTCCGTTGCACTGTCACTTTATAAATGCAAGTGAAAAGACAAAGTGTCAGCCACATTCTTTAGTTATACTGCCCCCTGCTGTTTGCTTATGTGAGCAGTGTGAATGATGAGACAGCTTTTTCCTCATGTTGGGGTGGAGCTTATAGTAAGAGGCACAGACTGGTCCTACAGATACATACTGCCTACGGTGACAAAATGTATACACAGTAATAAATAAAAAATGACAGTTTTAAATATACTGATGTACACACAGGATGTATTATCATTCCTCGCTGATCAAAGTGGATTCATTTGTTCAGCTGAAATATTTTAACAAAGTAGCTACTTTATCAAACAGCATGGGTGCGAGTTTAAATGACATGGACATCCTTTTGAAAGGAAAGCACCGGACTACAAGCACATGTGGTCATGGAAGCATGTAAAGTGATGTTTTAAAATTTTATTTCATGTTAATACAATAAATATACAAAACCCAAACTACTCAACATGCGACAGAAGAAGAGTGCATTTATACAGTACAGTAAAATTCAGGATGACAGCAAACCGATTTTACAAAATATACAAATATCCCTTAAAATCTGATTTCAAATATATTCAAATCCATAATCACATACAACCTCTGGAGCAATATCATTTTCAGTGTTTCAGCTACATTGGTCATTAATTAAAAGATAAAACTCAAAGCCACTGTTGCAATACGGGGAAAATGCAATGTAGTGGAAACGGTTTATAACCTCAGATTTTCTGTTTTCTAACAAATTGAAAACAAACAAATGTGAAAACATTTTTTTGATGCCATTCATTTTAATGGAAGAAAAAATTCTGTTGTAGCACACCTGTGTGTACACACACACACACACAAACACAAAATCACTAATCTATAAAGAAATCACAATTCTAGAAAATATAAAAAAGAATAACTTGGGGTAAAACCCTGCAACTTATAACTAAATATAAGATTTCAGAACTCTGCATCAAGACTTACTGTAACCTATGCTCAGGAACATGAAAGGAAGTGACCTCACCTCATCTTGGCGGCTAATCTGCCAATCAGAGTCAAAATTCTGTCAGTGTGAGGCATCACTCCAATATATCACTTCACCTCCATGTCCAGCACAAGAACCGCCCATGTAATGACATCACTTTAAGAAACTAAAACACTGTGCTGTCGAGGACTAAACTAACACCGGAACAATAAAGAAACAAACATCCAAACAAACAAACAAAAGAACAAACCAAACAGTTAAATTATCCAGTGTAGCCCTCTGAGTTAATTCATTCCAGTTGCGGGATTTCAAAATTGTGCAAAACTGACTTACAGTAAGGTACATTGGCTGCGATGGCTTAGGGAAGAAATGTCATGTCAAATGGGCTCTGCTTTCTCCAGAATACAAACTGAAGAATCTTACTGTATGCGCACACACACACGCACACACACACACATATATATATATATATATATATGTGTGTGTGTGTGTGTCATCAAGGGTTATACAACTGGGAGACAAGTTGCCAGTAGTTTTCATTACTGCTTACTTGCATTTGCATGTTTACCTTCACATCTAAGTGAAACCAAAGCAGAAATGTTTCATTAATTTGGGCTGCATTATATAAATTATTTGAAAGTTTTAGAGAAGCGCAGACATACAGATGACCGACAGGAGACAGCAGGAATGCCAGACAAGGCTGTGAGCACCAGTAGGAAAATGCAATCACAGAAGTCTCTTGTTTATTAAACTCTCACCCTTGACCAACATGTCCGCCAGAAGCCATGCAGATGCTGGTACACTGACGGTTAAACAAAGAATGGGGGCAGCATCAACAACAAATATGGTCGATTGCCTTGACCGTTGTGTTGAAAGTCGCTCCTTTCACATTTACTGAAAGTACAAGCGTTTGAATCAGACCAGCTTCCTCCCGTGATGCTCCGTCTTCACGGTGCCGCCAACAAATCCCTAAAATAGGCCTTTAAAATGATTTCAGTGTGGAACCACTAAACAAAGCAAAGATGACAGGATGCTATTATCGTGTGTAGAGAGCGCTGGAGGTGTAGCCAAACTGTCCTGCTTATAAACGTACGCCAAATGTGCAGAGATTAAGGGCTGGTTCCCCGTCAGCCTAGGGAATCTACGAAGAAATCGCAATAGACGCAGCCAGCACAAGTACCCTGATTTAGTGACTCCACCATCCCATCATCTAGCCCTAATTCAGCATGACAAGCCTGGGAAGTCTGAAATGCTGATTAGTAAACATCTAGAACTGTAGATATCCTGGACTGGCTCAGTCAGATTTGCCTTAGCGAGGCTCCTGTGTGATTAACACTAAATGACTATTGACAGTTAAGTGATCGATGCATTCATGCTCATTTCTGATCGCAGGGAAATATTACAAATACTACCCTGACGGAGCTTCAAAACTGATAAAAATAAGCAATCTCCAATTAGCTTAAATTGGGCTATTACACCGTTCTTTCAGTCTAACCATTAGCCTCAAAAACAGCCTGTTTCATAAATTATCTTCTAAATGGTGAATTTCTCGCAAGTAATTATAATAACCACACTATGGGAGTGTCTGAATTCCTTAGCCCTCCCACCCAGGAGAGGCTTTCTGAGTAGAGCAGTTTCAGAAAGAACAGCAGGACAGCACTGAGGCTCCGCCTGCCGCTGCACCGCACTGACTTCATAAGAAACCGCAGCAATGGAGACAGAGGAAACAGGTACAGTGACTCCAGCCATTTTTCTGGGGCCCGCCGCGCGCGCGTGGGGGGGGGGGGGGGGGGGGGGGGGGGGGGGGGGGG
>JABFDZ020000118.1:11124040-11135742 GCA_019775955.2 Pollimyrus isidori | reverse complement strand
GCCCAGAGGAAGAAATGTACTACAGTCACAGTCACTCATCTCCTACTGCTCCTCATTCCAGTAATGCTGAAGTTGTGGGGGGCAGTAATGTAGAAGTATGCAGAGTGCAAGTGTTTGTTCATCCCGATTCAAAGGCCATGCCGGAACGCCGGAAGACACGCTAACAGACATGCTGAGAGACACAACTGGCTCAGGGTCACAGGAGAGAAATGAATAAAAGAGAAGGAGGATCTTACAGTCTCTGTATGGGCTGGGGGGGTAGTGTAGCATGGGGGGGGTGAGCTGGGATGAAGGGGAGCGCTGCCTTAGATCTGGTCCCCCTTGAATGCTCCACGGGCAGCGCTTGAGGCCGCATTGGCCGCTGCCGTCTGAACAGTCTTGTTGGACATCACACCTGAGGCAAATTCCTGCTGGGCCTTCTCAAAGCTGGCGCCTGAGCTGCGATACAGCTCGTGAACCTGTAGGGGGCGCACGGGGTGATGGAGGAGGTTGCAATAACGAACTGCACAGTGTACAGAGCAAGTACTGGCAAGTTAGACAAAAAAAAAGCAACTTCATCTAATATGCAGATTGGCACTTATAAAAACCCATGAAGGGGTTTACGTTAAGCATAAGCTTAAATACATAAAAGTCCACCACTGAAATTTAAGCATTTGAGCACCATGAGAAATTGTCTACAGCACTAAGCAGTAAAATCAGTTAGCATATACAGGCTAAGCTATCTCTATGATTAATCCCAGTAAAATGTTCACAATAAAAGTCCCTTTTCTACTCATTATACAAGCTGCGCAACCATAAAAATAAAAGCACTGGTCAGCAGGCAGTTCAATCGTGCTGCTCCTCTGGGACCTCCAGCTCAGAGCTGCACTCTGCTTCTCCCTGATGTACGGCTCTGTGTCGATTCCATTGACTGTGTTCAGTGTCATGCCAGCATTCCCAAATTGCTTCTCTGGGCAGTCCCTTCCCAAATTGGTTCCATTCTCTGTAGCTTTCCCCCACCACCCTCTGTCTCTGCTTTTCCGCTCTCTTTCATCGCAGCGGTGACGAGAACAGTGGCCTCGCATTAGTGTTTGCTGGCAGTTTACAGCCATGCTCATTCAGAAATTCTGAGCGATATGTGGTTTTTCATTAAAAGCAGTGAAAATACAGAAAAAACGGAAGCCTAAACTGTTTCCTTCTTTCACATTTTAAAAACACTTTACACTGGCTTGACTTAACATTTTGGGCCCCATAAAACCATATCATATTGGGCCCCCAACCCAGACCAATCCCATTAGGGTCACTCTGGGGCCCTTGGAATTATTCTAAACAACCTCCCCCCTCCCCCCCCATTATAGCACCATTATGCTCAACATCCTGAATAGTTATGTTCTTAACGTTATGCAAAGTGGTCAATACTGCCACCTAATGGACCACTTGACATCAACCGACAATAATAATGTGCGACTAACAGTATAGAGCATCACTGAGAAACGCGACGAGAGGAACAGCTTTCCAGGACAGCTAAGAGAGGATCCTCAGGCTGGGATTGTGCGTAAGAGCAGGTGAGTCTTTTCCCACTTTTTCACATGATACTGGGGGGTCCTACCTTTTTAAACATTATTAGTGAGAAGACAGCGCAGGCAGTGAAGAGGCCGGCGATGAGGATCAACAAGATCCCAACCAGGATGCTGGTGTTCAGACACGTGAGGGCTGAGATCCAGCCGCTGTGGGGGAGAACAGACAGAGCAGTGGGTCCCCCATCACTGTCACAAGGCAGATGCTGTGCTCTGCAAGCTGGTGACTAATGTACAAGAATCATCCTCAACTGAATCTGAGAAGGTGCTAAACTCCTGGGCCTAATTATCACTGATCAAGGTTTTATTTTATTTCCATAAGCATCCCATTCCCTAAACCTCCCACTTTGGCACAAACTATAGCCAGAAGACATCTAAACAGTCTGATGATAAATATATTTTTGCTTGTAGAACCTTTCCCAGGGCTGTGTAAAATGAGCACAGGCTGGTTTTGGATCGGCCCCTGTGAGCTGTAACTCAGTCCTTACAGTCTGACAGTGGCAGATTGTCCCCGCATCGCTTCTGCCCCTGTCCACTCACCAATTCCCCCAGGTTGTGATGCCGATGGCCTGAAACACGTGCATGCCAAACTGACAGATGTATACGAAGAAGAAGACAAAGAATCTGAAGGAGCTGTCATTCCTGTGGTGGCAAAAAAGAGGAAAAATATGGCAGGTCAGGATAATAGCTCTGGTAAACTGACAATAAGCTGGCAATCGGGCTGGCATGCCCAATCGTCCACTAAATTTCCTAATCCAATGGCACCAATGCCTGTATACAACAAAAGTGATATAAAAAATGAAGTGTCTATTTGCTCCCGGGTGTAAACCCATCTGTTACTGGCTAATTACACCCGGCCTCCTCGCTCCCTTCCCCTGGCTCCATAAAAAACATAAACACTCTGTTGCTTGCATGGTTGCATGTCACTTCAATGGCTGAAAGGTTCCAAGGTGGATACAAATACAAAAGGTGTAATAATGATAATAATATAGCATCGTTAGTAATAATATATGACACTTGGATGCAAATACAGATACTCCTCACCTTACGATGGTGCATGCTTTGCAATGGTGCGACAGCGAACCACACTTGGTAGTCATCACATCAAACTTTGAATTTTGATCTCTTCCCGGATAGGCATATTACTGATGCTGAGCGATGGCAGCATCTAAGCAGCCATGCTTACCATGTTCTGCAGAGATTGTTTGGTTAAACATCTCATAGAATTTGCAACAATGTATCATATGGTTACTTATTTGCTTATTGTAAGATATTCATATTTGGCTTATAATATTTTCAATTTACAATGAGTTCATCAGAACATAACCCCATTTTAAGTTCAGGAGCATCTGTAGTAGCTGCCTGCTATATACACCCAGGTCCAAAAAGCAGACTGGCAATCCACCCCGAATGCAAATAGCATCTACCTATAAAAAATTCAAAACTGCATTTCTTAAAAAGAAACTGAGCCTATGACCTCATCATTATTACCAACTAGTTAAATTTGTTCACCTTTCTCCCCAGGCACACTGTTAACTTACGCAGCAGGAATTACCAGCTGAACACCTTTACCGCTATGTCAATACTGTTGTAACTTTTAAGGATTTTCTAATACTAACATTCACAATCCAGCTGCACAGAAAAAGCAGTCAGTTGTCCTGTGTGACTGAGGCTAAGCCCTTTACAGTGGCTTACACAATGTCGGCCTGCAGTATTAGCAATAGCTCACTTTCTCAAAAATAACAGGCAGTTCACTAAAATGTTCATACTACAGTAAAATCCAGTTATAATGGACTTCAAGAGATCTGGAAAAACAGTCCGTTATATCCAAAGTTATACCCAGACTTGCTTTAAACCCAGAACACAACTACAGGACACCATTTACTCATGCCACACCCCAGCAGGCACACTTGTGGTATAGATTATTATGTTGTACATGTAGTAATCCAACTTTACCTGACCAGATGTTTGACTATTAATAATCCCGACTATACATATCTGCGCTGCATATCACCGGCACGCCACACTGTATAACTGCATGTCTGTTATAGCCGAACAACACTACAGCTAAAAGCGGCCCTGGAACCAAATTGTCTGTTCGTTATAAGCGAAATTCCATTATATGCGAGTCCGTTATATCCGATGCTTTTTCTGCATGTTCGTAAAGGTGCACGGCCGGGACCAGCGGACCTCCTCCGTTATGGAAGATATTCCGTTGTAAGCAAGTCCACTATAATGGGACTTTATTGTATGTATATTTATTGTTTTGCAGTGGTACCTGAAAGCGCCGTACAGCGGTCTGTACCAGCAGACAAAAGAGCAGGGGGTGAAAACCATGAACCAGAACATCGCCAGGCCAAAGTCCACCCCTCGCCTGGAGTCCACGCAGAACCAGATCAGACAGCCGAAGATGTTCACAAGCAGAGTCCCCGCATAAACTGCAGAAAGAGACACAAATTCCAATCAGACGGAACTGGCCACATCCACAAAGAGTGATTGACTTAGCAGAAGTTAAATTAATTTACAAATGGGAGTCATATTGATGTAAAATAAACACCCAGTGGAATTTAGGTGTGTTATGAGCATGCGACCCACATGTTTATTACAAAAGTGGCAGAGCGTAGTGGTTAAAGGCAGGGCCTGGAAACCCAAACGCTGCGATTTAAGGTCCCGCCATGACACACCTGAGAAGCAAGCAGCACAACATCCAAATGTATAAAATACCCTTTTACATACATCTGCAAAATTATTTGAGTAAAACTAGCACCTTGATGGAGCAGAAATCCGTGGGGTACTTTGCACATAAAATGAAAGAGTGATGACTAATGAAAGAACATACATGGACAGCCCTTTTCAGAGGTAGACCCTGGTTTCGAGGACGTCAGTGATACAGACCCCCCAGCCCAGCGTCACCCTCAAATAGATGAAGTTAAGAGAAAATTCTATCCATCAGAAAGCTGTCTATAACATCACCATTAATAGTGATGTCTATAACATTACTATTACACACACCTCACCGGTTCAGAAAAATACAGCAACTCCTGTCTATATATAAAGTGGATATTTTAGAGTAGTTTGAGTGCTACGTTTCTATTCCTGCTCCCCTTTAAAACATATATGATGCCTATTTCCATGGTTACTGAAGCACCTTTGAAACCCAGAGGCCTTCTCTTGCAAAACATTGTCAGTTCGCACAAAACTGCACTTAAACTTTACTACTATTGTAAGGCTTTCTAATACGTGAAGTGAATACTGCAGAGAACATCAGCTATTTGTATTAGCATGAGGTGGAGCATAGAACTCTAATCATGTGACCATCAGATGACCCTTGCACATGACTAACCTCTACACACCTAAACAGGCCCAAATCCCAGACTGAAGAAAAGATCCCTTCATGAAGCAATCGGCTTTAGCATATCTAACTAAATTCTTACATCATTACTCACTGTTCTGAGATGCTTAACTGGGGTTTTTAAATTACACAAGTCAGGAGGAAGAGCTGGTCATGTGGACTAGTTTGATTGAGTCTGGCAAAATTAGGTTATGGGCAGGAAATAAAGAAGAATACTGGAATATTGGTGCAAACACACACATTGCGACAGTTTTTCTTAAATCACTGCTTAAAAAAAACAGAAGATTATAGTTGAAAAGTTAAAACATGTAGAGGGGGCAGTAAAACATGCACACAACCAGTGTTTAATAAAATGCATGCTTGCAAAAACGCAAAAACAATGCACTATGAAATGATATGTATTCATATTTTTTCTGGTAATATTACTGAATGTGCATGCCACAATGCCCTGGAGTACAGAAACATTTGTTACTCACACATCCATAGGTAGTACATGGTCTTGACTGTCTTCTGATACTCTACAGGGATGTCTACAGTGATATCATGGTAGAAACATGGTCCGACAGGGAACTTGTCAGGAAGAGGGGGCCAGTTGTTTTTCCTTCCTGAAAGAGAAGCCCCTCAATAAATTCTCATTAAGAAAACACTAAGGTAGCTGAGGAGATGAGAAACAATAAGACTTATTTTGAATTAGTAGCCAGCACTGTCAGGGCATGTTTGTGTCTGTGACAGCTGCAGTGTGAAGACGCTGCAGGTCAGTCAGTCTCAGCCAGTTCCTTTGTGACCCCCAGCTGCTCCCATGTTTTGGCTCCCTCCCAGCTGCCAGGCAGTTACACTGGTAGGGAGCTGGTAGGGAGCAGAAGTGTGGACTGTCTGGGGGGTCCCCGAGGACCGGGTGCAGAAACACTGCTGCAGGTGTTGCCTGCAGACGGGTCCCAGAAGCCTCACCCCCCGATGTGCCAAGGGACTGCATCTCCTTCTCCCGCCGGTCCAGCTCAGCGGCTTTCTTCTCCAGCTCCTCCTGCCGCCGCAGCAGCTCGGTCTGAGCCCGGTCCTGTTGGAGGGGATGCGTACGTGGACCGTGTTTGAACAGGAACTGCAATCACATTAAGACAGAATCCCTCCTCCACCAAACGGTACTATGATGGAAACCAAGGTCACATCTACATACCCACAAAGACTCCATTCTGAATATGGATCTCCCTGATGATCATCAATGCTGATTAGTGAAAATTATATATATCTTTGGTGTGAAGGGGACCCTGGATAAACACTGTACATTATTTTCAGATCAACTAAAAAAACTATTCAACTGTACAAAATCAAACAAAAAAACCTTTTCATAAACTATATTTAAACATCAGCTGAAACAATTTAAATCAACTTACAAATCCACATTAAAATGTCTGAGTATTTGTTTCATTATTCAGTCAAATAAAGATTTTTCATAAAACTTCTGTGTGAACTACAAAATCGCAAAATTCTGACATCCCACTACTATTTGTGAAATTTCATAAATCCTTCTAATGAAGAAATAAACAGAGAAGATATTGATCATTTTACACGCTTTTATATATTCCATACAGATAGTGATCAGATAATTTGAGAAAAAACATGTATCAACTATAGTACATTAATGCATGCTGAGTGTGTGTGTGTGTGTGTGTGGAGGTTGCATGTTCTCCCTGTGTTACACAGTCCCACAAGTGCAGTTAGGCTAATCGGTGTCTGTAATACTGTATACACATATCCCGTGATAGACTGGTGTCCTGTCCACATTCAACCCAAGCCTTGTGCCCATTGCTGCCTGGAATAGACACCAGGCCCCTTCAAACCAGCATAAATTACGTAACATATACCTTACATCAATGTGGTTTATGCTAATTCCCTAGTGATACATACAAATAACAGACAAATAATTTACAAAGTGTAAAATTATGTCTGACATTATTGTGCATTATTTAGTTTTAGTTTTTTGAAAATAAAAAAAATATTATTTTTCTTAAGTAGCTCACAGTGGAAGAAGTTTCAGGTTACTGTACTGCATTTTGATTTCAATATGAAATGTTAAGGGAATAACTGAATATTAAAATATATTTAAGCACTATATCTATAAGATTTATTGCTATTATCATTTTAGTGCCTTCATCTGGACATCAAAAAATATATATCTGTAAATTCATGTTTAAATTTAAAAGTATTCCGAAGTCTATTTTTGTGGGAAGAAAAAAATCATTACATACTAAGTGGTTTAGCACTGAATGTGCAAATGAATACAGTTGTAAAAATTCCAATGCCTAAAGAGGCAGTCCCCAGATAATTAGGGACACCCGTTCCCCAAATCTGTCTTCAAATCAAATTTGTAGGTAGGCCAGAAAAATAATAATACATGATACTAATATCAATAATATTAATAACAATTCATATTATTTACTTTAATAATGAAGTACTTACATACATACTGTACTGTACCTCGGGTCGACAAACCACTGAAGTCATGTAAATGTTTCCACAAACGTGTGTGTATGTTCGCTATTATGAACCATTGTATTTAATCCAAATGTCTAAAATAACAGAGTTTATGGTAGCCCGTTTGTAAGTACGAGTTGTTCATAAATCGGACATTCTTAACCTGGGGAGTGTTTTTGTTTTGTAGTTAGAAGCAACTTTACAGAAATATACCCAATGCACACAATAAAATTAATAATGTTGACCTTTTGTCTGGTCACACTGCTCATTGTTTTAACATAAATGAATGGCTGAGTCCACCAGTTTGGAGTCATACTTTGACCTCTTGAAATATTGCCATGTGACTGAGGTCATTTTCTGTAAAGGCATGTTGACTGCTTTGCAGAGACAAGAGAAATGAAGCTTCAACATCCACACCTAATGGGACTGTTGGGGACGGAGCACAAATACCAACATTCATTACAGTCAACTGCACTGCCGCACAATCTTGACACATAAGAACATAGGAAATTTACAAACGAGAGGAGGCCATTTGGCTCATCAAGCTCGTTTGGGGAGAGCTTAACTAATAGCTCAGAGTTGTTCAAATCTTATCTAGCTCTGATTTAAAGAAACCCAGGGTTTTAGCTTGCACTACACTAACAGGAAGACTATCCCATACTCTAACTACACGCTGTGTAAAGAAGTCCTTACTCAAATCCAGCTTAAAATGTTTGCCCGCTAATGTCAACTTATGGCTACAAGTTCTAGTATTTAAACTAATATTGAAATAGCCGTTTGGCTGAACATCATCCAGACCTGTTAGAATCTTATAACCCTGGATCATGTCCCCCCTTAGTCTCCTTTGCTCGAGGCTAAACAGATTCAGCTCAGCTAACCACTCCTCATAAGACATTCGTCTAAGACAAGGAATCATTCTTGTAGCCCTACGTTGAACCTATTCTAAAGCAGGTATGGTGACCAAACCTGCACACAATATTCTAGGTGGGGTCTTCTTACCAAGGAATTATATAAATGTATCATCACCTCCCTTGACTTAAACTCCACACATCTAGAGATATAACCCGACATCCTATTGATCTTTTTTATTGCTTCCCCACGCTGGCGAGAGTGGAACATGGAAGCATCAACGTACACACTGTGGTCTCTCTCATAATCAGCTACCTTTATTTCAGTGGAATCCATAAAGTATCTGTACTTTATATTTCTGCTCCCTGCATGGATTACCTTAGATTTATCTATGTTAAATTTCATCTGCCGGGTATCAGTCCAGACATTAATTAAATCAAAATTCCATTGTAGCTTCTCTGCTGCTAGATCAGTATCTGCTACACCACCCACCTTGGTGTCGTCTGCAAATTTAACCAGTTTACTGAATGTATTAGTCACAATATCCTTAATGTGAATCAGGAACAATAGCGGTCCTAAAATTGAACCCTGTGGTACCCCACTATGAAAGCAGGTCCATTGCGAAATTTTGTCTCTAATAACTACCTGCTGCTTCCTGTCAAAGATCCCTGCATCTTTGAGTTTAAGCAAGAGCCGTTTGTGGGGGACAACATCAAATGCCTTCTGGAAATCTAAATAGATCTCATCGTAGGTCTTTTTGTGATCAATTTCTCTTGTAGCTTCCACAAAGAACTCAAGTAAATTACTTAAACAGGATGTACCTCTCCTAAATCCATGTTGACTATCCCTCAGAATGTTATTTGAATCCAGGTAATCTGCCATTTTCACTTGGATTATAGCTTCCATTACATTTCCAGTTATGCAAGGTAAACTGATTGGCCTATAGTTTTCTGGATAACTTTTATCCCCTTTTTTGAATATAGGCGTTATATTAGCATGCTTCTAATCAGATGGTACAACACCGGTAGATAACGATTTCTAGAATAGTGAAGTTCAAGGCTGGTTAATAATATCCTATATCTCTTTTAAAATTATAGGTAACATGTCATCAGGAGCCTGCAATTTATTTATTTAGAGCTTAGCTAGTCTTTGTACCACATCAGACTCAGTTATACATATATTATTTATAGACTATGCTGTATTCGTACTAAATAGTGGTAAGTTACTCATGTTGTCTACTGTGAACACCTGTGTAAAATAATCATTAAATTCATTTACTATATCAATTTCATTTTCAGTTATAAGGCCCTTACAATCCTGAAAATTAGTGATTTCAACTTTTAGAGCTCTTTTGGAGTTAAAATATTTGAAGAAACTTTTACTGTCAACCTTAACCTCCAATCCAATCATCCATTACAAATTCCTCTTGGCGAGTCGAAGTTATTTTGAGTTATTTTTTAACTTAACATGTAGACTTAGATACTCCTGCTTTATTTTGAAATCATTAGTTATTTTCCATTTGTGCCCTCTTCCTCCTGACTTTACTCTTAATTTCCATAGTAAAACACCTTGGTTGCAGTTTCCTATATTTAGTTTTGCTGGAAACTTGCACTTGCAAGAATGTGCTTTTAAAAAATTCCCATGCCTCCTCAACCGTTTTGCTATTTAACTCCATCCAGTTCACAGTTTCTAGTTTCAGTCTCATACCATTAAAGTTAGCCTTCTTAACATTGTATACTTTTGTTTTGGACTTTGCTCTTCGGACACCAAAATTAACCTCAAATTGAATTTGAATATTATTATCACTACTGTCAAGTGGTTCTAAAACCTCTAATTTTCCAATCCTATCCTGGTTATTAGAGAAAACAAGATCAAGAAGGGCTTCTCTCCTGGTAGGGATATTAACAAACTTAGTAAGAAAACAATGCTGTACTATCTCCACCATGTAAAGTTCATTTACAGAAGAGCCAGAGACTGTGTCCCACTGTATCCCAGGTAAATTAAAATCACCTATAACCAACATCATTTTTATTACTCATAATCCTGATATTGTTGTATAACATTCGGCTTTACTCTGCAGCTACAATTGGTGCTATATAACAAACATCGAGAATTAGGCCGTTTGAGTTTTTAGCATCTAGTTTTATCCAAACAGCTTAAACAGTGGCCACTTTTAATATTAATTGAGGCTTTCGTCTCTTCCTACCTTGCCATCAGGGAGGTTAACTAACCTCCCTGCCCCCCCAGTCCCTAGATAAAACACTCCTCAGCTACTCTACACATACACCTCCCCAATACACTGGTTCACCTCTGGTTCAGATGCAACCCATCTGGCTTGAACAGGTCCCACCTGTTCCAGAAGGTCTTTCAGTGCCCCATAAACCTAAAACCCTCTTTCCTATACCACCCTTTTAGCCACGCGTTTAATCTACCATGACCACTGGATCCATCGGAGCTGGGGCCAAACACAATTTGAAAGGTCCCCTACCTGGGCACCAGGCAGGCAAGACACTGTACGGGAACCTTTATCACATAATTATCTACACCTCTAATAATTGAATCCATTACTACCACAATCTCCCTCCTCCTGGGGGTAGGCGGCTCCTTGGTGCCCAAGAGTCCACCTGCCTCCCCAGACTCTTCCGGCTCTAAAGCTGGAAGCACCTGAAAGCGGTTAGACATCGTCACTTCAGGTGATACCAGCTCTGTAAAGTGTGTACACTCTTCTCTATGTCTATGACCTATGTTCACCCAGCTCTCTCAACCTGTTCTTCATTCTCCCCGCTTGTGACAAAAGGCTTGTTGACTCTCTCCTTTAACTCCTTGTTGTGTTGGATGAGAACCAGTTGCTCCTCGAGGTAATGAACCTTGACCATGAGTGAGTCTACTAACTTACATCGCTCGCAGGTGAAGACCGACTAGATGCAAGCATCCAGAAGGGCAAACATCTTGCAAACAAAATTTTTGGACTATAATTGGAATATAAGCATCCATCCAACCATCTATAAACTGTTGGTCAGAGCTGGGGGTCCTGAAGCGAATCCCAGGCATTTAAGGGGACAAGGTAGTGGTACATCCTGGGAAGCATGCCAGTATATCACAGGGCAGGCAAGCGCACACACAGACACACACACAGGTTTGTGACTATATCTTTGTGGTGACTCTCCATTCACTTCTATGGGGAATACTCTAATCACAATAATCTAACCAAACAAAATATGAGACTTATGGCATTTTTACTTCTTTGATAGCATTGTCAGATCTTTGAGGGGACCTGAAAATTGCTACGTTGTGGGGGACATACAAGACTTTTGGCATTTTTAGTTTTTTGGTCGCATTCACGGGCGGCATGGTGGTGCAGTGGTTAGCACTGTTGCCTAGATGTCAGCAAAAAAAAAAAAAAAAAAGCAATGTTGCCACACACCTATGGGACCCAGGTTGGAGTCTCCGCCGGGGCTTCATGTGTGTGGAGTTTG
>JABFDZ020000118.1:11102064-11113976 GCA_019775955.2 Pollimyrus isidori | reverse complement strand
TCAGAATGCGTTGCTTTAAGCCAGTGCTGTAAGCAAGTCGAACGCACCCAATAACCGGACTGGGGAAACAAACTGAAATGCGGACTTAATACAGAGGACTAATGACAACAACCACAAACAGCTGATCACATGGGGATCCTACACGAGGTTAACGAGGGGGTGTGGCACACAGAAGTAGTGGACGATCAGGGCAGGACAGGGTTAATTTCGGGATACGATCTTTATCGTTTTGGAAGCCATTAAGAAAAAAAATGCTCTTTTTGCTTTATCCTGTTCATTTTGTGTTTAAATGCTAAAAAAAACAAACAAAAAAACATATTTAGGTGTTTAAGTATATATATATATATATATATATATATATATGTCCCTATACATGTCCCCTCCTTGCATTGTCACTGGGAACGTCTCCGGCAGAATTCAAACTACATACCTGGGGAGGTTGGGGACACTGAGTCTGAATGACACGTTTCTGGGCCTCCATTGTGGAAGTGGCCGTACGGAGCTGTGGCTGCCGGGTGGTCGGTAACCCCTATACCCAATGGTGGACACCAGAGGTGAGGGGGGGTGTCAAGCTGAAGAAGGAGGCTTACCAGGAATTATGAGCCCGGAGGTCTCAGGAGGGTTCTCGTGGTTGACATGCCCTCTCAACAGTGCATGGAGGTCAGGGACAGAACCACTGGATTGCCAGACCGAAGTGGTGGTCCCCTTATTTAAGAAGGGGGACCAGAGGGTGTGTTCCAACTACAGGGGGATCACACTTCTCAGCCACCCTGGGAAAGTCTATTCTGGGGTACTGGAGAGGAGGGTGAGATCGCTAGTTGAATCTAAGATTCCGGAGGAACAATGCGGAACACTAGACCAGCTTTATATCCTTGGGAGGGTACTGGAGGGGGCTTGGGAGTTTGCCTATCTAGTCTACATGTGTTTTGTGGATTTGGAAAAGGCTTACGACTGGGTTTCCAGAGGTGCTCTATGGGGGGTGCTTCGGGAGTATGGGGTCCGGGGTCCACTGTTGTGGACAATTCAATCCCTGTATGAACGGAGCAGAAGCTTGTTCCGCATTACCGGTAATAAGTCGCACCTGTTCCCAGTGCAGGTTGGGCTCTGCCAGGACTGCCCTTTGTCATTCATCCTGTTTATAATATTTGTGGACAGGATTTCTAGGCACAGCCAGGGTGTTGAGGATGTCTAGTTTGGTGGCCTCTGGATTGCCTCGCTGCCTTTTGCAGACAATGTCATCCTGTTGGCTTCATCTGCTGGGGATCTCCAGCATGCACTGGGGTGGTTCGCAGCCGAGTGCGAAGCGGCGGGGATGAGGATTAGCACCTCCAAGTCCAGGACCATGGTTCTCAGCCGGAAACGAGTGGATTGGCCTCTTTAGGTCAGAGAAGACATACTGCCTCAAGTGGAGGAGTTCAAGTATCTCGGGGTCTTGTTCACGAGTGAGGGAAGGCGAGATCAGGAGCTGGATAGACAAATCGGAGCGGCGTCTACAGTTTTGCAGACGCTTAACCGGTTCGTCGTGGCTAAGAAACAACTGAAAGATCTCGATCTATTGGTCCATCTTCATCCCTACCCCCACCTATGGTTATGAGCTATGGGTAATGACCGAAAGAATGAGAGCACAAATACAGGGGGCTGAAATGAGGTTTCTCCACAGGGTGTCTGGGCTCTCCCTAAGGGATAGGGTGAGAAGTTTGGATATCCGAGAGGGCCTCAGAACCGCTGCATCTTCATGTCGAAAGGAGCCGGTTGAGGTGGTTTGGTTTGGACACCTGGTGCGGATGCTTCCTGGGCAGCTATGCGGAGAAGTTTTCCATGCATGTCCTACATGGAGGAGACCCAGGGCAGACCCAGGAAGCTGCTACCACCGCGCCCCAAACCCCAAACAAGCGGCAGCGTGTGTATATATATATATAGGTTTAAGTTTGATAAATGTGAGTTTACATTGTTGTAGAGTGGAAATTTCTTTGCAATAATGATTTGGGGGGGGGGGGGGAGTCTTATCTTAGTGTTAATGATGACCACATCATTAAGAATCTTACACATTCTAATTTACATTACATTTACAATTGCGCCCCTTTTCCCCATTTGCCACAGCTGCAGCACTTCAGTTGTCATACCACAGCACTACTGCCCTCCTTCTGTTCAAATACCAGAGCCTGGGATTGCAACAACAAGCAACTAATGCATCCTCTACAGCAGGGGTGGCCAACCTTATCCGCAAAGAGCCGCAGTGTATGTGGGTTTTCGCTGCAACTCCCTAATTAGATTACTAATTAGAGGACTGATTGGCTGAAGAGTCCTCACACCTGGGTTTGAACAGCTGACCTAAAGGTTAGCCCAAAAACCTGCATACACTGCGGCTCTTTGTGGATAAGGTTCGCCACCCCTGCTCTACAGGAATGAGGTTTAAAGATGGACTGTTCTTCTACCTCATTAGCATACCTTCCTCTGAGACCAGGACCCCAAATGAATTTGGTGCATAGTCACTACATGTTATATTAAGCGCCATTGGAAAAAAACATTGGAATGGATGCTACAAAATGTTTTCACATGATTTACTGCTTTTCAGGGGCATTTCTCTAATGAAAGGAGAAACTTTTTATATCTGCAAATAAATACTCTGCATTCATACCACATACTGTGAAATTTCACCTTTTCTCCTTTAGTCGACTAGTGTCATTAAAGTAAGGTCTTTCCAATAGCTAAAGGATGCAAAATTTTGCTTTTAAGCCCTATAACCTGTGGCTCTCCTGCCCTGTGATCTGCGGTTAATTACCCAGCCTTCATATTTCATATATCCAAGAGAAGAACAAAAATTGCTTTTAAGATAGATAGATAGATAGATAGATAAATAAATAAATAAATAAATAAATAAATAAAATCTGTGTCATAGGCAACTCTGACCTCAAGTCTAACAGACACCCCCACTCACTTTGAGCTATCTTAATCACCAATTAGCTGTGTCTTTTATGAGGTTGACAGAAAACCTTTTCTCAGTGGTAGATTTTCAACAGTTTTGTAGTTTATCTCCTTGGGTGGAAATAAAACTGCTGGCAAAATTCATCAGCCGGGCAGCAATAAAATGTGATATATTCCTGTACTGAACTTGAGCAAAATAAACATACATTAACTCTTCCAGGGTCCAAAGTGAATACATAGGATTCACTCACATTTTTTTGTACATCTTTATATACAAATACAAATACTCACAACTTGTTGGCTGCTAAAACACTTTAAAAATATGTAGTTATTTTCTTACTTTACTTACTTTTACGAACAATATAATACCATATCTAATATTTTTTTAGAATTACTCTCGTAGTATGAAACCACCTTTATTATTTCCAAGCATTGATTGTAGATCTGAATGGGTACTGAGTGCTTTGTTTAACTAAGAAACATGCCTGTCTGTTGATCAGCAGTTTATGTAGTTTATTTAGCAAAAGAAATATATACAAAACTCCCAGTAAGAATAAAAAACAAACAAATAAATAAGTATTAAAAACTCCCATTTGTCCCTATTACAAACTGCAGTTTGGAGCGACTTCAGACCAGAATACAACCATTATGACTCAGATTCTCAACTAACTACCAGACAAATGTGCAAGACAGAAAATACATCCATTCATCCTAGCAAAAGTTATTTTTAAATTGCCAGCCGTTGTTGAGGTGTCTCGTTAGATGTGCTCTCTTATTCCAACTCTTTTATTGTGGTTTTACGATCACTACTGCAATTACATGGCATGCCAATAGAAAACTTCTGCACCCATAAAATTGTTGTTCAGATTCTCATTTATTATTTAACAATGTGTGACAACACAGACTCCTACATTGTGGATTATGTATAAAAAGGCATACTTTGTGTTAAATTGTTTGGGGACACCTCCAGGCATAGTGAAACAATCACACACCTTGTGTCCTTGCAAAAAGCAGAATGTGTTCTGTTATAGTTCTTTATAAACCCACCAGAACACAACTCAATGAACCAAATCAACCAAATTTAAAGCAGAAAGTTTTATCTTTGTGTGTATGAAATAGTGGCATGCTGTTATTAAACAGTAAAACATGCATCACTGTCTTTGAGAAAATTAAAGAATTGTGCTCTGGAACAACACTTAGAAGTACCAAAGTGTTTTAATTGGTGGTTCAAGAATATTATTCTTGCAATTAGCAATATAAAGTACGCTGACACAAGATACAACATCCATTCACAGTCCTGAGGTTGGCTGTCTTCTCCAAAATGTAATAAGCTTAATGTGATTTCCTATCATTCTGGAGAGGATAAAGAGTCAAGACAGACCAAATCTAATTAAAATAACCTAAAGCTAAATCACATGAATATTGTCAAATACGTATTGCTGGAAACAAAATACCTACTTAGAAAGTTATGCAGAATCACTCTACGGCTTCTGCATAGACATTCTTCCCATTTTAAGGGACAGACATTTCTCCAAGACTCACTACAGCATGTTGAAAATAAAATAAACATTTAATAATTTTCTCAAGTGTTTTCTTTTTTTTAACAGTATCAGGGGAAATATATCTGAATATTATATGCTATCACAACAATCATATAACGATGGGATCAAAAGACGAGTTTATTTGGTATAATACGAACAAAATCAAAATGTATGACTTTTCCAGAGGGGGGATCAAAACAATAACAATCCCGAAACTGTCAGTGTTGCAGTAAAAAAAAACAAAAAAACTACCCCCTAAGCCCGGTCAAATTACGAAACATTTAAAACATTTATACCACAATGGGACTTTCACAGTTATAAAATTCATGTTGTTCAGATCTGATATTCTACAAGGATTAATTAATTCAAGCGAAGCTTTAAAATGAAAGGGTACTATTTTCAAATATCCCAGTGTGTAAAAATCCAATCGGACAGGTTCAGTTTTAATTGTTTACATGGCTTCCACTACATAACATTAGTACCGTTGGATAGTCATGCATCGCTGTCACACGATATCAACCACCGATATACTAGTACACGTTAATTGTCATATTGTTAACAAAATTTGCTATATACTTATGTCGAATGCGTATCGTCGATACTTTGTCGTCTGTTAAAGGTCCATAAACAACAAATACGCATTTAATGCGCAATAGGTTCGCGGTAATCTAATACCCAGGGTGTAAAGTTACACCGCTAAACTAATTGCACCGTGTCAGAAAAAGGTCCATCGCTATTCTAATGGCAACGTCACAGACCGCCACACAACCCAACTGATCACCGAAATACAAAAACACACACACACATCTAACTTTAGCTACTCATGACTAAGTGTTTGCTAGTTCGAACTGGTGCTTGTATATTATAAATCTACTCGGTAAAAGAAAAGTAAAACAGTAAAAGGCAATTAATCTAAGACCATTCGCATGCGTAATCCCTTCGCAAGGATGTACACGCTCGTGGTCGACGGCCGCCTCTGCGTTATCCAGTCAGTAAACAAAAGTAACGCGTCGTAATAAAAAGCAAAGAAGCCGACTGGAGCCCCCGCCAGGCTGCTACATGTGCCGAGGTGCTAAACGGCGCTCAGGTTCCTCATAACTGCGATGAGTTAATGTGGAGGTGACAGGGCGCCCATAGCACGCCCGCAGGTGACCGACTAGCGGGGCTACCGCTGAGGTCTACAGGCTGCTGTCAGTGAGATAAGCAGCCAGTCTGTGCTGCCAGTGTGCGACCAGCCGCGCTGCCCGGGAAGCCCGCTAACGAAATAGCCATTCCCTTTACCTGAAACGGGTTACTAAAGTCCGGGTCCGCGAACGGGTTGCTGTCGAAGTCTGACATCTTTCAGGTTTGTGTTCCTCCGTGTCTCTTCTGCTTTTCCGGCGTTTTGTATTTATTTATTTATTTTTTTTGAAGAAAGGATACCCCTCCCTTTGATGAACGTTACAGTAAGACGGCTCACTTTGGGCTTTCTTCAGCAGCAAAATGGCAGGAACGGAAGTGATGTCCGAGATCAATCTGACACTCCGCCGCACCGCGACGTCACCCTTACTGCCACCGCGGGGACCTTTATCTGTCTGAAGTGCGCTCACTCCTCCCTGTACCGCTTGCGCCTTAAATCTTGTGAGGCTGCAGCGGTATAGAAGAGTACACATGTCTTCCAGTTATAAATTTGGTACTAAGAATGAAGTCCTGATGAAAGTACAACTTTATCATCACTTGTCTGATAGTTATTAGCATCTTGAACGTGAGCAAAGCATTTGTAATAACTAAGAGTTAATCAGAGCCCACCCACACACAGAGCTCAGAATAGTTAAAACCACATCACTGGCCGCAGTGCGACCCTCCATACCGCTGAGCCACCCACTAAGCAATTACATTTGCCTTGATATGAAAGCCTTCTGTGGCAGTGAGGTGGTGCAGTGGTTAGTACTGTGCTCTCACATCTCTGAGACCTGGCTTTGAGTCTCTACCAGAGTTCCACATGTATGGTGCTTGCATGTCCGCCCTATGTCTTTGTGGGGTGTACTCCAGGTCCCCCCCCCCCAACAGTCTACCACATTGCGCAGAGGTGAGAAGTCACTTGACCTTTGATTGCTGTGATCCACCACCTTGTTAATCAACATCGGTATAGAAGGGGACGTGTACCAGGTGGTGATGTTACTCTACAGGTAAAGACCAATGCTCAAAATGTCATTACACTTCAAAATTGATCATTTTCATGTTTCTTGTATACAAAGGGTTAAATCAGAAAGCAGGAGGAGCCCTCTAAGGTCAGGTAAACAGCTCAGCACATTGACTTATCAGTTTGGCTTATACGTTGTGTTACACGTTTAAAGAAAGGCAATAGAAACAGAAAAAAAGTGATTTCATATTATTTGTATTTGATTTGGGTATTCACTGTAAAAAACCACATACAGTTTTGAGTGCTTATCTGATGAAGAGGATCAAGTAACAGGTCAGTGTTTTATAAACGAGTAGTACATATATGTATTTTATCATAAAAAATGATGAACTTTGATTTGGGAAACCTACACTTATGCAGAAGTTTCATTTTAGCATGCTATTAAAATGGTCTCTTATTGAGCTTTCCAGTGAGCTCAGCCATGTAGCTGTAATAGTTAATAAGTTACAGCTCATAAGAAAATGTTCTGAATTTTTTTGGTAGCCATTGTGTTTAAAAGATGTTATATCTCAAAGGATTAAAAAAACTTTTCTGAGCACTGAGAGGAGTTTGTTATTCACGTGCCAAATTTTATCAAAACCAAAAATGATGAGACAAAGGCTATTTGTTGAATTAAAATGTAATGATTTATTTGATATCTTAAGCACAGCCACGGGGAAGCAGGTGTTTTTGAACTGGAGTTGTTTTCCGCATTGGTTTAGGTTTTATATTAGAAGACTAGTGCTTTTTGTGGAATTCTCCCCCTGTAACATGGACCTCAATGTTTGAATGTTCTTAAAAAATGCATTGTGGTTTCTTGAATGAAGACGATAATGTGTTGTGTAATGGAGAGGCATTCCATCCAGGGTGTTCCCTTGTTTTGTGCCTTGTGTTTCCTGGGGCTAGACTCCATATGTCATGCCAAAACTTGGTCCTGACTCAAGTGCAAGGAGGAAAAATCTGTGAGAACAAGGGTTAGCGTTACTCCAAGCAGGGGCATTAGAAATAGGCGGAACAAAAATAAATAAATAATGAAGAGCATGTTCCTTATCTTTTTATTTTGAATCCATGTCTTACTAAGACCAATTTGCTGCGCATGCAGCAGAGTCTGAAGACAAAACATATACCAAGCAAAGATTGTAGTCCTGTATCAAACAAACATTTTATCCATTTTCCAACCTGCTTATCCTTCTGGGTCACAGGGGGTCCAGAACCTATTCTGGAAGCTATGGGCACAAGGCAGGGAACCACCCAGGATGGGGGGCCAACCCATCGCAGGGCACACTCACACATACACAATTTAGCAACTCCAATTTGCCTCAGCACGTCTTTGGACATGGGGAGAAAAAAGAAACTCCACACACGTAACCCAGGCAGAGGTTTGAATCCACGTTCTACAGGTGTGAAGCAACCCTGCTAAGCACCACTTCAAACATTTCATCATATGGATTATTTATTTTTTGTGAAACTGAACCCTCAAACAGTTAGTGTTATTACAAGTGATGAAATCTTAATTATTGTAAAATCTTACTTATATCGTATACTTTCTCAATGTCAATATTACACGTGTGCCCATTCTGATGATGCGACATACATCACATCCCACCCCACCACCAGCTCAAATTTGTTCCTCCCCAATGTCAAACTCCTTCGAACGCCACTGATTCCTGGTATTTATTATATTCAAATCAGACAAAATGAAGAGCTTTCCAAACAAAAGAATCGGTAAGGACAAACAAGGGTGATACTAGAGTAAAGAAATGCCTTTCTATTGGCAATCATATGGGTAAGACTCAGCAATTAAGTAAAGGAAAGTCAGAATTTAAATGGGTCATGTGACTGATTAACGATGGTGCCTTTTGCTGCTCTGCAGTAGTGGGTTGGCATTGCTCACACCACACAGTAGTGACAGCACAAACATCCATTTATCTCCCAGAGTTGTGAGGAGGGGAGTATATTTCAGGCAGCAGAGGGCACAAGGCAGCACATTCCACACGGGATGCCAGTCCATCAGGGGCACACACACACACACACACACACACTCACACTCACACACAATTACAAGCTATGGCATATTTACAGGTGCTATTTCACCTAACTGCATGTGTTTGGGAGAATCCCAAAGGAGGATATAAAAGAATGTTTTATTGAGTATTTTATTTATATAGCACCTGTCTGGATGAAATGTCACATAGTGCTTCAGAAAAAAAATAAAACAAAGATATTGAAACATGAACAAAAGGCCTGTCTGTACATAAAATCTTTCAGATGCCATCCAAACTGCTGGCTGTGGGGCAATAAAAATGCCCTGATCTGACAACCCGAGAGTCCAGTTTGCTGAGAATGGGGTCAAAAGGTCACAGATGTAAGTAAAGCTTACCTTGTGTTTATGGATTTTTTTCTACAGATCACCTGTGTTAGGAATTGGACAAAAATCTGCATATAGGAAGGAGCAAAGTCACAAAGGCAGCGTGATCCACAAATAAACGGGAAGTGATCTACAAATAGACGGGATGTGATCCACAAATAGACGGGAAGTGATCTACAAATAGACGGGAAGTGATCTACAAATAGACGGGATGTGATCCACAAATAGATGGGAAGTGATCTACAAATAAACGGGAAGTGATCTACAAATAGAAGGGATGTGATCCACAAATAGACGGGAAGTGATCTACAAATAGACGGTAAGTGATCTACAAATAGACGGGATGTGATCCACAAATAGATGGGAAGTGATCTACAACTAGACGGGAAGTGATCTACAAATAGACGGGATGTGATCCACAAATAGACGGGAAGTGATCTACAAATAAACGGGAAGTGATCTACAAATAGATGGGATGTGATCCACAAATAGACGGGAAGTGATCTACAAATAGACGGGAAGTGATCTACAAATAGACGGGATGTAATCCACAAATAGACGGGAAGTGATCTACAAATAGACGGGTAGTGATCTACAAATAGACGGGAAGTGATCTACAAATATGCAAAACTCTTTTCACGTGTACAAATACCTCCATATTTTTGTGAATAGGGTTGTACACAACACAGTAATTTCGGTGCGTGTTTATTAATAGCTGCACAGTGTCCATTCACCCAGTGACTGTAAAAAAGACAGCTGGGCTACTGAACATGAAGTGGACACACAAACATTGAAATATGAATTAAAATTCACTTGAAAAGAAATCTAGAAAACCAAGGTATGTTGCTTGCTTTTACCGTTTTAACTTTGCTGCGGAATCATATAGTTAAGGTTTAAACCCGAACCCAGTTTCAGGTATATCTCCCTGGTGTTCTCGCTTGATGATCTATGTAGGGATGTGCGGATCTATACTGAAATATTCCAGAAAGGAAGTCCAAGTTTAAACCTTAAGTTCAACACTGTGGTAAAATTAGCTTTATACTGTATGTAGTTTTTCCAATTTAGACTTTCAGTGTTTGTGATATATTTCAGTGTTTGTATGAGTGCACTTAGTGTTCAATAGCCCAGCTGTCTGGCTTAAAGTCCCAGTGAAAGGACACAGTGTAATTATTAATAAATATGTATAAAATGTATAATATTTAAGTTATATGGTGTACATTATCTCACATAGTTTATTGCGTAAAGCACACTTTATAAGACATGCCTGTAGTTTTTAGGTTTATCCATGCCACCAGGTTGCAGCAAATAGCAAGTGTATAACTACTGTGGGTGAACACAAAACTGCTTAAAAAATATTTTCCCGCCAAGACCCCTTAGGGGCTCCATGACAGTACATACTGGACAAAAATTCACAAATCAATAGGAGGGAAATCATAAATGTGAAGAGATCCACAAATAGACAAGTTGTGATTCACAAATATGCAAAACACATTTCACATGTAAAAAGCACTCTTTTTTTGTGGAATCTACATCCAGCCCTACAAGCTGGTCCTCCAACTTCCCGGAAAAGCTTGGGGGTTTGTGGCAGGATTAGCACTCCAGCCCATGAGGGGAAAAACTTCACACCATTCCATTTGAACTGGTGTGGTACTGAGTATGACCTGCTGCATGACTGCACTTGGGTTGTCGTCCCTGAGGTGGTTTGTAATGTGGTAGGTGCAGGAACACAGTGTCAGCCTGTGCTCCTTACCTCTCTGTCCAGTGTACAGAAGCCAGAATGGGAGTAATATGTGTGTGCTCTATAGCTGTCTCTGCTTAAAAATCTAGCAGCAGCATTTTTAAACATTTGAAATTTCTTTAGAGCTGAGTTGGAGAGGCGGGTGCATAGAGAATAATCTAAACATATATATTATTTAAATTATGATATTGTAATTTAATACAGTGGTACCTCAGTTCTCGAACTCATTAGAACTCGAATTTCTTAAAAGTCAAACAAAATCATTTGAAAAAAGATTACCTGGAACTTGATCTGAATCTCAGAAATCAAACCTTGAACACCGACCTAAGATAACTTGTACACGTGGGGAAATGAGTCACGCGGCACGTCTCTCAGCAGAAACAGGGTTAGGCTTCATTCACAGCTTAGCATTCGCTGTGACAGCATCCTGCATGTTTACACTAGATGAGTGCATATATTTATAAAGTAAAAAATACATTCAGATAATGATAGACAGTAACAGTAATTATCATATAATAAAATACATTTAAAAACAAAAATTTCTTATTGATTATTTTAATATTAATAATAAACCATTAATACATTTAATTATAATAATATTGTTGTGCCCAGCAGGGACAGAACGTAGATAAAGGCGCAGACGTCAGTGTATCGGGTATCGGGGAATACAGGGTTTGATTACAGGTAAGGCACCCAAAACGCAGAAGTATAATATGATGATCAGACTGAGGAAACCAACTGAAATGTCGGCGAAATACAGAGGATTAATGACAACAACCAGAAACAGCTGATCACTCAGAGATCCCACATGAGGTTATCGAGGGGGTGTGGCACACGGAAGGAGCGGACGATCAGGGCAGGACAGGGGTAATATTGGGATAAGATCTTTATCGTTTTGGAAGCCATTAACAAAAAAAAAGTGCTCTTCTTGTTTTATTCTGGTCATTTTGTGTTGAAATACTAAAAAAAAATGTGTGTAATTTTGGGTGTAATTAATTGGTTTACCATTATTTCTTATGGAAAAAAATTGATCTGAACTCGAACTTTTTAGGATTTGATCCGGAGTCTAGAACGGGATTTCATGGTGTGGGATATTGCTAATCTACACTCACCTAAAGGATTATTAGGAACACCTGTTCAATTCCTCATTAATGCAATTATCTAATCAACCAATCACAT
>JABFDZ020000118.1:11066268-11076280 GCA_019775955.2 Pollimyrus isidori | reverse complement strand
GTGGCCTTGGCTGTCCATATTGCACACCCCCACCCCCATCACATGGGTGCTTTCCAGGTTTGCACTTCCTCTCTCGCTGTCTCTGCACGCCAGGTACCACTTCCTGTCTATCATTCCCCATTAGTCTAGCGCTCTTATGCGAATCGTTCCTCCCCGTAGCATCTGCCTTCCAAATAGTTCTCTTCTGGTTCCTCTATAGGTTCTTAAGTTTTTGTTATTTTTTTTTTTAATTGCAGACATCGCAGATTGAAACGTTTTGCTTGACTTTCTGGTGGCCTGTCTCTCTCAGGCCTGAGTGAGGTGCTGTGATGCTGCCAGTGAAAATAATTTAGGAGGCTTAACAGTGCCCCCTAATGGTGATGGTAGCTGTTGCACCTTTAGCTGTGGTTAATTTAGTTAAATGTCCTGTTACATCGCAGAAAAGGGGGTTTTCCAAGCCGTTTCCCCCAAACTAGTCTCAGTAGTCCAAACTGTAGACTCCATACAGTTTGGGTTGTCCCTCCCCGTATATAGCATTTGAGGCCTATGGAGTCTCCAGGCCTTCCAAGGATACGCCGGTTGGGAGGTCCCACATGCCATTTCTCTCGTAAGGTGACATTTTATGATAAATAGCGGATGCCGGGTGAAAGCTGATTACACAGTGTACTCGAAGATTTGGCGCGCCATCGGAGGGAAGACCGATTGACTTCGAATTTACATATTAATGAGAAGATTTGTTAAGAGGCTGCTTGAGTATAAGGAAATAAAAGGATATTCATAGGCCGCGACATTTATAAATAAAGCTGATACAGGAAAAATGGAAATTAAACCTTTTCAGCTTAGCGCCAACTCTCAGCGCAGTGCGGCATTTGCAATTTAGTCTTCTGAAATTACTCGACTCTGGGGCAATGATGAGCTAGTTACGTTTTGCATATTTCCAGCTCGCTTTCTTTTGTTTTCCTGTTCATACAATCAGCAAAACAAATGACCTTTTTCCTCCACTGCTTTCGTTTCTGCCCGGAGGGTAATATGCAGTTGAGGGAACAGGTTGAAAGTTTTTACTTCATAAATACTCTCTTAATTTACTAGAAGGCCTTCTCATTTTATTTTTGCGAAGATCAACGCTCTCCGAGGATGACTTATGTAAATGCAAGCAAGCTATGGTTTGGTGTTTAAGTTATGTGTCTACAGACTGATTTTCCTCCCCAACCTTATCACGCCTTGTGGTCCTGCGCTGTGTTATGGGGGATCGGTGGCCAATTTGCAGAATGAGCTGTGCAATCTGAAGGTCGCTGCTTTTCACTGAGCCGTCAGTTTTAACTCGGGAAATTAGTGCGAGCAGCCACACTTTCATGGACCCCGCAAGCAGAGAGGAGAGAGGTCACATGTAAAATAAAGCCAGAGGTGGCCGTGGTCTGATAGGCCCACATTCGCTACATTGTCCTAGGCTTGTTTCAGACGGTGGATAGATTGGGTCAGCCCAGATCTACAGTCATAATCTGTGTCAGAGAGGGAACTCGACGCTTTGGCGACATGAAAGGTGAGAGTGCAATGGAGAGTGTAACCAGATTGATCTGGTCACAGTCTGTCTCAAAGCAAAGATATACCTCTTAATGAAGTGTCAGGAATCTAGCAGCAGACCTACGAAAGCAGTCCTAGCTCAGTGCACAGCGATCTAGTACTAGGCCTCTGAAAGCAGATTTAGGAAATTGTGCCGTGGGTCTAGAACTGCTGGTGGTAGAACCCTAATGCAGTTTCCAGATATCTGGTATTAGAACTCATGGCTTAGTACCAGATCTCCTTGGGGGCAATTTTTGGGTCAGTGTTTTGCAATTTAGTCCCAGACGTCTCTGGGTGGTCAAGCTTAGAACATAGAGTATGGATCATGTTTTGGCAAGTAATTGAATTTACCAGTTAGCCCCCTTAATGAGGCAGTAACACGCCTCATCTCGCATTTCTGCTGTTGATAAGACACTAATTTAAGTAATTTGGTGCTGTGAGCTGTTAAACACGTGAAGAATCATTTCGGAGGGTTCCCACAAAACCTTCCTGATCATCCCCGGTATTTTTCAGGTGACTAATTCTGTATGAACAACAGGTGTCACCGAGTGCTGCTTCTCCCCAAATATTCCTCCTTCCCCTGTAAATTTCTTTTTAAACGATTCCTATAATGTGCAGATTCATTGAAAAGACGCAATTCGGCGTAAAGTAAACCTACATTTGTCGGCCTATACGTCTCATTTTATGAGTAATTTTTCAGTTTTACTCTGCTTAATGGTTCATTATCTAATTACAGTGCAGTCTGTCTGTAGGAAGGAATTATTGAATTGCTATGCAATATAACTGTGGAGGGTTAGATGGAGAGAAAAGAGGCAGTGATAGTAATAATGAACAAAGGGCTGTAACTTGACATAACCCCATCTAGGTAGGGTTACCTGTGCTTCACCATGGGTAATAGCAAGTCAAGTCAAACTTTGTCATTTCAGAATACAGTGGATATAAAGTGTACACACCCCTGTTAAAAAGGCCGGTTTTTGTGATGTGAAAAATTAAGCCACAATAAATCATTTCCAAACTTTTCCCACCTTTGTGACCTATAACCTGTACTATTCAAACAAAAAACAAATTAATCTTTTACGAGGAAAAATTGTCTAAATAAAAGACAAGCATAAAAGATGAACTGGTTGCGTAAATGAGTACAACCTTAAACTAATACTTTGTTGAAGCACCTTTTATTTATAGCCTTCAGTATTTGGGGACACGCCTGCCATCAATTAACGTGACTCTGGTTAACCCCAGCTAAAGATCATCTGCCCTAGTAGGATTTTTCTGAACTTTACTCAGCTGCATCCTTTAGCTAAAGCCAGAGAGCTTAAAAGCATCATTGGGATCTCATTGTTGAAAGGTGTCATTCAGGGGAAGGGTGCAAAAATATTCAATGTTGTTTGAAAATGTCATGGAATAGAGTGAAGGCAATCATGAGTGGTCTCATTTTTTTGCATCTCAAAAGCCAGTCATTTTAACAGGGGTGTGTACACTTTTTATATCCACTGCAGGCGTGTAATGAAACAAAATGGCATTTATCCTAAACTCAAAACATTTAGCTGTAAATGGCATGCAGCACATGAATAGTAGGGTTAAAAGCTGGAGGGCAGCATAGGGCAGCTCTTCCATGTGTTGTATACAACTGATGCATATAGTGACTGATGCAGCTGGTAAACTGTTATGAATTAATTCAATCTGTGGACGGGTGCTGAGGTCGGAGTGTGTTGAAGAGTTTGGTGGCATGAGGAGAAGAGCTAGACACTGATGGCCTTCATTGGCTGTGGGAGGCTCCATGCTCCTGGCCACCTTGATGTCCGAGTTAATGGGCCTCATATGGCTAAAGTGGAGGCCTATGGAGGAAACGCGTCATTTAACTAGATACTTCAGCAACAGAACAAGTCTGTCCCTGCTACCGTTGCCCGCTACACCCCCCCCCCCCCATGCCCCCCATTCTGCAAAGTCAACATGAAATCAAGTCAGCCAGTCTAACACAGTTACTAGATCTAACTACTACCTCTAAACTGGCATCAGCCCATTTACTTGATCAACTACCTCTAAACTGGCTGGGAATAAAGGTGAGGAAGTAACCCAGCAGAAATGTGGCTGGTGACTGACAGACGCCTCGTTCACGTTCACGGGGGGGGGGTGGAGAGCTGGCCCTTCTCCGTGCTGATGGCGTGCTGTCATTTCCACGGCAGGCTAATGCACTTTGAGGGGCCGGCATCTGTAAGCCGGTAATTACAAATGCATTCAGAGCAGCGTCATTAACGCCGTCTGTAAACAGGAGAATAGAAATGAAAGGGGGGAGGGACATGACTGTCAAGGGTGGGCAAAAAGCTTTCTAATGCCAACTTTCAATAGCAGAAGCAGCGCTGTGTGTATTAACGTCTGTCCCTGCTTTATTTTGAGTTTTGTTTTTGCATTTTAAGCATAAGTTGTTTGTCAGTGTGCTGCAGTGGTTGTGGTCCCAGCCACACTCAGTACTGTGGGTTCCGGTCTCAGTCCAGGGATGCACATTCAGGTTAGCAGCTGTTTGTAAATTTCCCATGATTCTCTGAAGGTGTGTGTGTCCCCGCCTTCTGGGCTGTCACCCACCCCTTCTGCCTTACGCTCCTGGCTCACCCCTGACCTTGTCCTCTTTGGGTGATGGTTATTGGTTGAAATTCTGAATGATATGCTTGGTGCATTTAGTAAGGCATAATAAGCAATGGACTCTATTATCTTCCCCCGACATTCAAATTCCATCAGCGACACAAAGACAAGGTCCGGTGCCCGCGGGGGGGGGGGGGGATATTTAACCTGAAAGGGGGTGGTTACTCGAACGATGACTCAGATCGTGCGGTCCGCCGATGGAGTACCCCCAGTAATACATCATAGACAAAGCTTTTCACCGGGTTTGACGCACAAAGAACAAGTGCACTTGTGGATGTTCCAGGACGCCCAGTTCGATGAGAACAGCGAGAAGACCTTTTACGACTCTGATGAGGAGAAGGACCAGGCCGACTGCAGGCCTTATGTGATGGATCCAGACCACCGGCTGCTGCTTAGGAACACCAAGCCGCTGCTGCAGAGCCGGAACACCGCGGTGAGCCGCGAGATGCCCAGGCTGTTAAAACTCTAATGGCTTTTTAAATTAACAGTGATCCTGCTCTCAAGACTTTGCTCTTCTGGTCATTGTGTATTTTTAGTACACAATGATAATACATGTCTGTAAATTAATGACATTTTAAAATTATGGTTCTTACAAATTTTGTCATTCATACTAATATCCTACCAGCTTGGAAAGAACAGTACCCCCAGTGGAGACTTTTGTTACTACAGACAGTTTCCATTGCAGTGATGGGGGAATTAGAAGTCCGTTCACTCTGTTCTGTACTTAGTTATAGTGGGAATGTGACCCGCCCGCCCCCCCCCATGAATACTTCTGGCAGGAAGAGTAATGTACTTAATGTATTACTGTGCACACAGCACAACCTTGCATTTCCATAACTTGGAACGACGGCAGGGCAAAAGGGCTACATTCTTTTTTTTTTTGATGTGGTTTAAAAAAAAAAAAAAGGCAGTATATTTGTAACCTTTCCTTGCATCATACCACATTAACATGTTATATAACTGAAAAGGAATGTGCAGCCTTGATTTAATTTGATAATCACTTCTTATTTTGCTCTTGACATTACAAATTAACTAAGCAGCTCTTTTGAGGGGTAGGCAGCCGCTGGCCTTGTCTTGAGTAGCGAATCCATTGCTCCTGTGTAGTGCATGGGCTGTTTAGAAATGCCTTGGGAGGTGTCTGCCTCCATAACACCCCCCCCCGATTAACTGACGAAGCCTTTCCGCCCCACCCTCAGGTGGTGATGGCCGTGTCCCAGCTATATTGGCACCTGGCCCCGAAGCAGGAGGTGAACGTCGTCACCAAGTCGCTGGTTCGGCTCCTGCGCAGCCACAGGTGATGCCTTCGTTCGCCCGGTGCTGCGGGTCGCCGGTTGGCACATTTCCGGGGGGGCGAGGCTTTCCATCGCGCCAAGCGGTGAATCTTCTACAATGCCTTGTATTGCAGTGCGCTACATTTTGTCCATTTTTAGTGCTATCAGACAAGAGGTTCCTTTCATTCTGTATTTCCCAGAATTGTTATATTTTTTTAGCTAAGTATAGTTAGCTTGATGTAATGACTATGCAGTAATGATAAAGTGTTGGCGGACAGACGTGAAATGGCTATGCCTATATGCCCCTTAGATTTCGCACAGTTTTATAAGTGTATTTGAGGTAAATATGGTCTATGGGACTTAGCTTTGCTAACTGCCAGGCCTGTGGATAGTCGGTAAATCATAAGTTATTCCGTCCTTTGAGGCAAAGATTAGCTGACTGACTTGGGTGAGAATGTGGGATTTTAATTCTGAACCTGATTTATTATGGCTGTTCTTGATGTTTTTATGTGTTGATGTTTCGATGATCAGCATGAATTTTGATCAAAGCCATGTTGAATTAGCAATGTAATAGCTTTTAAGAAGTCTGGGGAATTACATAAATTCTTCAGGATTCCAGATATTTTCAGATCTGGTTATAGCAATCGATTGCAGTTTTAGGTTTTATTTTTGGAGAACGTCTTGACAGCACAATTAAAGATATCAGTGTTGTGTTCTGTGTATCTTAAGGGTCATCCAAATGCTTACCACTGATACTTTTTCTTTTGTCCTACAGAGAAGTTCAGTATATTGTTTTACAGAACGTTGCCACCATGTCAATTCAGAGAAAGGTAAGGCCCTTAAAGATAAGTCCTCTAAAAATAACATTTTTCTGTTAATTCCTGATGTTTCATCTGCGCCAGTGCATGCTAATTTTGTTGTTATGATGAAAAATGAGAATTCTGGCCCTCCTTTTTCTGGTTTCTTGTCCTGTGTTTTCACCATATGCTTAGCTTTCTGTTTTATGATGTACCTCTTTGGGGTGCCCTGTATTCTACTACTTTGCTCTTAAGTTAGCAAGATCAAAGCTAAACAAGGGAGAAGCACATTGAGTTTGTTTTTTCTGTTGTAACTAAGAACCTAGATTAGAGCACTGACTTAAGATGACTTAGAGGTGTGCCCCAACCCCTGTGATAGATGTACTGTAGTACCACTTATACCACACTAACTATTATTAGATTAAAATGTCAACACAAGTTATTGGACAAATGTCAGCTATAGTTATCAGAATAAAAGTTAGCTGCAGTGTTTCCTGGCTTTACATCAAGGAAGAACCTGTACTTTGGAGCAAACGCTCGTGTCCCACAAATGATGAGATCTGTGTACTTGACTCTGTTTTGCTTTCACAATATTACTGCCCCGAAGGGGGAATTTTATGAACAGTGTTTGATTGCGAAGTCAAACTTGGTTGAAGCCTTTGGATTTGTCACGTTTTGTCATGCTTAAGATGTCGACAGAAACACTAACACGGTTTTGCGTGGCTCCTCAAAGCAAAGCCAATGTTGAATGTGGAAGCCTCAAAGCGCTTGATGAACCTGGTTTTGCATGCAAATACCACAGCATCAGTTTTGTTTTTACAGGTTAAATATATTACGAGGAAAATACCAAGAATACCAAGTGGCAAGTGTGGATATTGAGATGAATGAAACGCTGCTGATTGTGCAAAACACATAAATTTTACTCTTCATAGACTGCTAAATGGAACTACAAATGCTGTTGAAATAAGCAATTTTTCTGGGTAGAAAATGCCTGTTATCTTTTAAGATGCTGGCAGTAATTTCCTTTGAATGTGTGTGAAATTGTCTTATGAGTAGCACAAGGAAGTTAATGTCATTTTTGGATGGAATCCCCCTTTAATGTAACTAAGTGAGCGTTCAGACAGTGTTGTGTTGAATCTATCCCTTCAATGAATCCTTAATGCATTCACTCTTTGATAGAATATTTTAAACCATGATGAATCACTATGAATTATCATTGTTAGCCAGTTCCTTTAAGCTGTTTTCTGAATGCACTTTCTCAGGCTCTAAAAAGGTACCCTGTATACATATTTATACACGTATGCATTCACTCAAAATGCGGCGCCTACCTGGGAATTTTTACTGGTTTAAAAATGTAAAATGTATTCAGTTCAGTGTGTTTTGCTTTAATTATTCCCACCAGGGCATGTTTGAACCTTTCCTGAAGAGCTTCTTTGTGCGATCTACAGATGCTACCCACATCAAAACCCTGAAGGTAATTGCACTGCGCTCTCCCTGCACTAATCTAACTTTTTAATTAATGCAAATTAAGAAGTTTAAATGAACTTCTGCAAAGCCTTGTACAATGTGGAGTTTGAGCGGGAGGTAATCTGTGTAGTCGGCTATGACAAACCCCCACAGTGCCCGAACACAGGCCAGGGCATTACACATATAAAGCTATTTTGGGGTAAGTAAAGTACATTATGACTGCAATGCCAAGTAAAATGCCTTTATATCCATATACACAATATGACATGCAGCCACTGAGGTTCCTATGCTGCTGGCGTGTGAATGATACTGTAAGTTCAGTATCTGATTCATGAGTTTAATATTTTGGTGTGAACCAATAAGAAGCATCTTATGCACTTTGGGATCAGAATCAACTCCCAGTAAGTCTGTGTTGGGGGGGGGGCAGAGACTTATTTCCCTTCTGCCCTCACATCTGTTTTCTTAGCTGGAGATACTAACAAACCTGGCCAATGAGGCAAACATCTCCACCATCCTCCGGGAGTTCCAGGTAGGCACCTTTCCATTGTCCCCCTCTCTCTCCTTCTCCCCCACGCTCCCTCGGTTAAGGGCTTCCCGCCGCTCTCCTCTTTTTGAGTTCGCCTCACGTCTGTCCGCCAGCACTTTATCATTACTGCAGTTCATTCTCTTTGGAATTGATATCAGTCCTTTCTCAGTTGCACTACATGGTACGAAAATATTGATTTATTCCCCCCCGGTTGCCCGTTCACTTATTTTCCCCTTTCCAGACATATGTGAAAAGCCAGGACAAGGCCTTCGCTGCCGCGACCATCCAGGCCATCGGCCGATGCGCGACAAACATCAGCGAGGTTACTGACACGTGCCTCAACGGCCTGGTGCTGTTGCTGTCCAACCGAAACGGTGAGGATGGGCTTCCTGGGTGATGCTAGTGCAGGCCGAGACCCGGAAAACCCCACCTTCACTATGCTCACAGCTGCAGAATAATCTGTTAGCTCCTCTGCACGGTGCTGTCCGTCAGCTTAAAATGTGATCACGCTGAAGTTCGCAGGTCTGGTCGCCAGTGGAAGCTGGCAGCTTCAGTAATGCTTGGCACAATAATAAAACTGGGTTTTTATGCAATAAAAGGGAGGGCTTCATAGTCACAAAACAAACTCAGCAGGTCACACCGTATGTAAATCATCAGCAGGTACAATAGGCAGATTTTTTTTTTTTATACGACTTATCCAAGGTTATGAGTGTCAGTGTTCCTTTTTAATTTTTCCAGCTAACATTGGCTGTAACAGACATTTAACTTTTTTCAAAGCAGCCTGTGCAGAGAGCACCCTTAGCGGTTTCAGCTTAATAGTTTTTATTGGTTTTATATAGCGCCTTTCACAACAGTGTCACCCCAAGGTGCGCTTTACATGTAGTAATTATACAGAATGATGCAAAAAGAGTGAAAAGGGAAGCCAAAGAAGGAAGGAATGTCAGACGACTGTAGTGGGGATAAAAAAATTAAAAAGATTTTAGTGTCGTGGCGATGCTTTTTGCAATTTAACATCCGACACATTTATCAAACGTAAGGATACGCTGGATTTATACAGATTAACTTGTTGGCGTCGCAATACACACCTGTCATAAATATCTTAGACATACTATTAATCTGCTTACCCAATTTGTCAGCACTGATCTGTTGTCTGTTGACAGAACCCATGGCAACAAATTATTTGACACACTCTAGTCTGTCCAACTATAGATTATTTAGGGTAAATATGTCCATTCTGTGGTGCAGGATTAGAACCTGCAATCTTTCAATTACAAGTGCGCTTCCTTAACCATTAAGCCACCATTGCCCATATATATAGTTTATGGATATTAAGTGCAAATATTTCAAATAAGCGCAGTATGATATTGTGCAGCCCTTATATTTATTCATAATATTTCGTAATTAGACATGGAAATATTTTGTTCTGCTGTGCTGTGCTTTGATGTGCTCCTCAGAGACGGTAGTGGCGGAGAGTGTGGTTGTCATCAAGAAGCTCCTACAGACACAGCCGTCCCAGCACAGTGACATCATCAAGCACATGGCCAAGCTGCTGGACAGCATCACGGTGAGGCCTTTTTGCATTTGCATTGTAGTCAGCAGGAGAAGGCCCTGAATGCTACCCACTTACAGATGGTTTTGAACACTGTAGAGGCACTGCAATAGTACTGCACTTTACACTGGTTTATTAGAAAGACTGTAATATCTGTTATTTACTTAATTTAAAAATATATATATATGTGTGTGTGTGTGTGTGTGTGTGTGTGTGTGTGTGTGTG
>JABFDZ020000118.1:11054664-11066004 GCA_019775955.2 Pollimyrus isidori | reverse complement strand
AATATATATTTTTTTTTTTATTTAGTATATTGTGGGAAGCGATGACCACTGAAGCAGAGAGTATGTTAGCAGAGTATGTTAAAAGAAATTTTGTTGCATTGTTTACTTGGAAAGCTATATTCTGATATTATAGTGTATATTATATAGACAGAAGTATTGGGGCACACCACTTAATCACTGAATTCAGGTGTTTCATTCAGACCTATTGTCATGGGTGTATTAAACATTTGTGAATGAATGGGTCATTCTGAAGAGCTCAGTGAATTCAAGTGTGGTACAGTCATAGGATGCCACCTGCAGCAAGTCAGTTTGTGAAATTTCTTTCCTGCTAGATATTCCTTGGTCAGCTGTAAGGTGATATTATTGCAAAGTGGAAGCATTTCAGAACAACAGAAGCTCAGCCACAAAGTGGCAGACTGTGTAAAGTAACAGGAAGGGGTTCCAAGTGCTGAGGCACATGGTGTGTAAAAGTCGACAACACATTCTTGTCTCGGTAACTTCAGAGTTTCAAACTTCCTCTGGCATAAACCCCAGTGCAAAAACTGTGTGCCAGGAGTTGGATGGAGTGGTGTAAAGTTGGCTGCCACTGGACTCTGAAGCAGTGGAAACGTGTTCTGTGGAGTGATGAATCGAGCTTCTCTGTCTGGCTGTCTGATGCACGAGTCTGGGTTTGCTGGATCTCCGGAGAACATTACCTGCCTGATGGTATTGTGCTTAACTGTAAGGTTTGGTAGAGGGGGATAACAGTATGGGGTTGTTTTTCAGGGGTTGGGCTAGACCCCTTAGTTAAAGTGAAGGGAACTCTTAATGCTTCAGCATGCCAAGACATTTTGGACAATTATAGGAACAGTTTGGGGAAGGCCCTTTTCTGTTTCAGTATGACGGTGCCCCAGTGCACGAAGCAACGTCCATAAAGACGTGGTTGGGGGAGTGTGGTGTGGAAGAACTTCACTGGTTCTCACAGAGCCCTGACATCAAGCCCATCAAACACCTTTGGGATGAACTGGAATGGAGATGTTGGGCGTGAAACCCTGGCTCACAAGTGCTTGACCTTGAAAGTAGGCAAAAATTCCCACAGACGCGCTCCAAAATCTTGTGGAAAGCCTTCCCAGAAGAGTGTTAGCTGTTATAACTACATAGGGGGGACCAACAACACCTTGATGCCTATGGATTTCGAATGGGATGCCATAAATGTTCATGTGGGTGTAATGGCCAGTGTCCCAGTACTTTTCTTCATAAAGTGTACATGTTTGTTCTTTATGGGCAAACCACCTCAATCACGCAACCCTCTGCCAGGTGCCCATGGCCAGAGCCAGCATCCTCTGGCTCATTGGGGAGTACTGCGAGCGGGTGCCCAAGATTGCTCCCGACGTGCTGAGGAAGACTGCCAAGACCTTCACAGCCGAGGAGGACATCGTCAAGCTGCAGATACTCAACTTGGCTGCTAAGCTGTACCTCACCAACTCCAAGCAGGTAGAACATTTTCCTAGGATGTCCTGCTACGGTTCTGGTGCAATTTCACTAGGCCCCTGTGGGTCACTGCCAAGTAGAGACCTCAGGAAAACAAACACGTGACCTGGAGCCTCTTCGAGCCCCAGAAGGGTAATGGCTATTGTTCTGTTACACCTGCTACTTCTGAGCTATGCAATGCCCTGGCCAGCTGTGTCGGAGCAGAAGCATGAGCTGTGGGTATTGCTCTCTATTAAACCTTCCAATGAACAGCTAAAATAATGTGCTGTCCGCCCGCACTCCACAAACTACATGTAGACGACTTGCTAACCTTCATCCTGCCCCGCGTTCTGTTCAGTGTTGGATTTCAGCGTTTAAAAGGCAAAGAAAATCCTGAGTTGTTCTCCTGCAGAACTTGCAGCCCCATTAAATTCAGTTTTAATTATTCCTATCTCATTGGCTGCGGGCCTCATTTGCGTAAATGGCGACGTAGATCAGGGCCGCTCATTTTGGCTGCTGGAGGCCTACCACCCTGCAGAGCTCAGCTTCAGCATGGCTGGCTGAGGTGCCACGGAAAGCCCTGATTATCTGTATCAGGTGGGTTTGATTAGGACTGCATCTAAGCTCTGCAGGCTGGCAGATCTTCAGGAAGACTTGGGCGCAGCCCCCAGTGAGAGTGGCCCCCTGCTGTGTGCTGGAGTCGCCGCGGTGACCAGCAACCGGTAACTTATATTCCCTTTCGCAAATAAAAGACTGCCGTTAGCCCCGGCCGTAAAAGCGGAAAGGGGGCGGCGGTCAGTCACTTACCCGGTCACCGCAAAGGGCAGGAGTGTCTCCGCCCTGTGGGGGTGCTGAGGGGGGAGCTGGGGATAACGGCTAAATGCACTGCAAATAATTTGCAGTAATACTCTCCGGTGATTCATGGGCTGCCTTTAATGGATCATAATTCAGGGGAGGAAGTGCGACGTGGGGGGAACCAGGGGGGATACACGACGGGAGTAGTACCTCTTCATAAAGGAGCTCCCTGCAGCCAGGCGCCCCCTTTTGACACCCACCCGTGCTGTGATGTCTTACATATTTCCCTCATTAAGCCTGGGGGCCTGCATTTTTTTCTTTCTTTTTTTTTTTTTTTTAAAGCTGTATTTCTATATTCATTATCGTCACGCGGCGACTTCGGTGCCTTTGCCATATATGATTATTTTTTAATGACGCCTTTCTTTCCAGCCCAGCGGTTTAATAATCTCGTGCGTGTCCGGATGGCTGAGCTGGCCGCAGAGCTCGCCCACCTTCACCGCCAGGGACACACACACACACACACACGCCAACATCCCCCCGATCCAATTGGCCGGCCCCCAAGCCCGTCATGTCCCCTTTGGGGCACATTTGTTTTCCATAACCATTTGTTTTTGTTACCACCTCCAAACATGTTTATTCAGAGGTATTGATAACCGTGAATCACCTGCTTTTCTTTCGATTCCCCCTCCTCCCCTGCCGCGCCCCCCTTCCGCAGACAAAACTGCTCACTCAGTACATTTTAAACCTGGGCAAGTACGACCAGAATTACGACATACGGGACCGAACCCGATTCGTCAGGCAACTGATCGTCCCCAACGAGAAGAGCGGCGCTCTCAGCAAATACGCCAAGAGGATCCTTCTGGCCCCCAAGCCGGCCCCCGTGCTGGAGTCCAACTTCAAAGGTACAACAGGTCACTTAGGCCGGGGAGCTCATAGTACGTATTAGAGGAGCATCACAACCTCATGCAAGCCACTCGCCTGCAGTTCCCCTGCAAACTAACCAGTATTATTTGTCTGTCCTCACACTGCAAGCAAATAGGCACTGAGGATCATGATGGTTATTTGGCAGCAAATGACTTCTGTCGCTCTGAATTTACTGATCTATAGTTTTGTTAAAAATGTGAAAATATTAGCATGAACTTTTTTTTTTTTTAAAATTATCATTCATGCTGATATGTGTTGCATACTCTGGTCCGCTGGTCTGAAATTTGCATCGTGTACAAACCATTTTAGATCCCCATTCATCAAGATTTCCCATTCTGCCTTGCATTTCTTGATCGCGGTTTTATTTATGTGCTTTTCCCGTCGCGTCTTTGCCATTTGCATTCGCTGCCTCTAATTGTGGCGTGGAGTCGAGGCTGCCGTTCAATGCAGCTTCTCAGTCATCTCTGCTGCCCTCTTTACTGTCGCATATTGCAGTGGCCCGACAGGCCGCGCGATTTAAAAGTTTGCGCCTGTCACCGTCACGGAAGGAAGGTCAGTGGGTTCTGAGCTCTCGTCGGCTTACTGAAAACGCAGAAACTGTGACGTTAATCCCTGCCTATATCTCCGATGCTGCTTGGGGCAGGGGAGAGATTGCCTTGAGTTAAGAGGGATGTCTCCATTGTGGGAAGACGACAGAGGGAGAACATTAAAATTCTGAGTGTGTGTGTGGCAGGACATGTATGGTGCTTGTTTAACTACGCTGTCATTCTTAATATTCACAGTAAAGTCATTTTTAGAGAAGCTACATTTCAGCAAACACCTCTAAACACACTGACTGATTACCTTTTTTATTGACCATTATGGGGTAGATTATTGTAATCTATGGGCTTAAATCAGTTTTCTGACCCATTAAAAGCCTTCTTAGTTTGTGTTTATACTGTGACATTTGAGCTAATTTAGTGCCAATTACCAGCAGCTCTGATTAAGACTGGACCGTGTGACATTGGGTCTGTGTTATTTATTACACTGTTCCCCTTAATAGATAGGGATCGCTTCCAGCTGGGGACTCTGTCTCACACCCTGAACACCAAAGCCAGCGGCTATCTGGAGCTGTCTGACTGGCCGATGGTGGCCCCCGACCAGTCTGTGAGGAACGTGGAGGTGTTGGAGCCGGTATGAACTCTGCCCTGCTGATAGTTTCTGTGTTGTACTGGATCTCAAAATGCCAGGCATCATCCGAAGTCTATATTCTGCTTGAAAGGTTAAATAGGCATCCTGTACACCTCCTTACCAGTGTGTCCATAAGCTCTTCTCCTATGTATAGCAAGCATCGTCGCTCAGCAATCTGGACATTATGTTGTGCGATATTAAAATACAAAGCTAGCTGCTCGGAATAGCTTGAACTGTAATTTCAGTTTGTCATAACTAGCAATTTTTCTGGAGATACAGACAAGTTTGTTTATAGGTAACTACCAGTTTAAAATGTCATGCCGTGGCCCTGTAATGCGGGCTAAAAAAGGATAACGTAAAGAAGTTAACAATGGATATCTTTTTTCGTTTATCTTTTCATCCCGTATCGCTTCTGCTTTAAGTAAACGCTCTTGATCTCTCCATCTGTTATGGAGTACCCAGGTTTGACCTTAAGTTTCTTCACCTCTGCCGGTGCCCAGGTGAAAGAGTGGGCGCCATCGGTTGGAAAGGCTAAGCCATCGAAGTCTGACAAGTTCTACTCGGACTCGGAGGAAGAGGAGGCAGCATCCGGAAGTAGCAGCAGTGCTGAGGACAGCAGCAGTAGTGAAGGTGAGTATCGAAGGGTTTCCCATAGGCTCTCTTCACCAATATTCTGTGTATACTGTATGTATTATCCATGTGCTATATGCCCAGGATGTGCAATGTCCAGGCTTTTGCCCCCCCCAATCTTGAAATCCTCCCTCTTGCCCAACCAGTGAATCCCAGTCTGCAGTGGGTTTTGTATTGCCTGTGACTGACTGAGACAAACTCAATCGGTCATCTCGTCTTGCAGCACCATGTAAGGTCTGACAGGACATCCTGCCAGACGTGTTGCCTACGCTGTGAGGATAATCCCTCCACGTCGGAGCCTCTGTTGTGTCTAATTGTGACATAGCTTGTCGCGTGGCAACTGTCAGAGCGTCGTCACAATATGTATGAACGATTTGAGGCATTAACTTGTAGAGATCTGTGATTCCACAACTAGTTCTACGTAATTTAAAAGCAGTTTTACTCAGAGTCTAATCCATGTGTTAATGAAATGAAGTAATACATGGAAGCATTTTCACCTACGTCAGTCATGGACAGAATCGCCACTTGACGATGTCCTTAGTCTCACAGTGTAGTGCTGCCCATGTGTACCCTGCCAGGGAGACTGCTGTATAGTCTGCAGCCCCCAAAGTTGTTCAGCAATCAGAGTTTTTACAGTCCAGGTTAAGAAGTGACAGCATGGAGACTCGGGGTGACGATACACATTGTTGCAGCACAGTGGTGCTCATGCACTTTCCCATTGATGTTGGCCAAGACATTTGAAATACTTTTATTGACTGTAGGCAACTTTTCCGATCATCCGGATGAGCCGCCCTGTTGCCCTGTGGAACATGGAGACCGTAAGGGTCTTTGCACATATGCAAACATTTGTGATCCAAGTGCAAAATCAATGATGTGCCTCACAGTGCCCATCCGCTCTCAAGATCCACTCAGATGACCTAAGAATTGCAGCATCCTTATCTGTGTTTACTGGGGATCCCTAGAGGTCCTGTTTGGGGCTGGTGATTAGCTGCCATGGAAATGATGCTGGTCAGTTTCTTACCCTACATTAACTTTTAGTTTCATTTTTAGTAAGTTTTACATGCCTTAATTTTGCAAAGTGCTGCAAACAAAGATTTAGAGTTGATGTGGCATTACTTTTGTGGAACGACTGTGATGTTCAACATGTTGTCTCATTAGGCAACTCTTTAAATAAATTGATTTGTACAAATTATGCTAACTTGGTCTTGATCACTCTATCTGGATGAGAAATATAACAGCAGCCTGCTCATTTGTAGTCTTTTCCCATTCTTTTTCGTTCTGCACCCACAATTAAAATGAATCTCTGATTAATCTCAATCAGGCTTCCCAAAGTGATATGTCGAGAAGTTGTTTTTCCGTTCTTTAAAAATCATGACTTGCTATTTGTTCCACATTAACATTAAATAGATGAATACTTAGTACCATGGTTCAGTTTTGTGAACGATTTTAGAATAATTTGGATTGTCACTGCACCTCAAGTAAAAGTAATTATATTGTTCACTAATGTGTGGAAATGTAGCCAAAGTGTGCGATAAATGTCTTTCTAAATCTGGCTTCCATGTCACTAATTTCTGTCAAGGAAAACTAAAGCCATCAAAAACACGTGTGACCTTTGACCTTTCTTACCTGTAAGAGGAGTTCTTGTTATTTTGATGATTTGCCAGAGTTAAGGCCAGTTAAGTGTCCTTTTGCTGATGAGGTTATGAACAACCAAAGAGCATTTCTCATTTGGCAATTAATACTTGCTATAGTTATCACATGCGGAAGTAATATCATATTATACTAAGTAAAAATGAGGTGTTCCATCCATCTTCTAACCACTTATCCTGGTCAGGGCTGCAGGGATATTTTTAAATGACTTTTCTAAATTGAACTGCCTTGGGTTCAGCAATTTTCCATTTATAATGTATGTGTGGAAATGCCTCATGTCAGGTAATGAAGAGGTAATGAGAAACACTCAAATAAATGTTGTCAGTGTATTAAAGAAAATACTTCTGCTACTCTCCTGTAAACAGTTGGTAAAAGTGTATTAAAAGAGGTTGAAATGTGTATATTAATATGAAGTATCGAGGGAGAACGTGCCGGAAGCAGTTCTCGCCTGACTGACTTGTGTGCCCAGGCTGGTTTGTGGGGCAGATCTGGGAGATGTAGCACAGAGCGAAGGAAAAAGGGCCAGATAGGCTTAGGTCTGTTTGTTTGTCTGTTTGCTTCCTCGTTTCTCTTTGTTAATCCTTGCAAACCTCAGGGCTGTGTGTCTATGTACGTCTCTGTAGAAGAGTCCAGGAGCGAGGAGGATGAGAGCAACAGTGATGAAGGTTCTGACAAGAGCTCCACCCAGTCGGAGTCTGACAAGAAGACAGCTGGCCAAGGCCCCCAGGACAGGTACCGGGCTTCTGTCGGTTCTCCAAGTCCTGTAATGTGGAAATCCGGAATTTGCCTCGTCTTCTTAAGGAAGAAATCACTGCCACTCTGTTTATGACCCCTTTGGAATTACATGTGCTTACATGTGGGCTAAGTCTGGTGTGAAATAACTGTTTACATCACGTTTTGTACACACTTTTATGAAGTCACTTTGCAATGTTATTAGTGTTATTGTCACGTGTCTTCCTGGCATTATTAGCGTTAGTCTAACGATTTCTCCAAATATTAATTATTAATATGAATCTCATGTATCCTCGGATATTGTAATTACCGTACTGTTGGAGATTTATGTTCATGACCAGGGTGTTTTGCGGCGGAAAGAGTCCGTGTCTGTGTGTCATGATCTGTGCACTCGTGATTTTTATTTGCATCTGATGCAAGTGCCTGTTGTTCCTAGATCCCCGTGTGCAAACCCTGTACAGATGTGATTACCCCCCCCCATCCCACATACAGTGGAGGTTATTCTTAGTGTAATTTGCTGTCCATTTGCATCACTAAAGGCCCTAGATTGGCCATTATCAGGCCGTGTTGTCACCAAGCACGGTTTTAATCATTAGCTTACTGACGTGCTTGGCCAGTACTGGCCCCGCCCTCCCTCCTCCTGCCAACCTCACACACACACACACACACACACACACACACACACACACACACACACGCACAAAGGAGCTTGCAATAACATCGGCCACCCTGCTGCTTTGGTGGAGTGTTTGGAACATTATTGACAGACAGCCCCCCCAGCCCACGGTGGGTCTTGCCCCGGCCGTGACGGCACTGGCCCAGCCGCTCCCTCCATTACAGACACTAATTAAAGCAGCTCACCCCACTGCTTCCATAACAAACAGAGCATAATGCCCTAATTATGACTTGGTTAATTTAAGTCAGGATTTAATGATTTTAAAAGTGATTTATATTGTTTTTCCTGTTCGGAACAAATGAAATCTGTAGCCTAAATTAATACTGGCTTTTCATCATCGCAAAGTTAAAAAGCCAGCTACCATCACATTCTCCTCATTAATTCCACATCTGAAAATCCCAGGCAGGCAAGGTAAACATTCATTATGTGGCAGAATTGAAGTACGGTTTGGGGGGGGCAAAATCCAGTCTGATAATGGAATATTAAATTAACTTTGCAAACACAACAGATTCGTCTTCAGCCTTCTTGCAGGCTTGTTGCTTCTGCTTTTGGTTTGCCAGCTGCATAGAAGGGTAGTTGTTTTTAACTTTGCCCGCAGATTGATCCTCAGACTCGTTATTAGACTTGGATGAGTTCCTCTGGTCCCCAAAAGTTTCTGCCGCCGGGATCTTTACTTGTGATGCTGTGAGAGCTACACTGTGGGCCCTCTCTTCTTACTGGCATCACTGTCTTCTGCAGGACGTCAAGTTTCTACATATGGCCACTTCTGTGTTTTTTTTGTAAGACTTTCTAAATGTTACATGCTTCTTGGTAACTAGATATATACAAGAACTTTTGAATTATGTCTTAGTTTTTTTTTTTAAATAATAAGATCCTATGGAGGTTAGTGCATTTCAAAGCACCTATATTTTACCAACTTAAATTATTTTTGCTTCTGCAGCCCTTTTTAATTGTTTCTTTCAGTTGCTCAGAAGATGAGAAGACTGCAATCAGACCAAAACCCAAAACAAGAGGCACTCAATTCCAGCCCAAAGCCAGCTCCTCTTCCGGCTCCGGCTCCTCCTCCGGCTCCAGCTCCAGCTCCCAGTCTTCCTCCGAGGCGGACTCGGACTCTGACTCCGATGGCAGTGCTGGCCAGGAGCAGAAGCAGATCTCAAAGCCCAAGGTATGTCAGGTGTGATCCTTCAGGGGCACTGCGCTGTCTAAATACAGAACACCCCGCTTACCCATGTACAGCCAAGGCTGGCAGACAGCATGGTTCCCTATGCTAAATGATGCCCGTGGCTTTCTAGCATGCCTCCCTAGGTAGCTTGGGTGGTTTTTGAGTCTCTGGCATAAATTATTGTCACAGTAGAGTTCTGTTAGAGAGTGTGTAGCAGCACCCTTTGTGAGCACGATTTGTTAAGAAATCATTAAAAAACACAAGTAACGTCATTCCGCAAATGGGGTAAGCACCTGGCAGGCAAGTTTTGTTTTCCTTTTTTGGCCCTTTAAGTGGAAGTAATGTGTGCCCACGGACACCTGGGAGATCACGCCCCTTCATTGTGTATGTTGAGCTCTATGTAAGACACTTTTATGGCAGGTGAGTCACTGTCTATGGCTGCAGCTGTTAGAAGTAGATTTCGTTGCCATGGCAACATGTATAAGAAATAAATACCCATCCTGTGTATGTCATCCAGCACTTTACAGCTGAGACAACATCACCTTGATAAAGTCACTTTGTGTGGGAGGCATATGGATCTCTGTATTGTTTAATATTTTCAAGTTGCTCACCTTAGTAGTATAATTTTTTATCAGCCTTCAGTAGTCGTGTAGTTCTTGAGAGACTTTTTCGCGGTTTTGTCTCGTCTCAGAATCGACTTTATTTTGACTCGGTCTTGTCTGCTCCACCTGTTGTGCACTAAAATATTCCAGAGTAATCCTTTGCGTAATGAGGTATATATTTTCAATGTTTTCACTGAAAATAATAATCTATCTAATAATCTATAAAACATATTATTCACATTTGACGGAAAACAAAGCACATTCTCTTCTACAATGATCCACATACTACTCTTCTAGGGAAAAAAAATTGGTTACACTTTACTTAAAGCGGCCATTATATTGTATTATGCATGCCTTCATAATAAATTATAATATATTCATAGACCGTTATAAACGCTATTTATAAAGGCTATATATCTTCATAAAAAGGAATGACAGTCATGTGTATTATGCATTATGAATGCTCTATGAAGGTCTCATCTATAAATACCTTCATAGTGCAGAACACAGCATCCATAATTTATACCATCTATTATGCATTATGAAGGTGTTCATAGTGCATTATAAATGAGACCTTCTTAAATCATTCATAATGTATTATAAGCAAGGCTGAAATGTATGATGCCTTTTTATAAATATTTATCGGTGTGTCTATAATATATTATGAATATTGCAGTGAATTATCAGAACAGTTACTAGGCCTTATGAATTGAGGCTTCATAAAAGTGTTACCAAAATGTTTATTTTATGAGTTACTCATTATAAGCCTATAAATAAAGTGATAGAAAAACACTCAAAAACGGGCTGGAGTTCTACTAGAAATAGCATTCTACTTATTCGGAAGACAATTACTTGATATTGATTCACAAAACTTTGTATATGTATGTTTGATGTTGAACTGCGTCAAATCAGTTGAAATAGACACACCTACTACGTGTAAACACAATGATGTACTGTGCAGAGTTGGTTTGTTGTTTGAGGCAAAAATGCTGACTAAAAGTTTCATTCTCAAATTTCACTTTACCGCTCACAGTGTATATATATAGGTGGGAAAAAATGATAGCGATAAACATGTCTGTGTTTAAGTGGATTATAACTAAACAGTGCTTTTATATTTCAATTTCAGATTTTATAAAGTAATATAAAATGTATATCATCAGGTATTGCTGTCTTTCAGATAACTTCAACAAATTGCTAAATGGATCAAAGACATTATTTTTTGCCTGACACTAACCATGTATTCCTTCACAGTACTGAGCCATAGAAAGGTCCCCAATAAAACCCCTGCATTCCCACATCATCGAGACTAATCTCAACATTTTATAAGATTATATTTGCAGTGCCTATGATTTTCTGTATTAGATGAGACTAAAAATTTTAAATTTTCAATATACACTCCCCTAAAGAATTATTAGGAACACCGGTTCAATTTCTCATTAATGCGATTATCTAATCAACCAGTCACATGGCAGATGCTTCAATGCATTTAGTGGTGTGGTCCTGGTCAAGACAATCTCCTGAACTCCAAACTGAATGTCAGAATGGGAAAG
>JABFDZ020000118.1:11034171-11044575 GCA_019775955.2 Pollimyrus isidori | reverse complement strand
CCCTGCGCCACGTGTGCCCCTGCGCCACGTGTGCCCCTGCGCCACGTGTGCCCCTGCGCCACGTGTGCCCCTGCGCCCCGTGTGCGCCTCCGCCCCGTGTGGCCCTGTGCCCGTATGTGCCTGTGCCCGTGTGCGTGCCTGTGCCCGTGTGCGCCCCTGTGCCCCGTGTGCGCCCCTGTGCCCCGTGTGCGCCCCTGTGCCCCGTGTGGCCCTGCGCCACGTATGCCCCTGCGCCCCGTGTGCGCCTCCGCCCCGTGTGGCCCTGTGCCCGTGTGTGTGCCTGCGCCCCGTGTGCGCCCCTGCGCCCCGTGCCTCTCCCCCGGACATGGCCTGGCTCGTTCTTTTTGTTGCCTTTTTTGTTGGTCTTTTTGCCCGCTGACTCCATGCAGCACCTTCCCCTTCCTCTCCTCTGTCCAGGAGCTTTCATTTGTGATAATGCTCAGAGGCAAAGAGGCTTTTAACCATTGTCTTTAAATGTCACCCCCGTAATTGCTTTTAATGAGGTAATTCCGCCTCGTGCACAAGCTAATTTTCCATCTGTTGAGTGGAAGGCAATTCATAAATAAATGTGAATGCCTCAATTAAACAAATGTCAGAATTTTGTGTCTGCTTTAAACACCATATAGTTCACTCCTGCCCAAATCCTCGAATTGAAATTGCTGATTATCACCGTTTTACTATATTTACAGTTTTTCCCCTGACAACCCTGTTATCCTTTGTAAAGATAAAAAAAAAATCACATAGGCATTATGCTATGCTATTATCATGACAATCATTAGATGCGATCTTCTTTTATAGATAAATATTATATATAATGCTTTAAATACAGTATTACATTATTGCCAATATCAACCTCTAGTATTGTAGTCCCTCCAATTTAATAGGAGTTGATTTTTGTTTAATTGGGAATTTGAATGAGAGTTTATTTTTGTTTAATTATTACAGCTTTCAAATGAGTATTTGTACCCATAATTCTTCTGACATAAATATTTTCAGCTCATATTTTGATTCTCTCTGTTGTGTGGAATTCATGTAACTAAAGCACGCTTTGTTCAATTACATGCTATATGGCTGAGTTTTATTGGTAAAACTGTGTGTGTGTGTGTGTGTGTGTGTGGTGTGGTGCGGTCAGCAAGCAGGATTCACTGTAGTAAGAAAAATCTACGTGCAGAAGTTAGAAAAACCCCCAACATGGATATGCTAATTTTAGCCATTTTGCCCATTCAGTCACCATCAAAAAAGTTTTTTTTTTTTTCCGCCTCTCCTACATCCTTGTTACACAGACAGGCCACCTTTGCAATAAAGTGCACCGTTATGGTGACTTTGAATATGTCAGCAGGCTTCTCAGGTCATTTGACAAAAAGGATACAGGTATTGTCACGAGCATTGAAGGTGACTGCCGGCCTCATCAATCATGCCAGCTTTCTTTAAGTTGATACATAATAGACCCTCTCAATCAATTTCTCCCTTCGTTGTCAGTCTTTTGGGAACTGAAAGGTGAGGAGGCTTGACTGGGAGTCAAGGTTACCTCGGCGACTCCGCCGTTATTTACACTTGGAAAAGGAGGGATAACTCAGTGTTACGGAGAATCCTCAAGGGGTGTCCAGTTTGTCAGGTGGTGATAAGCAGCTTGAAGCCCAAGCAGGACCTTGAGCAGTGACAGTCCCTCGTCAGAGCTGTAAATCTCGACAGGTGTTATTAAAGATCATCGCTTCTCTTATTGACAAAGACTGGAGTGACACACCCAAAAGTTCCAAGATAAATTTCTGTTCTGTTGCTGAGGATGGGCGGGGACATGACAGCCCAGTGCCAATATTTGCCTGACCTGCAGCATGTTGAGATGCAGGACAGCTCTGAAGCTTGAGAAGGCGCTGGCTCACCAGACTTAGAGGCCTGTGCATTTTGGTACATTGCTTGCTTAGCTTGTGTATTTGGTCACATGTGCCCAGAGGCATGTGAAGAACAAATTTCCAAAACTCGCTCTGTCCATTTTTTTAAAAATAATTTTTTAATGTTGTTTTTGGGATGAGATCATCAATGACCTAAAGACCGGCTTCCTGATCGTGTATTACAGTATTGGGAGCCAAAACCCACTATGTGTCCATGTACGCCATTGAACAACGTTTGTTAAATTTAAAAAATACATAAATGTTCTTAAACTCTGTGGACTGGGTAAGTTTTGGAAACTTGCTCTTCAGTTCTGCTGATTTTTAAGGCCGGACCACGTCGTCCATAATTGAACAACAGTGCTCACGTTGCATTTCTGGTTTGGCATGTGCTGCATTGGGGCCGCCTCATTGACATGTGATGTCATGTACCGATTTTGGAGTAGACTGTCTTGTAAGCGGTCCTACCCATTTTCCAGTAGTTCCCCTGGAGATGTTTCCCCCTGCAGACCACAGCGTTGAGTGCTGTGATTTGTGCCATTGATTTTAAGTCAGGCCAAGGAATCTCACCGGGATTTTAATCCCGTGATGGAGATGGCGATCCATACCATGTTTCTGCTGCCTCTCCTTCGGTGATCACTAATGGTCATTAGCATGCAGGGAAACAAATTCCCGCGGAGTGAGCTTTCGATCGGGGTGGGAGGAGGCGGCGACCTGGCTGGGCGTAGCTCCGCCCTCATCCATCCGGTCTTGTTTGTCCGCCGCTCCCATGTGATGTGGCAGGCACACCAGTTACTGTTCTCGCCTCCTGGACGTACTGGACTGCAAGATGCATCTGTGCTCAGATGAAAATTAATTTCCCACCGTGCTTTCATTCCTCTAGCCGATGTATCAAAATTTGCATTTGGAATATTTCAGCACTATGGCTCTAGTTGTGGAAGTTTCCTAAGTGCATAGTCTGGAATTTTAACTTTTGGTATGGTTCCCCCACCCCCACCCCAAATAAGTTTAGTGTATGCTGCCCTAAAAGCAAAACACAATGAAACTCATATAAGGGTCTTGAGAGTCTTTTGACTGTCCACCCTCATGTGAACTAGGTACGTAAATGATAATGTATTTATTCCAAATCTGACCATAGTTCAGTTAGAATATTTTGTTATGTGATAACTGAACTGAAGAGAACCAGTTTCGGTCAACTCAGCTTAGATTAAATTTGCAGCCGCAACTTTCTGAGGTACCTGTTCCAGACGTCTTATCCAGGACAGGGAGGCTGTCGGCCTGCAGCCTACCCAGGCAGCACTGGGTACGAGACGCGGGAAACGCTGGGTGCCTGTGACCAATCCTTAACACTCAATATATTGCTGGAAAAATAATCATTTAAATATTTCATTCATTTACGGTAAACTCAGTATGGTTCAGTTTTGATTTCCCACTGCACATGTAGTGCATATTATCCACATTTATTATCCCCACTATTTAATGATTAAGTGCGTTTGTAGGATGATTGGAGGTCGCCAGGGGTATGTGTCCGTCTGCGGTGTTCATTGGCGTCAGAAAGCATGTTAAATACATCAAGGGCCTTGATGCTTGAACTCATTAATAACTAGATTATCTGCGAGTAATTGAGAAATTCATTATTATATATGGTATGTGTTGGTGGTAGGGGTGATTAGTTTAGTTTTGTTTATTTTGATATGAATTTGAATAATTATGACTGATGTGAAATTCTACAGACTTTTTAAGAATCATTTCATGACTAAAATGAGTAACTTTGAGTATAACATTTTTTAAGCCTTAAAAGCATCTTTTGTACCGTCTTGGTTTCCCTGACTATTCGACAATCCATCAATCCATCCGTCCTTCTTCAAATAGCTTATCTTAGCCAGAATTGCAGAGCAGGATGTCGTGTCAGTCTATAACAAGAAACATACATATAGTCGTGAGAACTGTAATAATGTCATCTAGCCCCACTGTATGTACTGAAGGTGCCCCATATAACACGGCTAGCATATGAGGACCACCACATGCAGACCACGCACAAACAGTAAAGGTAGCATTCTGAGCCCCAGCCCTGGAGTTCTGAGGTAACAAGAAAACGACAAAATACGCAGAACATCACGTTTTTAGTATGGTTACGCTTTTGCCTGACATCTGCTTGCATAGTTGATTAGCTGTTCATACAGTACTAGTAATAGTAGTAATAGCTTTATAGTGTTTTTAGTTTTTAAAAAAGTTCATTGACAAAATTTCAAGAATAGGGTGGCCTGTTACTTTGATATAGTTTCAGGAGGATAAGATATTCAGAAAATATCATTGCCCGTTCTCTTTTTGCCAAGAATGATACAACACGTTCCATTGATCAGTGTTTTAGATGTCTCAGCCTCTCCAGATGAAGCATTGTTAATAAATGCTTCTGGTTACTTGGGTCCAAAACATTTTACTGGCTTTCCCGTCACTAGGTTAGCAGAAATGTGACGGAAAATGAGGTCTATATGGAGGAGCTCTGTGCCATAATTGTTTAAAGGCTTCCCTAGGTCTCTCACCATCTTGGATCAGTCCTTGACTAGGCTTGAGAAGGAAACCTTTTATTACTCTCTTCTGTCCCAGACTCCTACTAATTCAACAACAACTTGTTTACTTGGTCAGACGATTCTTCGCTCTGATCTAATAGGATCCGGCGCGTTGCTGTCAGCGAGATGGTTAGACCAAAATGATTTTCTGTCACCGACTTTTAGTAGGGGGTAGCCTCAATCGCGGAGCCCCCATGACAAGAGGCCATCTTATTAACCTTCTCAGTGCCAGGGGCATTTGATTCGTGTCACCGCAGTGGTGCTGAGGTTAAGGCAGAGTATTGATAAACAGGTATGCTTGGCTGCTTTTGGATATTTGACTCTCGCTGACTCTTCCTCCACTGCCACCTTCAGTTAGAGAGACTGGACAGGGTTTACTGGAAGGAAGCGATTGACAAGAAAATCATTTAGTGTTTTTAAATTGGAAAAAGGAAAAAAATCTTATTGTTTTATAATAATAATAATAATAATAGTAATAATAATAATTGGTATTTGGTGGTTAAATGAATGAAATTACCAACATTTTGTCATTTTTAATCTTTGTAAAATAGCCTTTCGGTGTTGCCCTATAACGTTTTATCTGCTTATTTTTCTGCGCTTCCTTCCAGAACAAGTCTGCAGTGTTGTGTGTTAGATATTCGTCTCTAGCTCTCTCCCTTTAGGATGACACTAAAACGGATTAACACCCACCGGTGACCGCTTGTCGGTCATCTCCGCCTCTCAATCCCACCGGTTTGTATGGGCGCCCATAATATGGTCGATTACCGGTGAAGTTTGTCGTTTGACACACTTAGTAGGCTATTTATTTTTTTTGCCTTGTGGCGTGTCGTAAAAGGCTCCTCTCTGTTCGGCTGCCTACCCGTCTGATTCGAGTTGTGGCAAACGGCTCTTATAAATGTTTCAGTGAGTGTTAAGTAGACAGTTATGTGCACTCTCATTCCACGCTTATTTGCGTGCTGTAATAAAGTGTGATAAAATACGTGTCTGTGGAGCGACGGGCTCAGAGTCACGCACGCTTCCACTGGAAATTAGGTTGTGTCTGTTGTAATTGTCCGACTATTTATACAAACCCGTCACAACATGTCAAGCGGCTGATACAGTCAGGCTGCTCTGTTTTATTTATTTTCCAAATCTGAGCGAATCAAATAAATGATGCATTGAATTGCTTGTGTTTTATCCACTCCCCGTTTCCATTTGTCACTGGTGCCACGCTGACGTTAAGTGTTCACTCAGAAAATAGCCACCGATGTGTCTCTGCGCGTGTAATTTGCTGTAGGTGTGTGGGTGTATGTGGAATAATCTGTACGTGTGGGTGTTGCGTGTAATACACTGTGTATATTTTATGCATAATATTCTGTGTGTGTGCATTATAGGTCATGTACTGTACAGTATGATTGTTATTTGTAATACGCTGTATGTGTGGGTTATGTGTAATTTGTCTCATCTTCGTGGATGTGTATGCGTGTATGCTGTTTGTGTGTGTTGTATGTAATGCTGTATGCGTTGAGTTTAATATACTGCCTGTGTGAGTGTTATGCATAATATACCGTGTGGATGTTTTGTGTAATATGCAGGTATGTTCTACGTGATGTTCAAACTGTACCTTGCCCACTCAATGCAGTTGATTTAATTGCTCCTACTGCTTATAATTGCTTTATCTGAATTCTTGTCTAAGATTATTCCAGTGCTGTGCCGTAAGATAAACCAGCGCAGACGTTCACCACATGTTGCAGAACCTCGGCGTATTTCACGGTGACGCGTACATGCGATCAAACGCGCACGATCCATTCTCATTCACTAGCTGCTGCATTGCCCAAATTCGTAAATGTATGGTTCCTGGCCCGGCGGGGGACTGAGTAACTTCGGCCTTTCAGTGGACCCAGGGCTCTCCGCATGTGAAACGTTTTATCATTTTCAAGCTAAAAGAAATCCCTCTAATGCAGGATGTTTCGTTCCCAGAAACACATTTTTACAGAATGAGTGAAGTTTCTGTTTATTTGTCCTTCCATTCTTCTTCGGGCCTTTTATATAGACACTATAGTAATTAGTTTAGTGCTGTGGAAAAATGAAAGGCCCTCTTTAGCCCCCAGAGAGCAGGTTATCCATTGTGCGCCCTCATGGTTTTGAGTGATGGGAGTTGTTGTGCCCCCCCAAAGCTCTCTCGCCAGCCTACTTGTCCTTTTTAAAGCTAGTTTGTGAAATTGTCTCCCGGCCAGCGAATAGATTTGCTGTTTGAATTGATGTTAATTGAGAGGAGGCTGTGGCGTGAGCTCCTGTCGGCCATAATGGAGGGATGTGCTTCTGTATTGTAGGTGTGTCAAATTCAGTTTCAGGACAAAATATTAAATACAAAAGGGAAGCTAAGAGAAATTGAAAAATGGACGCTTTTGTAACCGGAAATGCATTTTTTTAATACCCCCTCCCCCTCAGAAAGTCTGCCTTGATTTGATTATGTTTCACTCGACATGCATACGCATCAGAGGACGCATTTGAGCGCCGGTGCTAATGGAAGCTGCGAGGCATGCATGCTCGCCATGCGCTGACTCTTTGGCGCCCCCCCCTTCTGTGCCCCAGGTCAGCTCCCCGGTCTTCGTGCCCCACATGTCTCACGAGCTGCTGCACCGCATGAGCGGCAAGGGCCTGGCGGCATGCTACCACTTCCCCCGCCAGCCGTGCATCTACGACCCGCGCATGGTGTCCGTGCAGCTCACCTTCACCAACTGCGGCGAGCAGCCGGTGCAGGATCTGCGCGTGGGGGAGGCGCCCGCCCCGGCGCCCGGCCTCCACCCTTTTGCCGCCGTGGGTGAGTGTGGCCGTGATGGAGAGCCGCCCCCTCCACTCCGTCCGCGCCCTCTTTTATTCTGTCCCCCAAAAATCTCCAGACACGTACTCTGATGCAGTGTAACTCATTCATGTATGTTCACAGTACCCACACCTTTTAAAATGAAGAAAGACTTCTTGGTTTATTAATTTATATGTGTTGCATGTGGGCCAGTGGCGTTCCTGTGTTGGCGAAGCAGTGTATGCCGAGTTCTGGTTTTGGATTTCGATTGTCAAAGGCCCACAGTCAGGGGCGTAATTTCCGGGGGGGGTTAGGGGGGTCATGACCCCCCCAATAATCAGATCCAGCCAGCCACTATAACCCCCACAATATAATCACATCATTCCAGTTAAAAAAATTACGAATTGACCCCCCCAGTGTTCAGCACAAAGTTACGCCCTTGCCCACAGTACAGTCCGCTTCATCGTTTGCCTGGTCGTATTGTAGTGCAAAGAAGTTAAACGCCCACTTTGAGTCTTTGATCGGGTAGTACAGGGGTGCCTGTAGGTACCTCATAGCCACGTCTGCCTCGCCTCTTCACCCTGCCCCCTCTCCCTTCCTCCCTCACCCTTCCAGAGCGTCTAGAGCCTGACACCTCCATCACCGTGTCCATGGGCATCGACTTCAATGACTCCACTCAAGCTGCCAGCTTCCAGCTTTGGTAAGAAGCCCCTGTTCCCGCCTTGTTCCTGAGGCCCATGATCTAAGCCCTCTGTCACTGTATCCTTTTCAACATAGTGGAAATAACGTTTTAGCTGTAAATGCTTCTCCCGACCCAGTGACAACACTGCCGCCAGTTCTGTTATATTTTATTGATTTCTGGGAAAATCGTTCTTCCTTATTCATTCTCTTTTTACTTTGGAAGGTCTGCTGCCCTGGTGAGATTTTAAGAAAAACAATCCTTTCCCTCCATGGGGGCAAGTAATTGTTTATTATTTTCTTATTAGGTGAGCAGCGTTGATCGATATTGTAGAATGCCTAGATATGAATAATATCGCTGTAAATAAATTAGCCTGTTGCATTAAAGTGGGATTATTCTTAATGATCAGAACAATGTGAGCCCAATGACGCAGCTCATGAAATTACAGACTGTCAGGTCTGCAGCAGTGAGAGAGAAATCGCTGCATTATCATTGCTGCTTTTCATCCGGGAACCATCGTTCATTTTTTCAAATGAAACCAGGATGTGTTAGTATGGTTTTGTTCTTTGTTTCCTGTGTAATGTACTACATAAACTCACCCTTTCTTATGTATGGGCTGATGTCTTTTTACATTTTTTTTGTACATTTTGGCTGGTCTAAATTTAATTAGTTTGGTTATAATGACATTGGGGCGGGATGCCTGTTTTCTTTTTGTTTATATGGCTCTAAGATGCTTAGTGAATTTGCCCATTTTCATCCATCCATCCTTCTATCCATCGTCAAACCGCTTTTCCTGTTGTTGGCTGTTATTTAATACCTCAGAAGAGAAGCACACATATCTCCAAAGGGTTTTTTTTTTTTAAAAATAGCCATTGTACTTCTCCAAGCCTGTGATGAAACACATTTTTATCTACAGCGAGAAAACCCTTCAGATTAGTCCTTAAGGCAGGAAGCACCGTCCCATGACCCGTCACATGCGTGGTTTTAAACATGCAGTTCATCATCTCGCATCACATGCTTTCCTTCATCCCCCAGGGGCTCAGAGATGCGGAGCTGCTCTTAATCTGCGCAGCTTGGCAGATTCTGCAAGGGCGTGGAGGCTGTCGTGAAGTGATAGGCCTAGAGCTTCACACATTCAGAATGACCATTATGCTAATTATTTATTCTACAAGTGTCATAGTACTGGGGGGGGCTACCAAAAATGAAATATTACCCACATTTAGAGGTGAATTAATATCTGTTGTGTATAATTTAACATTGAGTATTAGTCCAGTATGACATGTTGGGTTTATTAAAATGCACTTTGGTTGTGATGCACGTATGCAGAAAAGGTGTATCCGCATACAATGCAAAACCATTCGTCATTTTCTTTCTTGTTGCTCCTCCCAATCAAGCAGCCCCCCCCCCCCCCAAAGAACTCCATCAAATACGATTGATTCTGTAGTAGTGTAATCACAATTACTCACCTTCTTAATTGCCCTGGTCCAAATCAGAAAATGAGAACCGATCGGCAGCGCGCCGATCGATGGTGTTATCAGAAAGACGGCCCGGGCCAGGAGGGATGGGAGATCAATCAGCACCAAACGCCAATCATCAGAAATGTGCTTTGCATGGCAATCGGGCCGTTTGCAGCTCAGTCAGAGCAGCCGTCATCAGGCGGTCAGAGCTGAGCCTGCGCTGGAAGCGCCGCTGATAATTCTGCATTTTATAAAAGTCCCAGGAATCGCACTGCGGGCCGAAATCGTCAGACAGATTAGGCCTAACAGCAGGCCTCATTTTCTTCCCTTGATCGTGTTTGTCATCACACACTGCTGACATTTTATTACCCCCGTACTTCAGTGGGACCCTGCGGCGTTCCGCTCCAAAGCAAAACTCGCCGCTGCTAGTTTTAAAATGTTCTGCCCGTGGTATGTAGTCAGGTCTTTCATTGTTGTATTGGAAATTTAATATAAACTGTGTTCTTCATCCTAAAAGTAAAGTTAACATTTATTCCAGAAACGTCTACAATATTCCATAGAAAGTGCTCTGTTTAATACTCAAACATTTTTGAGATATTCTATGGGTTTACTGTAGCTCCATTCCACCCCCCTCTTTCAATTAATCTTGCCACCACCCCCACCCATAACTTCACCTTTAATTCACATTGCAAGTTCAACGCATTAGGCTATGGGGGTGGGTGACTTCACCTATCACCATGATACCTAGAGCAAAACGCAAAAAGAGAAAAACATAAAAAAACAAGATTTACAGACTGACTGACGGACAGAAGCGTTGCGTGAAGATGATGCTGGACCTCATGCACTTAACTGTAGCTCCTGTACTGGACATTTAACAATAATCACTGAGCGACAATGACCGGTTTTGCTGTGTATCATTAATAATGGAGAATCTCTCCCAACATTGACTTTCCTTCCACTGTTTTCAATTTCGGTTTGTCCCTCTTTTCGGTCCTCTGCTGCCCTGCCCCCGCCCCCCATCATCCCCCCC
>JABFDZ020000118.1:11022018-11034017 GCA_019775955.2 Pollimyrus isidori | reverse complement strand
CCCCCCCCCCCCCCCCCCCCCCCCCCCCCCCCCCCCCCCCCCCCCCCCCCCCCCCCCCCCCCCCCCCCCGCTGAACGGAATGAGAGCACATACGCTTTGGCGAGCACGGCTCGGGGCCTGACCGCACGCGGCCACATCCAGACCAGGCAAGCCCCGCTAACCTGCCCCCCCCCCCATTCAATTTTCACATCTTTAGTTCTGTTATCTTAAAGTTAAGCGTCAGGGAGCATCCTAACAGTGTAATCGGCGTGTGCGGAGTGTTCGGCGTGTGGCGGCCGATTTTCCCCGCCTGCGGACGGAGACGCAAAGGTGAGCTGAGGAGCGCGGGCCCATTACGGCGCCAGCGGCGGGGAGCTAATGAAGGTCACGCAGAAATGTGCCAGCTTACCAGCTGGCTAATGGGCAGCCCGTGGTGGACAGATGCACAGCTGCCCGTGTTCACGCTCCCTGGCCACTGGGGATGGGCACTGCACCGGGGGGGGGAGGGAGCCCCCAGCACTTCCGGGAGAAGCAAAAAGGTTTTATTCCTCACACTGTAAAGATGAAAAAAATAATCTCTGCGTAACCCCCCCCCCCAAAATCTCCCCTTTGAGATACTCTGACGAGACCAACCAGCGAGATGAGGCACAGTCGAGAGCGGCCTGTCAGGGGGGTTTTTAATCTACGGCGGGCGGCTCTGGGGACCTGGCTGCCCGACGGCAGAGGCTCATTCCCTCCGTCGATGGCAGCGTCCCAAGTCTCTGCGGAGGCTCCTTTGTCTGTGACGGCTTCCTGGGCATCTCAGCTAAATGTCGGCGCCGCGGGTCAACGAGAAGTAACACGTGCGGACGCAGGAAGCTGGAGCCCCGAGCCGGCATGTCGTCTGGGGGAGGCCGCTGGCTGCGCTCGCTGGGGCCCACGCGTCCTGAAATGTGGCAGCCAGTGTCACCGTCCCGTTTTAGAGTCAAACAAAACACTGAAACGCAAAGGTTATAAAAAAAAAAAAAAAAAGTGTCGTCGGTGGAAAAAGGCATCAGATTTAAAGGAAATGTCCATCGGTTCATTGGTGGCGGCGACGTGTGGCTGACGTTTCCGCGCCTCTGTTGACATAGTCGTGTCTCTCGCTGCAGCACCAAGGAGGACCAGTTCAGCGTCTCCATACAGCCAGCGGTGGGGGAGCTCTTCATGCCCGTCACCATGACAGAGCAGGACTTCCACAAGGAGCAAGGTGAGACCCGGCCTGGACTGCGGCCATTCTATACCAGATGGAGGCGCTGTTCGGACTCAGAATGGCTGGCGCAGTGAAGCCGGCTGGTTCCAGAGTGTGCAGTAGCGTTGGGTCACTGTCCGGCACACAGTATGAACGCACGCTTCAGTAACACCTTGCATTGTCGCATTTCTGCTTTTCTTTACCTTTTTGCCAGGCTTAGCTGACTCCTGTGGCAAATGCCTGCTCACCAATGTGAAATAGCTGCCTTTGAGGGCGTCTGAAAGCTTGTCACCCATATCCAACTTATTTTGAAAAGCACATTCATTAAGTTGTGCTGTCTAAGGACATCTGTTCTTCACAATGTCAAATTTCTTTAAGATATGAAGCCAAAGTTAGTTACTTGCCTTGTAAAGCATTTTTATGCCAGGCTCATTAATTAGCCATTTTTAACTATGATAGGTGCACAGAAAATGATTTCAGGCGTTGGTCAGTCTTTGACAGTCAAATGCACCTTATTTTTTTTTAGTGTATTACAATACTCGGGTTATCCCACACTCTTCCCTTTTTCATTTATTTGTGCGAACTTCTTATCTCTTTTTCCAAATAATCTTTGATACAGCTCCGAATTGGGCAATTTAAATCCGTTCAGAGCATCTCACAGTTCCCCGTCTTTCCCAGCGCCCCTAAACAAATGAACATTTTCCTCCTCGGCTCACAGAGTTCATTGCATCACATAGTAAATTTACCCCGTAACGGTGTCCCTCCTGGGCAGATCTTTCTCCGGACTGTAATAGCCCCGCGTCTGTTCTGCCAAACAGCTGTTGTAGGCCTCTCAAGCAATTCCCCCAACTTCAGGTCTCCATTTGGTCTTGGGCTTTCAGCCTCTAAGTTGAGGTGATGGGGTCTGTGAATGCACAAGCCCATCAAATTACCTCCCCACACACACAGCCACCCACACACCTGCTCCTCATGTTTTCCTGGGGGCTTGAGTGTTTTGATCAGACTCTCCCTGCTTGGCTGTGACGCCCCCCGGCCCCCTCCTCGCCCCTGCCGAGTCACGGCTGCGATCCGGGCCCCTCGTTCCTCCTCGGACCCGGTTGCCTGGCCTCTCTTTCTTCTGCCACTTTCCCTCTACGGTTGTTGATTATTTGTCTGAATAAAAGTGGCAGCTGTGTGTTATGTTTAATAGAGCAGAAATGCTACTCAGAATAAAGCTATTTGAAAATTTGTTTATGTGAAATATTTGTAAATATAGGACGGTCTCTTGGCGCTGCGGAATCGCCTCCCCCTGTCGTCCTGAATTCTCGTTTTGACGTTGGACCCACGGCTGGCGAAGGCCCCGCCTGGTCTCCCGGAACCCCCGCCCCTGCCAGCCTGGCGGCCCCTTGCATTTCCAATGACGCCCGGTCTCTCCGAAATGAGGGCGGCTGGAGTGATGTCTTATCTCCGAGGTGGACCAGAGCGAGTCCTATCAGAATCCCCCCCCCACAACTCCCCAAGGGGGGCCAGCCACGGCAGAGAAGCTCAGGGTTTATTAGACTAGATGGTGGAAGGTGGTCCGCTTGACTGCCCGTGCAGACCTGCGTTCGCCAGCTCCAATCTCCTGGGAAACGCCGGCCAAGACTTAGCCGCATGCGTACTGCCAAGCGAGTCCTGTCTGGATGCCCGATGCGAGCCCCATGTCACATGGAACCCAACCAGCAGCCTGCATTTTCACAGCCTTCCCTTAAACGCATCACTTATAAATACAAAAAAGGCCACTAGACTGATCCACAGTTGGCCCTTTGCATGTTTAAAATTCATTCTCTGTCTTGCCAACATTAAAGTTGTCCTTCTCCCCATTTTATCACTAGCCATAGCTATTTTTGAGGGGCTGCTTGTTCATTAAGGCAGACCAGTAGCTCCAAACCCTCCCCTGAATAGAAAAGCGTTTACCTTTTTTGGCCTTTTAACTACCTTAAGCAATCACATTTGATGTTAGTTAATTACCACGCTTTCGCCCCCCCCAACCACCGCCAGCCACTTCTTTTCCAGCTCAGCAATCGAGACAATGCATTTGCTTACCGTGCCGCTCGCCTAAGTGTTCTCCTGCATGTAAATTAATCTTGATTCAGTTTACACTGTCATGCTGAGTGGTACAAATTGCCTATAGCGATAAAACAGCACAAGTTTTTTTTTTTTTAAAAAAAGGTAGATTGAACGTGTGCCTCAATTGATAGGATGTTACTTTGCTTTATGCCAATACATTAGGCGCAGATAATGAATCTTCTGTTCTGAAAAGCATGGTATAGTTGATTTTTAATTTTACTTCAATAGAGCGGTACCTTGTCTTTTAAAGCCCAAGTTAGACAAACCAGTAATGACAAGAGCGTTAAGGTTAAATATTAAGCAATGCATTCGGCTGCCTGAGTGCCATCCATCTTTCCATTTGCGGGAGCCCGACAAAAGTGCCGGTTTTGTGCAACATTTCCTTTAATTGTGCCGCCGGTGGAAAAACAGGCTTTTAACATAAACATAGTTACATTCATTATTCAGCGCTTGCTCTTCAATGGAGCTTAATGGATAAGGTTTAAGCTCTAAGTGAGGTGCACAAATCTTTTGCCGAAGCCGTGCCGGCCCCCGACACTGCCTAAAAGCAGCCCGATGCCGCGCCGAAGTGGCGGCCCGCAGCCGCCCACCCTCCCTGCCCCCCCAGTCGCCCACTTCCTCTGTTTGGGGGAATTAACAGGCTTCTTAAGTATCCCATCATGCCAAACCACGGTACTGTTTTCACTTTTATTTTCACACATTCCCCCCCTAGTTTGTAGAGGCACATTTCTTGCCCCCCACCCCCATCACTTTTATCACAATATAAAGAAACCAAAAATAAAAAAGTATAAATTAGATGAAGTAACACTGTGATATTTTTAATGCCATGCATTTTAAGTTTTAAGCCAGCCTAGTAACAAATCGTGCATAAGTAACTCTTCACTTGAGTTTGTTCCTAATTATTTTTCTTTTTTCTTGCCCCAATCTGTGATGATCAGATGTGTTGTTATGCAGAGTATGAACAGATTTTACGGTTTTTGGTTAGGATCTACCACTATAAAATGTTAATGGACACAAATTCAGTGCAGTTTGTTTCTTCTGAGTCTCTCATTTTCCCGTTCTGGGTTAGTTTGAATGTTGTTGTTGCATACAAAGATTTTTATAGTAATTTGATGAAAAATTATGTACAATTAAAATTTTTTGAAATTTATAGTGTCTTGTTTATATATACAGTTGTCTTGCAAAAAGCTTTATGATTATATTTTGAAAACTTAATACTGTTTTATGTCATTATAAAAATTAAAATAATATATTGGAATTTCTGTATCTGATTAGTGAGGTGGTATGACTTTACACAAGATGGGCTGAATGTGGTAATATGTTTTTAACTCCCTTTAGGAATTGTATCATCTTTTATAATAAATTCTTTCATAGAGGTATTATTTATTTTAACTCTATATTTGTGGCTCTATAATACGCCAGAAAAGTTTTATAGGGAACCCCAAGCATACAAAAGCCCCTTGAATTATGCAGTTATGCTCAGTTTTATTACTGTAAATGTTTCTCTCAGAACTGAAATGTTACCTTTTCTTATCACACTCCATTGGGAAATAATTCAAATCTATCACTATGCTCAAATTTCTGAAAATGAATCAGAGAAGGTTATGAAGGTCTGTGTTCATCACTGATTGCTGAACAATTCTCTTGCGAGCAGGGAAATTGATTGGGATGAACGAGAGTTCGACAACCATCACCGTGGCCCCTGAGAGCACTTCTGCGCAGATCATCACCAGGAAGGTGGTGTTGGTAGCCAACATGGGTGTGGTGCCCTCCAGCCAGACCAACGTCCACAGGTAGACCCCTCTCAAAGCATGCTCATCTATTTCATTAAGTAGGGTTCCTAGAAAAACATACATACTAATCGCTGTGCTAAGAGTTCACTTAATGAACAGTGTCTGGTTTTCCGTTAAACTCTGTGGGGCACAAATGAGATGTGCTTGTGTCCAGCTAGTTTTCTCGTATTGGATCCCCACCCCGTGTGATTTCATTACTACTAATGACGATATTGTAAACCACTGCCAGTCATATATCGTTCATTGGTTGATTTTGAGGTTCCCCAAAGCATCTGTAACAGGCTATTTTTCTCACAGTAATGAATTCCGTTCCCTTAAGTGTGCACCTTGCAGATGGTGTGCTGAGTACAGTGTCGTCTGCCCTTATAGACTGCCGATTTGGTCTCCTTCACCTGTGTGAGACTGTAGCTATTGGGTTACCCTCCTCGATGATGGATACCCATGCTTCCTGCCAAAATAGTGAGAATAATGTAACATGAAAAACCTCCATCTTCTCCATTGCTTTGATGGATGACTCGCCGACATTTTTAGCTTAAAAAAAACTGTCCAATAGAACATTCCGGAATTGCCTCCCCAGTTACTCAAAGATATGCTGGGCAAATGTTTGAAGACGCTTGTGCATGTAATTAGTGTACACAGTATGTGCTAATTAGTTTCCTCCTCTGCCATGCATATATGAACATCTGATGGATAATTACACCTCATTCTCTCTCTCTCTCTTGCTCACACACGGCCTCCTTCTTTATACCCCAATTGCTCCATAACCTAAATGATTTCTCATTAATAATAATTATACTAAAAAGGTTGATAGTAAAAAGAGGTTTTTTTTCCGTGTTTGGAACATTACTGTTGAATCCATTCTGAACGCGCGGCAGAGCGGTCTGTTGTACGACACAGATAGCAAAGTAGTGTTTCGTAAGTATGTCAACAGGAGTAAATTATAAGAAAGTCTAACACTAACTGCAAACACAATGGAAGAGCAATCTGCCACACGTGCAGAAAAACGGCACCTCAGCAAATGGCTGGGTGACAGTCGCGCTGTTATTTGATTATACGATTGCATATGGAATAACCTTGGGAGGCGCGAAGAAAGGACGCGTAGAGAATATGTAGAAATCGATGATGGGGAGTGAGAAGGTGCTCTTTGCAAAGCCTCGTATTTCATTTTTAATAACCAGCAGCACAAATTGCTTCACGCCATCCATCTCTTCCCTGGATCTGATATGGAGAAAACATGCTGGTGGCTCAAGGGTGAAGTCGGGAGGGTCTCTGCTGGGGTCTTATGGTAGTCATGTTAGAGGAGAGGCCTTGTAGGGTCTGAGTATTGAGACAAGTCTGTATTTGCCATGTGCACAAGCACAGGTACATTGGAGTGCTTAGCCGGGAGTTTAAGGGTCTTGCTCAAGGGCCCACAGATGGTTACTCTGCAGAGGCCGGGACTCAAATGTTGAAGGGTGCTAGGTCACATTACTCTGTGTGTACTACCTCACCATGCCTGCTGTGTTGGGTTGTATCAGTCTCTGTCTGTCTGTTTCTCTCTCTGTCTTTCTTTATGTGCTTGTACTCATACTTGTACAAATGGTGAATTGACGTATCATTTTCATTTCAATTTGAAAAACTGAGCCAGTGAAGTCTTCAGTGTGTTTATGTGGATGTCTGTCAAAGTCCCAAACTGAAAACACGCCAAAACCAGCTATCAGTTAAAGGAACAATCAACGGTAATGAATCGACATATGGGGATTTTAATAATTAGAAATTTCTGTAGCAGGTTTTTTATCTTTATTATCCCAATGACAGTGAGGAAAAACATAATGTAGCTAATTCAGAAGATATTAGTGATCATTGTGGGCAGTGTAATAGGCTTACTAGATACTTTGTGGTTAAGAAGGTAAAATATGAAAAATGAGAGATAAGAAAATGATATTTACAAGATAACAGTATGGCTTCCACAGAAACGACGCTGGTCTTTGGGCTGGTGTGGCTGGATAAAGGGGGGAGGAAAATGTTAGGGCACCGGAGCGGCACTGTGCCCATCGGGGGGTGATTGATCCAGTCAGCTGTGGACCCCGAGTGCTGATTGCACAGGTCGCTCTCTATTACCGGCTAAATGAAGGACCTCCATCAATTTGCATCCCTCTGAAGAAGAGCTACGTAAAGAAGGTGCAGCCCGGCCAGGTGCAGGGGAATCCCGGGGGAGCGGCTCTGATGCGTTGCTTCGATGAGCTGCTTCGTGGGGCCTTCACTTCACTGTCAGACACTGCAGTTAGCTCTGCATCATAACTCTGGCTGGCGTTGGACCCCATTTGTATTTTAATCTGTTGACAAATTTTCTGCGGCTCAATGAATATAATGATTTGTTGAGAGTTCGATACTTTAGATACTTTGGAATTTTCATTAAACTCGAATGCAACGCCGGCCGAATTTGCATTACATTCATTTTTAGTTGATTTTCGCAACTGTTCCATAGGAATCATCCCCAGAGCTGGTACTGCTGTCCCTCCCAGGCCCTGTGGGGCCAGCTTGCTGGCTATGAGCATGTGGCCTTAACCACTCTCTTAAAAGCTGGAATGATTCTGAAATATAATTGGAGTGATCTTGACTCTCAGCAGTGCCAAATGCTGGTGGCAGCCCGGGGGCTGTTTGTTTAATGAAGGTTGGTTGTCGGGAATGAGGCTGGGGCAGCGACACTGGCGGGAGCTGACCCTGTGTGGGGGCAGTGGGTGTCTTGGATGTGGGAGATTGTGGTGTCATTGTATTCTTACACGTGTTTTGTCACATGAACAAGAGTGGAAGAAGAGGGAAATGTCTATTTTAAAAATGGTTAAAATGTAGCTATGCTAACTGAATGACTTTAAGCCTAAAGGGACTTCTAAAGGGCTGAAGGAACCCAGAAAATTGTTTTGGTGTTAGTTTTCAGACCAACTCTGCCACCCCCACACACTGAAGTCAGCCATGTGAATGTCTAAGGCCAGCAATTCTCTGTTTCGCCACTAGGAGACAGCACTGCTTTTTCTAAGTGTTAACGTAGAAAATAGGGTTAGAAAAACCATAAATTGATTTGTGAAATGGAAGTCAGTAATAAATAGGTGATGTTTATAAAAAAAAAACGGCACCAATTTATTACTGACTTCCATTTCGCAAATCAAGTTTTCAAAAAACTTTTTTTTTAAAAAGTTCACGTTTGTTTTGGTCTAGGTCTAGGAGAACCTCATATAGATTTATTGTAAATGGTTACATTGACAGTTTAGGTTTCTAAAGTTTTATGTATACAAATATTTTTATTTAGTTTATGTAGAAGCTGAGGTAATCTAAAGCTTAGTTTTTATTTTTAATGAAATGTGTCCCTAATAACAAGCCAATAGCGTTTGCTGCCAGCCAAGAAGAGAGTGTTCTGGTGACATGTTACACCCCTTCAGCAGGATCTAATTTAATAATTTCGTCCACTGTGTTTATTGTTCATATTATTAAAGAATTTACCATTCATAACAACAGCACCTCCTAGCCGCACTCCAAGTCTCCTGCACTTAACGAGCGTGCCGGCCTGGCTCTGCCCCTCCAGCCTCCATCCCTGGCCGCATCCTCTGTCCATCTGTGTTGTCGCTGCTCCCGTCTCCTTCCGCCTGCTTGTGTGCACCCGGAGCTGGCTGGAGTGTGTCCCAGAATCGGCGGCTTTCCCTAATCGCACCGTCTTTAATTGAAGGTTTCATGTCCAGCGTTCTTCCAACTGGGTCCATGTCCGAATCGAAAGGACTGGGCCTGAGCGGAGCATCCAGCCTCGTTGCTCTGGGTTTATTAGGCATCCTGAGGATTCCGGAATGTGTAGTTGATCTGATATCGGCCTATTCATTCCCAATCAATGTTAAGACTGCCCCTTATTTGATTTGGCCAGGATGACACATTCACTAAGTAAGAAGCTCTCAAATTTCAATGATTGAGATAAGCTCTGGGTCATGCATGGCTTATTAGAAAGGTGCAGCGCTCGTCAGAGAGACACGCAACATGTACATCGTACAAAGTTTTACAGATATGATGGTTTGGATTCCTTCCTGTTTTCCACATTATTTGGCAGTGATGTGTGCAGTGTTACCTCAAAGGATCTTTTGTTCCAGCTTTGGTATTTGTGTGCGATTTATTATCTCTGTGTTAAATACTATATTTATATTTAAAGCAAAAAAAAAAAAAACAGTTGTCGTATATTTATGTAATGTTTGTTGAATCATTTATAATCTGACTAAATGTGGATTTTATTCTCCATGTCCAAAGGACTCTTTAGAGAGGCCGTTTAATAAAAAAGCAAGCTCCACTCAAGTTTGTCGACACGCGACACCAGCCTGATCGGTCCAGCCCATCGTGACTTTAACATAATCTCTTTTCGGCAGGACGGAAAAGCTGTTTGCTCTCGACGAGGGCACCTCTTCTTTTTTTTTTTTTTTTGTTACGGTGAAAGGAAGCAGATGGCAGTGAAAGTGGTTTACATAAAGAGACCCTAAAGTAATTGGGAATCAGCGCGAGCTTTACGAATCGATAGCTATGCACCTCCCAAAGTCAGGCGGCCACAGTTCGTGTTTTCGTGCCTCCCAATTAAATCCCCACCTAGCTGCACCCCAAAGCATCCTGAAGAATACCAATGTGCCAGTGAGAGATTGTCAAGCACAATCTCATCTTTGCCTCATTGTGAACGGCTTTAACATCTGGGGAAAGAGGGATGTGGTCGGCCAGTGTTGGCTTGGGAAAGCAGACTTTTAGAATGCTTTCCACTCTGCCCTTTGGTGCAGATTTAGAAGTTACACTTTCAAAATCTTGACAAGCATGTCACTGGAGAAAATGAGTTGCAGTGAGAATAATGAGTTTCCGCCTCGTGTTATTTTGAAGACGTGAACGTCACTCTGTATGCATTCTGCGTAGGAATTAGCACACGCGTGAGTGCTAGAGAGACTAATCAGCCAGTTACTCCTTTTATTATATAAACAGGGCCAAGTTTTTGGGCCCCTAGAGGACACCTAAAGCATTGTGGGTATGTTTGCTTTTGGGCAATATGATAGGGTATGTGCCTGTTTTTGAGTGATCAATGATAATTGAAAGCCATGTGTGTTAAAATCATTCAATTTGTAACATATTGGCTCCTGTTTACGACATTTTTATTAACTTTTTAATTATTGGATTTGCGTCATATTTTGCACCCGCGACCTGGATTACCTCTGCCGCCCAGCAGAGGGGCTCCGTCTGAAGGTCCTACCTTCATCCCCCATGTTAATGCAAAGCTGTACGTGGATAGGGGCTTTCATTTCCATGCCTGGAGGGGAACGATGCCCAGTGTGAAAAGTGCATTTGATGTGTCGCTGCGGGGCTTCTTGCGGGCCTGTCAGCCGTTGGTTTATTTAAACAGCCGAGGACTGTGAAACACCGAAAGCGATGATTCATGGCGCGGCCCCCGTGTAAATGCATCGCAGATATGCCTGCTGTCCACCAAGGTCACGTTCTGTAGTGGAGAAATGGCAGCCTCAGCCTCCTGTAATTGTAGAACACATGACAGATTTATATCGCGAACCACTGTTGTTGTTTTTTTTTTTTTTAATGATTTAGAAGTCTGGTAATGGACATGTCGCACTACACATTTGTGCTGGGAATTTATGAACAAACAAATTATATATAAAAAAAGCAATAACAAAAAATAAACCTAGTTATATTAGGTCATATTTTTGTATGTAGCTCTGTTTGCTACGTTGTAACAGTGCAGTTTAAGCATCAAAAGATCAGTTATTACATCATTAATATGGAATTGTAATTATTGCACAGTTGTTAGCGCTCTGCTTAGCATTAACATCGTTAGTAACTATAAGTGTCCACCGGGGGCTTCCTGTGATTTCTAATGCTCCCCACGTGTCGTCATGCTGGTTAGCTGCTGTTGTCCCGAGTATATGACGCAGAGGCTAATGCACTTTTTATTGCACCCAAGTGGTTTGTTGTACCCTAGGCTATAGGAGTGGGCATCTAAATCTGAACATCCGTGTTAGCGCGCTAGCCCTAAGGCTAAGGGCGTGAAGCATACCCGGCGGCATTCCATGCCGTTGCCTTTTAGCCACACGATAGCCCCCGCGGGAGGCTGCCTCTGGACAGCCTCCAGCAATGTCCCCCTGGGTCACCTCTCATGTTTGGGGGGGGGGGGGCAGTGGAGCCATACGCCTGCGCGAGTTTTGCACCCTGGCCCACAGCCGGGGGGGCAGGCCAGGGCCAGGACTGCGATGAGCTTTGTCATCTTTGTCACTGTGGCCATGGAGGTTCGCAGCAACGTTCCAACCAGCCTTCTCCTGATCCCAGTCCAACGGCCGCACATTAGTGCTCTAACGTTCCAACCAGCCTTCTCCTTTTAATTCTATTTTTGACTACGATGCCACATATCTTAGTTTTTACTATATCCTTAGTATACAGTACGCTATTTCTAGCAGCTCATATTAGGCTTCTTTAATTTCCATAGTTTCTACGCGAAACCTGAAAGAGAACTGTGATAAGCGTCTGCACTTCTATGGGGGGGGGAGTAAAGTGGCAATTTACTATTTATGTGCCAATGGATGTCTGTAGATATTACCTGATGGGCCAAATGGTGTAGCTCCCGGCACAGAGGTCAGGTTAATGACCTGTCCCGTGTTACATAAATGGATCTGTTGCTGCCTTGGTGTGATTAATGTGCTTTTAATAAATCCGCTGATATAAGCCATTTATAAAGCGTTTGTCCGTACATTTCTTTTTAGATGTCTATATTGAGGTGTTCCTCAAGCCTTCTGGGCAAGGGGGCGGGAATGTTTTCTTTTTGTCTTTTAATTTATGTGTTACTGCTAGATTAAAGCAGTGTGTCTCTTCTGTGTAAAGGCCACCGCGGGATATTGTTCTGGAGTTAGACGCCAGTTAGACGGTCTATGGTCATTGTGAAT
>JABFDZ020000118.1:10989014-11011839 GCA_019775955.2 Pollimyrus isidori | reverse complement strand
CCCCCCCCCACCCCTCCCCGGGCCGCCCCGGCGCCCCGGCCGCCCCCCCCACCAGAATAAAACAAAAACATGGAAGAATATTACATGTATGAAAGAAAAAAAAAATAGCCTCCATTTTCTAAAAGAAAAGCCATAACTCGCTCCTCACCCACTCGCACATCATATTCATCACCCTGAATTTTCCACTTTGTTGCTCTGTGTTTGCGGGAAGGTAGCACATCCTGTTAATGTTTTCGCCCTGATGAATCTCGTTTCAGCTCCCCTTCTTCTTCTTCTTCTCTTTCTCTCTCGTGCTCCGAACTGGATTTTATTTTTGGACTCCATTTTGTTGGCACTGTCAAGCTGATTTTAGACTGAGTGGAAGCTAGGCGTAGTAATGTGAGGATAATGCTCCCGTTCGCCGCGTGCTTGATGGCAGCAGATGAGGTGCCTCCTGTTCAGGGCTACAGTAAAGGTGGCAGATCACACTTTTCACAGCCCAATGCTTTCCCACAGCACTACCAGTCAATGTACATATTTAACAAGCAGTGCACTAAACCCACAATAGTGTTATCAACACTACCAGTCAATGCACATATCAGAACTCCAGAATCGTTTGTAGTTTGCTGCCAAATATTAAGTACAAGACGGTATTAAAAGACACACAGAAGAAACACTCCACAGTGCAATATATGCAAAGCTAAAGAACACTATAGAAATTATGAAATTACATGAACCACAGTGCAAAGGCGTTTTGAAACGTCAATGTGCAAATGACTGCAAAGTGCAAGGTATCGTTAAAAAGGACACTAGACAAGCAGAACTACATTAGTAGCGACAAAGCTGTCTGTCAGTCAATGTACATATTTAAATCTGCTAGAGTCACTATAGCAGTAACAATCATACTAATCACTGTATAAATGGAGGTGTCCCATAATAGTTCATACAACTTAAAGTGTCTGAAAATGCAGTCAGGACAGGGGCTTGTGTCCTGCTTTCCTGTTTCATTGAAGGCACCCAAGACTATTGTGGTGTCTGTTTGGAGAAAAGAGATGAGAGGCGAGTCCTTTCTACAAATGTGAAAAACAAACACTCTGGTGGGGGTTAGGGTCAGCTCTGAAATATAATAATTAACTTTTTCTTCAGCACATTCATGTGGAACACTTATTTATTGCCCGACTGCATTTGTATTACCCTTTATGTAAAGTGGTTTGAAAAAAGCTGCAGAAAAAGTTTTCCAAGGCAACAAATACTGCGCAAAGAGTGGGCAGCCTCCAATCAGAAGGGGCTCTCATCATCTATGCCATTTTATATGCACTTTTCTTCAGGTTATGAATTTTTATGTTTTATGAAATTGCATTTATTTTAGAAGTTACTGGTTGCCAAAATATATCTATAAAATGTAAACAATTTTGTTGTCCATAATACAGCTCTAATAGTGGCACATGTATGGTATCAAGCAGATAAATTGTGTGTTATAAAGTGATATATCATTAAAAAATTAATGGCGGGGCTGAGATTGTTGCTGCTGCTAACCAGTGATGACAGTATGTCCGATTTGGAGTCATTCACTGCCAATAAAGCAGGCAGCCCCTCTTGGTCCACTTCTCTTCATTACAATTATCTTACTTTTTTTCCTGCTACAAGTACTGTAGTTGTGATTGTAAGCTCAATGAATGCTGAGGTACAACTAGATGTTTTCTCATTTATGGATCTGCAGGACACAAACCTGTTTGCTTTCGAGTTTCGGTCCATAGAACTTCCTTGTATATCGATGCAAAAGTTTGTGTGTCTCGTTGAATTCCCCAAGGTGACCTTGTAAGCTCAGTAAGCTTTTGGTCTTGTTCTGAACCAAAATTCCAAAGCCCCACCTCTACTAACATCTGGCTCAGTTCAAGGTCCATTGTTGTCTTAATACCTACTGTACATTTCCCACAGAACCTCTGACAGTGAGCTAAGCGGCCAAACAAACTGCTCGATGACGCTGACACCAAACCAGAAGATACAGTGTGTAAGCTACCTGTCTAATTTGTAGGATTAATGCTCTATTAGTTGTACGTAGTCCATAATTGACTGGGGAAAGTCACAGAGAGCTTGCTGACAGGCTTCACCCCAAAGTCCATCTTCCTCCTGAAGGCCAATGTTGACCTGACTTATCATTATGACGTAGGTTTCATTTTGATGAGACCAAGAGCCCATTCCGCGTTCAGACATAAGAGAAGGGAAAATGTTTTTTTTCTCTGCTGTCTTTCTGACTTTAGAGTGCACAACCTTTCCCTGATGTATTTTTATGTCATCTGGCTTTTAGAGCCTTGCCTTAAATCACTGCTCACCGCTCAACCTGTCATCAGCACTGTGAATGGATCTTATGCAGATAATGGGATTGTATGTGTTTTATATAATATACTTTATGTCTCTGCATTAGACTCCCACCAGCATCCAAATGATCCGAGTCCCTGTAAAACAATAGACACGTGCTGTTTTTATTTGCTGTACCACAAGCCATTTAATGACTGCGAAATCTGCCAAAAGCAATAAGAATGACGTTTAGTAAGGGCTGCTCCGTAAATGGATTTTTTGTGTTATGGATGTGCATAATCTTGCGGTGCAGACATAATTCTCAAATATGTTTTTACTGACGTGATTATCTGCCATCAGGGTTCTTGTTCAATATTTGTTTTACATGTATGTGAAACGTTTCATAGGAATTTTGGATTACTTTGCTTTGGTAAAGGTTAGACCTGAATTTTTAAAATATTGATGTTACTTTGTTGTAGTGTAAAATTTAAAATGGTTGTGTAGCAATAATTGATACTGTTTAGCACATATTAATAGGTATAAATAAATGTTAGTAATAGGATACATTTAAATTCTCTTATTTCCAGGTATACATTTTATTAACATGAGTGATGTCACTGTTGCGCATGATCTTCTTTGAAGGCTTTTGTTTTTTTATTAATGCTTGAATTATTTTTGCGATGACAATAACTCAATAGCACTATTTGGTAAGTTTGTCCATGGTACAAAATATGTCTTATTATGCCTCTAAATAAATGTTGTGTACATATTTGAATAGCAATCAATATATTTTTGTAGTATGAAAAAATGCCTCTGACAGAAAAATTAAGGTTTATCCCTAATGGGCAGTTTCCTGGTAACAGTAACATGGTCTCATGGTAAAATGTATAGGACTATTTACAAAGTGGACTACTCATGATAGACAATGGTAGGGGACTTAAATGCAACGCATATTATTTTGCTGGGATACGTATGACTCTTGGTTTTCTGTCATTAATGACAAACTACTGTAAATTCATTTTACCTGCAAGTTTACTAAAGTTTTATGAAGCATAGTGAGGCATTATGAAGCCCTGAAAATCACGAGCGGTGTTTATCTTAAGGGTGAGCTTGGTCCGGTTGGAGATGTAATAATACGGTGCTGTGAGGGAACTGCAGGGCGTCGTGAGCTTGGCTGAGGCGTAGGAAGAAGGAGGCTGATCTGCCCATTAGCAGCAAAGCAGATCACCTACCTGTTGTTATCAGCTAGGTAAAAGTTCATAAAGGTGTATAAAAACACCTTTATCGGCAGGTGTTTTTCTGGTGTTTTATAGTCACCTTACTGCTAATTCCTGTTAAGCAACTGTCAAGCCCATGAAATGGAGGTCATTTTGAACACACTGCTATGGTCTCATCAGGTCTCTGCTTAATCCTTTTGCCAGGGATATGGACACAGTCAGTATACTACAAACCAACACATAGGCTTGCCTTGCAGCTGTCGCCAAGACTCCTGTTTTCCCTCTTAAATAACTGCTTTCATGGATCTGTTGTTTTGTTCATTGTGACTCCACAACGGAGATCTAGATCCAGAGGGAGAGTCTTGAAGGTCACAAAATCATTTATTTTTATTATCATTTTAAGTATCTCCCTTTCTTTTTACCTGTCTTTTGGTCAGAGTCGCTGGGTTATGTGTATACACTTCAGTGATGTGTAGCATAAACATCTCATTATTTCTCAACATCTCACAAAGGAGGCACTTAAAATACAAGTAGGCAACGGAACGGCGCGCGCACGCACGCACTCGTGTATGCACACACAAGCGGCGCACCAGCCCGATTGTTTCTTATTTGAATGAAGTCATAAAACAGAAAAGAAAAAGCCAAGAAAAGAAAGCCACGACAAATTGTTCACCTGTACTCTTGAGCGGTAATTTGACCATGTAAAACGTTGCACTAAAAACAACTCGCAGGTTACAAAGTAGAGTATTACAAAAAAGGGAATCTCTAAGGCTCACTATGATTTATACAAAGCTCTTTGCCGATAAATTGCAGCAAGGCTTTTCAAGCAGGTTTAAGATCCCCGGCTCTAATGAGCACCTACATTTTACATCTCGCACAACAATAAAAACACCAGAGTGAAGTGGCGCTCTCTCGTAGCACACAGGCACTTTAAATTAGATCTTTGCTTAGCCTCGTCTACCGCACTCGTGAAAGCATGGGCACACTTACAGAGCGGCTGGAAATGTGTACACAAATAATATGTGGTTTTGCCGCGTGGCTTTTAAATTAGCGGTTTATTGACGGCCAATTAGGGAGACTGAGGCAAAAAATGTCAAGTGCACCTTTTTAAAAGTCCAAGTGAAGGTTGCATTTGGCTGGGAAAGCCTGGAAATGGCATATTTGGCATTAACGAGGAAAGCAGTGGACTCTTTCTGTAAACAAGATGTAAGGTGGTATTATTTATACGAAAAAATTGTATGTGCTTGTTTTTTGTCTCGAAATTATTACATGGTCTTCTATCTAGGAGCATTCCAATAATTTGTCTCATTATTATTTTTGAGTTTTTCTTTATGGTTCTATAAGTTGAACATGACAAATGCAGTACACAGAAACAGTTAAACCAGAACATTATCTTGCACAAATGATAGATTATTATGTATAGAACTTACAATAAAATAACATTTTGCAGGCAAATACATGTGCGTACAAATCAGTAGGCCTATACTTTATATATTGCGTTACTGGTTGTTACCATTTATTAAAAGATATTCACAAAGCATAGCTATAGTAGTGTACGTAAAACCCTGGGCTATTCCTCGATATTAATAGAAATTAATGGTTTGTTAGCGTGCCATTTGACCTTATTGTCTGCTTAAATGCTGTGTGGATGACATGATAAAGTTCCCCAATGACCTTACAGTAATCTTGCATTCCAGCTTATTCTAAAAGCGTTCTATCATTATGACACAAGAGGTTCTGTCCTGAAAACTGAAATTACTGTGTGCTCCGCAGTGATGACTTTTGTGCATCAATCATGTATTTGTCCCAACAGTTTTGTGAAGCTAATTGTTGGAATTGCTAAATTATAAATTTAGTTGAAGAATAAACCAATGACCATATTTGGTGGATCTGCATTTAATTTGACAGGGAATGAAGGCAGTGAGGCACATTGAGACACTATCTCTTTGAGCATTCTTTCACATTGATATATGCAGCTACATTTAGGTAACATAGGTTTTCTGTCATTTTAAATAATCACTATGAACCACAGAGTTATTCTCGGTATGCTGTACAAAGCAATTAAGAGATAATTGCTGTGTAATCAATCAATTTTACTAAGACTGAAGGAAACTGGTACTTGGGATACTGTATATTGGATTCTTCTGATGATTGGGCCATTTAGCCCCAATCAGTTTTTAATATACAGAACTAGCCTGTTTCCTGATACGTGTGCCAGAGTTTACAGTGGATGTAGCTAGATCGGTGGACTTAATATTGTAATAGAGAATATATATCTTAAAATGGCCTTATGGGTCAAATCTTATTAGGGTAGGTCCATCAAGCTGTAACTCCCTTGAGTTCTCCATTCGGAGGAGGTTCATTCGCAAAGGGTCAGAATTACGTAGACTTGTGCAAAGGCATCATTAATAATTCCTCCCTTTCGGAGGCGAGGAGACCACTCGCTTATCTGAATGCTAATTTCCTATTTAAAATCCTCCCTGGTGTATGGGACACAGAAAGATTTTTAAATCACAGATGTAGTATCAAATGCATAGCTCTTCCAATAGTGCATTGAACCCCAATTAATTAACCCTTGGACTGAGAAGGTAGGTACGTTCGCGGTGGCCACAGGCGGCGGACGGCAGAAATTTAAATGCGCATCTCATTTCAAGGCGGTGAGCACAGCAGTTTTGTTAAAAAAAATACATTTTACACTCGTCCCTCATGCCCCCCTCCTCATCCAACATCTAATCCCCTAATTCTCGCCTGAGATTTATAGATTCAAAGGGAAATCGTGGTCGATTTGTCCCGTTCGAAATAAAACGCGTTAAAACACTCCTTTGTTTACTGCATGCTCCCATGCGATTCTCGATAGTACACACTAAATAGAAAGTGACTCGGCTTTAATTGGAAAGGTCTGTAAGCCGTTGTCATATGGAAATGTTTGAATAGAGATTATGTGCAGCACTTCACTCAAATCCACTCCGTTTAAAGCCGTTGGAGGTCAGTGTAGAAACCAGGGGATTACATGGATTGACGATACTCACCCCATTAACACTTTAAATGGGATAAGTGGCTAGCTGGTTATCATTTGAAATGCTTTTTTGGGTTTGCTCCCAAAGAAGCAATTGTCTACTATTAATTGGCAAGTAACAATACGTTTATTAAGTCGTAACATTACGGATTAGCGGCATTTTCGCCGTTATCTCGTCTTGTTATATTGCCTATAATAGTTCATGCCTTTTCAAAGTAAACCTCAGCTTGACAGCATTTTTATGAAGTGAATGATATAAATTAAATGAATTATCGTTTATGCTATCGAATTACTTTTCAGTAATAGGCCTACAGTGAAGAGGATAACAATCTAAATTTGCAAAAGTAAAAAAGTCAGTAAACAAAATTATCTGGGAGTGGGTCATTCCATCAGTACATTTTTGTATACAAATTACTCTTCACACCTCATTTCCTATAACGCGATTTACCATCTGCACGCTCATCCCCAATAAAAATAACCTAGGCTTTGACTAACAAGAAAAGGAAACTGTGTTCATTGTCAGGTTTTAGCGGATAAATGGCTTCACTAATCATCAGATTTGGGGTGGCGTGATTTATAGTGGATTTTAAACGTAGGCTATGATTAGAGGGCTGGTAGTAAGAGCACTGGATGTCTAAGTGTGCCGATGGAGTAAATAGGCGTTTTATTTATCGCTGTGCCATGGGCCTCTTAGCGGAAGAGCGCTTCTCCAAATTGAAATATAGCAGAGTTTACACTCCTGATTAGGGCTGGAAACGCAGAGCCCAAGGCTATCATCAAACAGAAACGCTGCTTGCTGACACCTAATTGTGCCAGGATTAATGTGCAAACAGTGACAGCAACCCGCCACGGCAAATAACCCTGTTGTCGAAACGTCTGGTGGCCCGTTGTCCACTTTCAGCTACCAAATAGAGACCCGAATATTCGCACATCGTGTAGGCTGCCTATTGGCCGCCTATGTGAAGCCTAAATATATCCGCGCTTTGTTCCCTACTGCTCAGTCATTTCTTTAAATATTTAAAATAAGTAATTGGTACATTAAAAAATATCTGAATGCATGTAATGGCTGATGGCCCACAAAACACCACGAAATAACCAAATCACATGCTTTAATGCGAACATTCATGTAGATCACTGTAAACAATCATTTACACATATCATAATATATACAACTTCATTTCTAGCTTCACAATGTTCTGGTTATGATAGTTTCAAATAAATTTTGGATTTGTTGATAACTTTCAAAAGCAAGTTTGATTAAATGGATTTAAGAATCCAATGTATTTTCCTTACACAAACAGCATTGGGTTACATACCTGTCATTCAAACACTCCTGCCCCCTCACTGAATGTGACAATGTACTCCACTACTCCACCAACAGACAGATATTTTATTTTAATTTGAAATGAATGTCATTTTTGATTAATGTTTTCAGAAAAGAACAAAAATGCGACCAGAGAGTTAACATAAAAAACTGCGTTGTCCTGTTGTATTATTCAGTTTCTTAATTCTTAAAACAATTTTAAGAAGATAATTAAAAGTTAATGAACTCTAAATATTGAGCATGCTGGAAAATTTGAGGCAACTTAAAATTTTCTGTGGGCAATTATCTAAACTGTTTCATCTACTTCACATTGATTGCTATTTGTTCAGCATGAGTACTCATGAGGTTACTGCATTTCTTATTAATCACCAAAAGGATAATGTATAGTAAATAAGAACTGCCAGTTTAAAGGTAATTCATATGTGAAAGTAAATGCTGTGTTTACACTGAAAAAATATATAAATATGTAATTCTCATTCATCTACAGTCACATTTGGCCTAATGTTGTTTTTCCACTCGATTTTTTTTGACATCCAGCAGGACATCTATGATATCTGACCCAAGCATTTGTTTTGCTGGCCTCATCCAAAGTGTTCATTTGGGCACTACAATGTAAACCTTCCATAACCAAAGCTGCATTATGACCTTTACCATAATTTATTATGGGCCCCGATGACAGAGGGGCCCTTCACAGGCTGATAATTTGATTACTATAACATCTGTAACATCAATAATGTCAGATGAGATTGTTTTGCGCAACCAAACATGCAAAAGCTATAAAGAGAGTGTCATCTATACTGTCTTTGACATTTAACCTGCATCTCCCATTAAGCACACAATATTAAAAGGAAAACATTTTGAATGATGTGAATAACATACAATGTCAAGTTAGGATGACTTTTCGCAAACCCATATAATTAGGGTACCATGTGAGCTATAAGCATGGCCTGATTATACACATAATAAAGTTTTTATGTATACATTCTATATAATACATATACGCTCAATGGCTGAAACTATGATGTAAATAAAAATAAGCAATCTTCATTTTGAAGGGGGGAGGGGGGAGCTGGAGATTTTATATTCAGCCTGTAAGATGTATACAGGTGTATTCTCTTTCTGCCTCATGGCGTTAGGGTAACCCCAGAAGGATATTTGGAGGGCACACATTATAATGAGTAACACATGGGTTTGATAGGTAAAGCTGCAAGGATATTAGACTTGCATATGCTCATTTATTAAATTTTTAACTTATTTTGGTATCGTTCCATTGATCCACTCCCTGCTGAATAACATATGGACCTGTGTTAACTGTTTTAAATTGTAATACATTGCTGTTTCAAAAGATCATACTCTGCAGGTTATAGGTCATAAACTATAAATTGTAAGCATGAAAATCCTTTGCAGATGGGAGAAATCTAAAGTTTTTATTGCATTAAAAGGAAACAAATGATTAACCCATAGGCATTAATTTGCACTGATACTCTTTATAACCTGAACCCAGTTTGAAAATCCCAAATAGACATGTACAGGATGTTAGTCCCAAAATATATTAGTAATTAATTTGGCTTGTGTTTTTATGTAACACCAGTTAACACTTCTGTTACTTCTGGTATTGGCCCCAGGCTGACACAGTTTTTGTTATCCCATCAACTCATTCATTCTCTCTTTCATAACCCTTAGTTGACGAATTAAATATTTCATTAGGGAGATGTTTTCTTTTAGTGGGCAATCTTGTGAAAAGAAAAAGTCAAATGAAACATATAATGATACAACAGATTTTACACCCTGCGGGTCGGCGTAGAATAAAATTAAGCGAGACGACTGCCGATTATCATCCATTAGCAGTTGTAACGGGAAAAATAGCCTTGGGCGGCTTGAACAAGGTGACACGAGACAGCGGGTTCGAGGCGCGCCTTCGCAGGGCGGCCGCGCGCCCCAGTTCAAAGTTCCTCAGACGCCTTTGACAACCGATGGAATATAAATGTTTTGCTTAAGCAAAGGAAACACTGCTCTCACATACCAATTGCTGAATCCATTAAGCTAATTTATTAAATGCAATTTGCTTTGTGTCATTGAGCTGAGTAATACTACAGTTAAAAAGAGGAAGACGAAGCTCAACTGGTTTGGACGGCAAGAGAATCACCATGCTGACGCTCTGAATTACAGCTACGAAAAGCCATTCTGGGGCTAAAATAACAAATATATTTTTTAAACACAAAATTTATTGAAAAACAACTCATTAGTTTTAATAGGCCTAAGGTTAGGAATTCGTTGTATTCAATAATTGTTTGTTTTTCTTATTGTCAATATAATGCAAGATACATGCATGATACATAATGGGATTCCGTCACAGACAATTTTTATTAGAAATCAACGCACTGCTATATTTGTAAATAATAATCTTATTTTGTACGTGCAGAACTGTTTTTTTCTTTAACATTGCTTGTAAAAAAGCTTGCATGAAATCCAGGGGCATGTATTCTTTTTTACTATTTGTTTTAACTGTTACAAATCTTGATGTCATATTGTATCTTTGGCGTTTTTACTAGGCTATTTTATTTTAAGAAATTCTGAATGCAATGGAGCCACGTTGACATCCCCGGAGGGAAAAAGACACCTGCAAAAAAGGCTATTAGCTCGGGTAATTTGTTGGTACGTGTCAGAAAACACAATGGTCAGAAAGGCATAAAGGTTCTGTTTTCCATTACCAAATATTACAATCTTATTTCCATCACTGTTCTGTTAACTAATTTGCAAGAAGCCGACAGAGGCTGGCTACATCCTCATACCGTCTGTTTAAATCCATTACTTTGCCTTTTAATCAAACCACGGTCGTGTCAAAATGCACAATTTTCGCCATGAATCTCGCTGGCTTGTTACAGTTCATCGGCTGACCTTGAAAATGTTTGCTCTCCTAAACGTCTTCTCTTCGGCCCCTGATGAAATTTCTCATCACTTTTCCTTCCCGGGAAATGAATTTCAGTACACAATCAGCAAGCAGGTATTGGCGAAATGATCACCTTTAGAAGGTGATGATGATGATAATAGTGCTGCCAGTAACAGCATCGGTAACACAATACAGTTTCTGTTATTCATGAAAATTCATGAAAATCGGATGCAGACATGGTACGCGATTCGTAAACCTTTAGATAATACAGGAGTATTATTTAAATGTGTGGTATTCAACTGGATGGCGTTATTAGGCAACAAATACCTTAGCTAGCCGTTTTGTACAACCAATTAAAAAGCTGCTAATTGGTCAATTCTAAAACGTATTATGATTTTTAATCTCGATTTATCACCAGTGAAGAAAGCTTAAATTTGTACATTTAAATAGGCCTATATAATGTTGTAATTGGTCTCAAAGATAGCAGACATTATGCAGCTATTGTTTTAAAATATGAAAGAAATATCCTTTAGAAACGGTGTTGTTATAGCTGCCACATATTTCGGGGTGAATAGCAGTCTTTCAGTTGCATGATTTATCGCGATCTCTGAGAAAAAGCTCCCATTTTGGGTTGATGCTGTCCTAACGCATTTAACTTCAGCCATCAGCTATGATTAAACACCTGCTGTTGTGGGGAAACAAAGCACACTAATCCAATATGTATTTCTGACATCTTAAATATCACCCAATCCCCTGACATCAGGCACAGCTTTTCCGTGGGATGGAATTCTAAAACATATTTTTCTAATTTATGTATGGACAATAAATCAAAATTAAGCCGTGGACAATGAAATATACATCAGTGTGAACTGACTGTAAACTAGGGCGATGCAGCAACCGAGCGGTGAGCATCGCATTAGAATCCCAAATTTTGAGTACAATTCTATGCCTCGGTTTATGCTTATTGAAATGCACCGTTACAGTGAACTCACTCTCTCTGTATATATCTCTGTCTGTATCCTACATAGACACAAAGATACGAGCTTTATCAGAAGACAAACATTTGCATGTACCTACGAATTCAAGTGGAATAACACAGGCAGCTATTTGCATTTAGAGGAATTAGTATTATTAGTACCAGGAAATAATCAATATGAAATACAGTAAACAAGACTAATGCAAACAAACAAGGAAAAGGAGGGTAATTATACTCATTCCAATATACATATAGGCCCACTATTATATAATATACATGAAAAGTCCATTATTAGAAAATATAATAAATGTCCATTAACCTAACTGTAGGTGAAATATACTTATATACTTACCAAGAGAATCAGGGAAATGGTTATATTCTGTCATTTTGGATTTATAGAGTATTTTACATTAGAGTCTGCAGCCCAGGGAAAAATGAACATCTAGTTTAATGAATTGAGCATGATGTGTTTGCTTGGTGATGTTTGTTGTTATATATCAGGTGAATATATAAATAACCCAATACCATGCATTGCAATGTTTTCTACAGCTATAGGCTAATTTATGGTCATTTTTGAGCAAAAACCACATTTACATCGCAGGCTAGACTGTGCACAGAAACATGAAGCATTTTATACAGACACTGTTGGAATACTAACACATTTTCAAAAATCAAACAAACTAGTGACATAATCTGATGCCATTGCGGTGAATCCATTGTTGTAAAAGATCATTAAGATTTATAACTTTGAGGTTTAAATGCTTCATAAAATTTAATGCATGGAAATATCTGTGCGTATGCATTTTAATCCTCATGATTGGACTTTCACTTAAGTTATAGGTTAATCTGCAATGTTTTATTGTAGCTATCACCTGCAGGTTCCACAGTGGGTTGCTAGCTTTCATTCGTAGAATGTTAAAAGTTCTGTTCCTTTCTTCTCTCTTCTTGCAGTAGGCATGGATGTGCAAAGAGATTCCTCAATTAATGAATCCACTACTCTGAGATCCAACCAGACAAAAGACAGAGAGCATGCTATAGTAGGATGTCATTTTGTGAACAGAATTTTAGCATTTCTTATCCATTCATTTGGAGGAAGAAAATCCCAGGCAACTATAAAACCAATAAAAGCTCAGTTGATGTAAAGCAGTTTCATTATTCATTTTTTAATGAGATCTGCAGGTTCTGGAGTTCATTCTTTAATACGGGTTCATAAGGCATAACTGATGCGAAAGTCGTGGTTTCTTTATCAGTATCGCGAGACGCAGATAATACTATTCGTGTTACAATCCCCCACATCCTTTGTCCCTTACACCATGACTACAGGACGGGGATGCCATCCTCTTTCAGCTATTTCCCACTCCATGGTTGCTGTCCTGTTGATAATAATTATTTGTGACTTGTCAATTCTTTTGTTTCCTGACACTTTCAGTGGATTTTTGCTGGCAAATTGACAAAAACCAAAGGGACAACTGGCTGCATTCCACTGCAATGTATTTATTCTTCTCTGGATTCTGGAAGCTGCTTTAATTTACACCTTATTTCTTTAGATAATCAAGGCAACCTAAATTAAAGACTTGGGAAAAACTTAATTACAGACATAAAAAATACAAAAAAAAAATGCAAAGAACTTAAGATGTTGAGTTTTGTCAGTTTGTAGCTGGTGGAGAGCATGTGGAAGTATTTTGAAATCTCTGACTGGTAATTTGCTTTAAAATCAAACTCTAACGACTTAACAAAGACCTGTCATTGCAGAAAAGAGGTCACATGAAAACGCATGATGGTGGATCATTTCAGTGAACTCATTGTCAAACTCAACCACTTTATTGTAATTGCAATATCAACAATAACAGCTTTAGTTGCTTGTTATATTGATAATTAATTTAACAAATATTTAATTTTTGAGACCCTTAATGAAAATTAAATATTTGCATATATACAATGTTTGTATTCAGTAGGCCATGTAATGACACTAATGATTTTGTATTTATATTTATGCTAATAGGTAAGTTTTTAAATTAATTAATTTATAGAAGTTAGATATAGTACAACATAAATTCTTTTTGATTGTTGAAATCAGGGATAAATGTATAGCTGAAGACATACTGTATGAGTGGAATGATTTGACCTTGGTAAGTCATATTTTACATTTCATTGCTACAGCCTTTGTAACTACATGTTTATTTTACTGAGGTCATTGAATCCCCAATGAGATTCAAGACTCAACCAAACTGTAGACCAGGGGTCATCAACTATGTTTGTCAGAGGGCCAGAGTTTTGCCAGACTGTCTCCTTGGGGGCCGGATCCCCAAGAAGAAAATCAAATAATTTTGGCTTAACATTATGTTTAAAATGTCTGAATGTCAAAATATAGTCATAAATGGTGGTTATTCTGACAAGAGACTCAGTTGTTGTTATTTTTAGTTGCTTTAATAGCGTGGACCACTATTTTCTTTTTGATCCTCTCACAATTTTGGAATCCAGTCGCGGGCCGGATCTGGCCCGTGGGCCGCCAGTTGATGATCAGTGCTGTAGACTGTAAATGTGCACTATTTAGCTTTAGCCTTTCAATGACAATATAGCTGTTGTTGAAATTGGCATGAAATGCTTTATTCCATCAATCTATGCCTCCTGGTTCCTGTGGGATTTTGTGGAAAGAACTAGGGAATGAGCAACTGGAATGACGTTCTTGTAACATGTTATATACATGCACATGCAATTAATTATTTAGTTAATAATTTAAACCATTTTGTATTCACATATTTCAATTGTGCTTAATCATTGTGACCATCATTGATTAAGTATATTATTGTATATTTATATTTATCTACATATTTTTGCATTATGATATATGCTTTTATGATGCTATAAAACGCAAAGGGGTGGCATGTTGGTGCAGTGGAGAGCACAACTCCATGATTAGGGGTGGAAATCATGGATTATCTGAGTAGTTTATGTGTTCTCCCCGTATTATACAGATACTCTGGTAGACTTTGTATTTTGTGTATATGTGCCCTACAGTCGACTGGCATCCTGTCACTTGTGTGCCCCTGCCGTGTGCCCTACAGTAGACTGGCATCCTGTCACTTGTGTGCCCCTGCCGTGTGCCCTACAGTCGACTGGCATGCTGTCACTTGTGTGCCCCTGCCGTGTGTCCTACAGTCGACTGGCATCCTGTCACTTGTGTGCCCCTGCCGTGTGCCCTACAGTCGACTGGCATCCTGTCACTTGTGTGCCCCTGCCATGTGCCCCACAGTCAATTGGCATCCTGTCACTTGTGTACCCCTGCCGTGTGCTCTATAGTCAACTGGCATCCTGTCACTTGTGTGCCCCTGCCGTGTGCCCTACAGTCGACTGGCATCCTGTCACTTGTGTACCCCTGCCGTGTGCCCTACAGTTGACTGGCATCCTGTCACTTGTGTGCCCCTGCCGTGTGCCCTACAGTCGACTTGGCATCCTATCATGTATGTGCTACTGCCGCGTGTCCTACAGTCAACTGGCATCCTATCATGTATGTGCTACTGCCGCGTGCCATACTGAATAAGCAGTATATATATAACACAATGCAGATTATATCTAACCATAAGTAATGCAACAGCAAACTTTCCAGTGAAGTTGTGTTCTTGACAGTGCCGTTTCACAAAACATTAATTTGAGTTAATATGAACCACATGTCAGCTCTGACATGTGTCCATGATTAATGCTTCAGTGATTGTGGTCCTAATAATTGTGTCATATTGTATTTTAGTTATGCAACTGTTCCTGCTAAATGCATTTGCCATGCTGGTGTTCAGCATTCAGAGTCCCCAGACAATGGCATCCCCGTGACCTACACATATTGTGTTGGAGCTTGCTTGAAATAGGCCATGAAAGCCATTAAAATGTGATGAAGTTTATGAAGTGTATAAAGAATGTCGCTGAGTTGTCTTCCCGTCTTTCAAAACATAATTGAGACAGCAGTGACTGGCAAGAACATGCTTGGATTTCGCTGAAACATCACTTCCTATGACTTGCACAATTCCCGTGCATGATGGGAGTACAGGATGTCCTGGTTTCCAGTCAACCAGTCAACATCCCGTAGGAAGAGTTCCTGACTAATAAATATATGATGAAAAACCCAACAAGTTCACGCTACTGTCTGATTCCCTGAGTTTTGGAACAAAGAGGTAGCCAGCCGGAAAGAGACAATTTACAGGCAACTTACAGGTATTCTACTGTCTGAGAGCCAGAACTGTGGCCATTTGAGTATAACTCCATTTAGTTCTTAGATTGTCTGGGGGACCAGTCTTGGCGGGCAGTATGTCTGACATACAGGCCTGTCAAGCCAATGGACAGCAGTACATTAACATGCATATGGATTTAAACCAAAAGGCAGAGGGAGCATGACTTTTGACACAAGCCAGTGTGATTAAAGGACATCCAGAAGATGATGGGGGATTTTACGACATGCCTGTATGGACCCAATACGCTTAGCAGCCAAATCCTTCAAGCTAACATAAGAGTGTTAGGTGCTGCCGCCTGCAGGTGATGCCCAGGGACCCTTGTAGTGATTTGTAAAGTGTCTTTAAAGTGGAAGCCAAAGGGGAGACTAGGGAGACCAGCAACGCCAGAGAATCTGGAGCTCCAGAAGGTACAGCTGGGCCAAAGGAGCAGCTGCTGTCCCTGGCCTTCTTGGGAAGCAGCTGCCGTCGCTCTGGCTTGAGGTGCTACCTAACACCGTGGAATGCTGCCTATCAGAGAGACATGCCCGCACTTCCAGCTGCATTACGCCAGAGGATAGCATAGCTCCCACCTTGAACACAATCACTTATCTGTAGGTCTACAGAGTGTTTTATGGTATTCAGTGTCAAAAAAATCTACTAAAGCATTTGATCTATTTTCCACTTAAAACAATTACCACTAAAATATAGGTAAAAAAAATGCTTCATAACATGCATTTGTGCGGTATTTTTTATTCATTGTACAATAGTAATTATGATGCACAATAAATAATGATTTGAGTTTCAAAGATTTTTTTTTTTAGATTAATAAAACAAGCAATGCATAATACTTATTGTTGTGACAGAAGTTATATTACATTTTGAGTTTATTTGCTTGTCTCCATTTCAGTGCTACTAAATTTGTCGATCGTTAAATGGTAGTCTAATGAAATGCACCATGGTGTTTGTTATGATTTTTGACAATCATTTGATTCTACTGTATTTAAAATAGTTTTGAGGGTCTCAGGGGCTGGCAATCATTCCCTCTGATCCTACAGCACACGATCCATGTTTCTCCAACTATAGGTATCACATTAAAACAGAAATATTACCCAATCCAAACCATCAGCAGTGTATCATAAAGTAGCTTAGTAAGCCACTTGGTAGCTGCTCGGTGTGCAGCACAATGGCTCTGTCTGTCGCCTACACCTGGAGATGTCGTTTAGGGCGGCCCACCAGAACACTGAACACTGAGCTCCTTAAGCTGACAAGATGCTTCACTGCTTCTAGAATGTCTGCGCTCTTTGCACATCTGGAGAAGTGACACTGCCCAAGCTGGATACGGTGGACAGCTTTGTTTATTTTTTATTTCCCTTTTATCCCAAAGTAATGCATATGAAACAGGCTCACGCAGTGATGGCTCCCTTCCCTCTTGACCTTAGATGATAATGTCTTCCCTTTTCAAAACCTTTAATATTGCTCTTCCTGACAAATGCATGGTACCTTCCCATTCCGTCATGCTAGCTCTCAAAGTTCGGGTACACAAGCAGATTGCTTATGTCTAAGGAGACGGCTGCTTAGAACTGATATAAAAATTGTGCCCTGCAATTCCATATATGTTATGGTTACATTTACTGTTCGTATATTTTTGCCACCACCTGTATGCATTACGTATTTGCACAGTGAATGTGTAACCATTACCATTAACAATTCTCCTGACTAGTGCTGATGGCCCAATGAAGGATTAGCATCTCTTCCATGCATATTATTATAAAAACATCTTAATTCAAAATTATAGATTTTCCATAAAAAAATTAACAGGCCTTTCATGGTGTCTTATGTCATTTTGATGAACAATCAAAACTGATAATTGTTTTATTGTCCATAAAGTATCACCTTTTCATGGGAGCATCATGGTCTAGAATGTTAATGACACCAGTAGCATTTACTACTGTCTGATATTTCACGGTGCCTCCAAGCTACCTGTGAAGCAGTTGTATGCTTTTAGCATTTTTAGCTTTCTTTTGGTTTAACTGGAGGATTTACTGTATGTGTGTTGGTCTTTTTCCAATAGGCTGAACAATGGTGCAAGTATGGGTAGGCAGATTTTAGGAAACACCAGTCTATTGTACATTGCATTGGTGTATCACAAATTTCTCTCATACTTTGCTATTACCATTATTTGAAAGCATGTCCGCATGTCTTACGTTTAATTCAGTGTACTGTTGCTGTTAAACAAATAACTGTCTCTGTCAGAAGGTTAGAACTGGTCATTTGAATATTTATAAACATTCTCATATAGGAAGTTTGGTCTCATGCAGAGCAATGGAGTATCACAGCAATAACTAACCTAGAGAACTTGGATAAACCACTGAACCATGGCAGCAGAAGGCAGTCTTTCAATAAATGAGCTTTGGTTAGTAACAGGTTAACAACTGTTCATCCCATAAGAAAGATTAGTCTATTTGAAAGTGTGTGTGTGTGAGCATGTGTTCGTAGGAGTTTGTGTGTGAGAAAGATGATTTTTCATTCTGTGTTTCGCCTCAGCTCTGCCCTTACAACTGAGGATCTAATCAATCTGCCGGCTATTAAGTTTGTTAATTGATAATGCATACTAATTAGGCTGAGCACCGTTACTTTAGAGACTTTGAGGAGGTAATTGTAGGCACAAGTCCAAATGGAGTTTAAAGCTCTGTGTGAGGTTAAAATTCATCAAGCAAAAGGGATGTAATTTATATCCCAGTTGACCAGTGGTGCCATGTTCTTAAAGGCACCCGTTCCTTCTGCCTTAGGAGTTCCCGTGATGCTGTTTACACTTAACACTTAGCACTGCAGGCCGAACCTTTCAAGCAGTTAGATTCCAAAAAATCTTGCAGAGTAATGTTGATTATTTTTTCTGTTTTTTTTTTTTTATATTCCTGAATGAGGGTGTCCGCAGAAACATTCCAGGTCCTGTCTCTGTGGAGTTTGCATGTTCTCTCCGTATTTGGGTGGGTTTTCTGCTGGGTGCTCTGGTTTCCTCCCACAATCCAAAAGTGTGCAGGTTAAGCTGATTGGTGTGTCTAAATTGGCCCTCTGAGTGTGTGCACCCAGGGTTGGTTCCCCCCTGCACCCGTTGTTCCCAGGATGGGCTCTGTGGCCCCCAGTGGGGATTCAGCGGGCACTATAACGGATGGATGGATCTTCAGATTGTAACAGCTAATATTTTATACACTTCATTGGCATTTACGGAAACAGTCAGGTATTCTATTTTTTATGCCCAATGCTCTTAAAATACATTAAATTTCTTAAGATGTACAGTTTTCACTCTTCTTTTGTGGACTGGTGGTCATTTAGTACAGATGAATTTCATTGAAAATTTTTCATGTTTTATTTGAATATTACAGATTCAAAGATCCCCAGAACAAAAATACTACCATATTATCACATATTTAATGTAACACCAGTGACAATGTTAACATGCATGTCTGAATTGCATAAAACTATATATCTAAAATGTATACTAAGGTGTGCAGCCTAGATGAATTGCTATGCTTACTCTCTAATCTGCACACACTATGTATTTTACCATGAAAACAGTTCATTCCATCTATCATAGAAAAATATAATAGCTTGATTGGAGCTTATTACAATTTACATTAATATGGTGAGATTCATGTGTTACATACATTATGTGTATTACCACAATGCCATTTTTTCAACATTACTTTAGCAACAATTTGAAATGTCGACAGTTTGCAGCAATAATTTGCAAAAAAGAAACTTGATAGCAGAAAATATACATAATGTGCCAATGGTCCCAATGATGATAAAACCAGCAGATAATATCAGTTGAAATCTTAGTTGCTAATTTTCACATTAAAAGTAAATTGTTCCAGTGAGTAAATGAACAGCAGTCTGCACCACTTTTTCTCTCTCCTGTTTTTCCTTTCACTCTCACCATCCATATGGTTATTATTTAACCAGCTTGCCTGTTTCCTTTCCTATCTGCCAGCCATCTACTGGGCTACATTCTCCTTAATTCGAAATATTAGGACTGTGTTTGTGGTATTAATAATTCATGGTGGCCAGTACGAGAGTTCTTTACCAAGGCTGGAGGTGTACAGTGCTGCAATTTCATTCACTCTATTCAACCACTTGTTAAATCTTTTTGTTTGTTTCCCGCTGTCCTCCTGGGACTTGGAGACGGACAGCCTTGCCAGATTCATTTTCTGATCAAAGCTGTTTGATTTGGTCAATTTTGCCACATTGGAGACGTTCTCTATTACAGAGATAAATAGCCTTGGGCTAACTGTCAACGAAAACTTGTAAGCTAATAAATTATTCCAATTTCTTCCAGCAGATTTCTCTGGAGACAGCCCTAGGAAATACACTTTTTGATTAGTAAATTTCTGTGTGTGTGTGTCTGGACATTCAGATGTGTCGACTTTGATTAGCGCCTTTGCTTTTCAAGTAGATGCTGGCTGAGGTGTTGTCAGCTGAAGGCAGCCCTAATGCATAATGCATCAAAGGGCGCATGTATCCTGCCACCCTTTTCCAATCTGGGAATGGCGGGAAAATTGCCCTTAATTCAAATATCCTTTTGGAGTCTTTCTCTGGGCCCTAGGAAGTTTGATAGAAGTTTTATCCCTCTGGAAGACCTGCCTTCAATCAGGGCGATTGGCTGGTGAGCATCACTGGCTGAAAGGGATGGGGGCAAGACGCCATAACTGAGAGGCACTAAGGAAATTGATTGCCTCCCACTCTCCAAGCCCAACCTCCCCCCAGCCCAAACATCGCTTCCTCCTGGCCATCCCTCCGTCTGATGGGGCTGCCGTCTCTCCTAGCCACGCCTGTCTCTTTGCTTGTCTGTAGAAGGCGACTCAATAAGCCAGGCGTGCTTTTAAATCATCGCGGCCACAGCATTTGGCGCTATAACAGATAAATTGGTGTGTGTGAACACAAGCTCACAGATCATTCATCAACCGCCAAATGCCCTAAATTATTACCTTTCCAAATCTTATAACAAGGGCAAGGAAATGCATAACGTAAATGAAACTTTGAAGGGTCAGCGGTTTTTACTTTCACTATTCATCTTTCTTTCACCTTATAGGCTTAAGAGCAAGAGTGCTGGGTAATTACATTTCAGCAGGCTGCGGCACTTCATTATTCCTTGCTACACCAATCTAGTGTAACATTTGTAATTTAGTCAGGTATACTGGCTGATATATAAAATAGAAGGTGTGTGTTTGGAAGGGGAGGGACAATTTTCCATTTCTGACTAAATTATGTCTTAAAGGACTATATTGTTATATGTTCATGTATTTATTATGTGTATACACATAGAGATGCATATATGTATATAAACATGCATATGTATGATGTTTGGATTCACATAATCTAGAAAATATAATAACAATCAAACACTATTCACAGTAATGTCAGTGTGCATTTTCGTACTAAATTTAAAGAACTGGTGTTTTGTTTATACTGTAACATACTGAAAATGACTTAGGAGTGTTTAATGGGCAGGAATGGTTGTTCCTTTAGTAAATGGGATAATTCCACATATAAACAGTGACATTTGTGATAATGTTGCATTCTGTAATTCACATTAGCAGTGCATTTACTGCTGCCTTACTGGCTCAGTCCAATCCACAGAGAAGGAATTGAGGTGAGACCTCAGTCTACGTATCGTACTTCCTCACTGGCTTATTATTTTCTACCTGTGAAAGGATTAGTCTCATGCTTTACACTGCCACAAAAGCCACTGGCTTCCCACGTCCACCACTGACAGAAGCAGCTTTGCCTCATACTAACGATCCTGCCTCAGGCTCCAGCTATCATAGAACACGATGAGTACGGTTAACTTGTAGTAAATCTGTCATGATATTGATTAAGAAAAGCTGGGATTGCACCATGCAGTGTACTTGTAGTTTATACTGATAGCAGATTGGAGGATATTCTCGGAAACCCAATCCCTTATCACTGTCAGACCAAGTCGCCCAGAGACTGTTGTCAGTGATTATGCCTAATAATGTCATTGAGATATTCCTGAAAGACTGGCTGTAATGTATGGCACAGTAACTTAAAAATCTTCATAAACAGTAAAGCCCCAAGACTCAAATCTGCATTAATGCCAATCAGGTGACGCCATCAGGATGAAGGTGGTGGAGGAATTTGAAAAAAAAATGTGGCACCCTGGGGTGATGTAAAGGGTCCTCCCCGGACTCAGTATGAGGACATATCTCTCTCTGACTGGAGATCCTGGGGCTTCATCCATCATCGCTCATTTTGACTCTGCCTTCTCAGGCTGCTTCCTGAGGCAATTGTTGCTCCACTTCCACCACTTAATTATCCTCAGATGTAATGTAGATCTAACAAAAATGGCCACATGTTGTTTGCCTTATTGCACATTTCATATTTAAGGGCAATCCAGCCAAGAGTGCTGCAGGATTATTCTATAGATTACTACATGTCTGTATGGAATACCGAAGTATAGTTTTGGTAAACTGTGTGCGTTGTCCTAGTCTGTGAAAATAGTAACGGGCCAGAGATGCTTGCTATACTTCACGTGTGACATGCACGTGGTTGTGTACATGTGCTGTAAAACAGGGAGAGGTGACAACAGACGGGTCGCTACATGTGTGAATACTTATGCAGCTGTGAAATGTTGTAGCTCACACAGAATGAGTATAAGTACCCGGACCAGAAGCAGGGGGTCCTTCCTGGCTGGACGCTTCTCCTTTCTCCCCCACAAACTCTAACCAGACTCTTAATAACAGTGAGAAGATGCTGCCGGTTGGAGCTAATGAGAAAACTTATTTTTCTCCCCTTCCTGTTAGAGGCAGCTTGCGAGAAGAACTCCCGCCCGCCGGCCGGGGGGGGGGGGGGGGGGGGGGGGGGGGGGGGGGGGGGGGGGGGGGGGGGGGGGGGGGGGGGGGGGGGGG
>JABFDZ020000118.1:10969176-10986676 GCA_019775955.2 Pollimyrus isidori | reverse complement strand
AGGTTGTGGATTTTATTGCTACCAGCCATAACAGGTCAAGACTTCATTGTACTGTTGAGGAATTACCTTTTGTCTGGTGAGATTAACTGAGCTAGAACATGTACAGTAACATGCTACCAAATTAGATTCATCATTATCATTTAACATTTACTTTTGTGTAACTCACCTTTATGATAATTAATGTGAATTGAATACTCACCTATATATGCACTAATAAATAAAGCAATTAGATGTAACTTTATGCTATATATGAGTTATGTGTTTCCACAAGATGAAAATGTTGTGTGATTATTTGGGATACGTTCCTTTATTGATAACTATCTTTACACTTGATTTCAAATTAAAGTTTCATGCTTATGCCAGAGGGGTTTTTAAGCAGTAACACTTAAAAGTTTGATTAACACTACAGGGTACTTGGAAAGCCTAAATATTATAATACTACTACACTTATAGCTCCGGAATCAGTACTTTAAACCTGCTATAATTTAAAAAATCTTTTTTTCCTGGATGTTATGCAAATTGCAGGATACCATGCATGTCCAACACATACCAATCAATCTACAACAAATGCAAATTGAGTGTTTAAACAATACTTTATTTTGCAACATAATTCTCAACTACAGATTTAGCATACCAATTGCAATATTCCCCAGTGAACCTGACCAGGATAAGTGGCTGAAAGATGGATGGATTGATGAATTGCAATATTCCCACACTCACTCAGAGTACAACCCAAATATCTGACATATTCTTCATTGGCATATTTTGCTTTTGACAGTTGCTGATGTGCACATATTTTTAGTGTTAATCAGTTGTATAATATGAGTCCAAATTGATCTTTTCCCGTGTATTCAACGTTGAGTCTGCATGGTGAAGGACTTTCCACTTGGGGCTTCATTTTCAAACCAATGAATACAACAAAAAAAAACGTATTTCTTTTAAGCGGAAAAAATAGCCCATTGGCTTATTCAAATAGCCGTATATGTAAGTGGCCTGTTTGTTCCTTCAATTTGGACTAACCAGATAATCTGGACCTATAGTACATTTTTGAATTTCTAAACAGCTCTCATTTCCTTTAAAACATTAACATCATCTGAACACATATACACAATTTTTAAAGATCAATATACTCCCATAGTCCAGTCAATTTTAATGAAAACTCTAATCAGATGTAATTCAAATATTTTAAAATTTGATTGTAGATTAAAAACTAAACACCAAACACTAAACATATCTAATTATAGGTCAAATGCGCTTTATCAGTTTTCGCTTACGATAGATAATCCGTAATTCTAACACACCATACATAAAATGTAGCGATTTAACAAATTGGCTCCTCAGATAACTAAATTCGATGACTCGGTCCTCCTGGTGGCTGTTCTGAGATAAGGTTTAGCTTCAGCGAAGGAATGCCCGCGTAATGTGTTCAACACCTTAGCTTCAGGTCATTTCATTAGCCGTTTAAACAATACACGACTCAGGGTAAAATAAGCACAGTGTTTTAGCACGCCTCGTCTTCACTTTCAGAAAATATCACATTTAGTTTCATCCAGCCCCCCCCCTCCCAACTCCCTTCCCCTTCTCCTGCACCTGGCGTCGTGCCAAGCGGCTACTTTCAAGTAGCCTCCTCTGGGATCAGCAAGCAAAGTCACAGACTGCGGGAACAGACCTTTCAAATTCATAAAATTCATAGGATTTTTCACAAATGAATGAACACAATTTTCTACCAATTTCCTCATTATGCAAATATGCAAAATATCACATTTAGGCCAATTAGGGTCCCCCACAGTTCCAAATTCACCCGTTAAAGCCATAATTGCAGAAACTATCAAATAATTACGGCCGCTAATTGGGAATATTTGTGACAGATACAACAAATTCTCGCACAAATTATATTTCATTCAAGGAACCATTGCACACCACTGAAATTTTATCGAAGTCTAATTTAACTTACATAATGAACTGAATTGAGTACTTGTTATCAAATTTGAGCAATTCATAGGTCTGTAATGTGGAATGATCAAATAAATTACTTAGAAATTTATACAATATTTTCCTGATCTATTTTGAAAGCCTCTCTATTTGTAGAAAATCATCCCCACACGATTATGCTATGTGTCATAAAAATCCCATCTAACTGTCGTTAAAGCTGATAAAAGATGATGGCATACATTTCCACTTACAACCATTAAGTCATGATTCCGTCCGAGACAGAAACAAGGATTTTACGCCCAAATGCAGTATTACCTCTTTTATGTGTCTGTAATTAAATCTTGTGTAAAAGGGCCGGCATTATCAAGTCTTAAAAGCAGAAAATAAAAAAAAACCTCCTAACCTTCTCTTCACAGGTTCCTCTCTCTCATTTCTGTACTTCGTGTCACCTGAGGGGACCGATACAGCACAGAGCAAGGTCATTTCTGGACATAGACATTAGTTCTTTCTTACATAGACACCAGAATTTTAACCGCCTTGTGACCCGTTTGCGGATTACAAATGTCTTCTCCGAGCTGTGATTTGTTTAATCCGTGGAAATTGTGCTGCTCCTATGTAAACAAGCCAAGTGCAGAATGAAGGCAGCAACCCAAGCGTGGCCGGGCTGCCTATTTGTCAGAAAACCCTCATAAATACGGAGCCGTTCGAAGCAAGATGATGTCTCCATTTTTAGACAGGAGTGCAGAGACAAAGGATGAGAAAAAGAAAAATATAACATAAAATAAATGCGCGTCACGGTGATTACAACCAATGCCGCGTGCCTGGTTGATTCTGTAGACGGACATGAAATGGTTATATAAAAACTGCTATAATACGATATTGAAATTTATCAATAAATATTAAGGGATCTGTATAATGCAGAACACCACCACTACCAATAACAACAACAACAACAACAACCACAACAACAACAACAACAACAACAATAATAATAATCATCATCATCATCATCATCATCACTTGTTGTACATTTATAAAAATGTACTATCGATTTATGCTTATACCTATTTTTAATTTCTGAAACAGTTCTTTTTATTTTTTATTTATTTAAAAATGACCAATACACACAACAAAGACTATTCGGCGTAGTGTTTTGTGCAATCCTAACAATAAAATTTCCTTGGTAGGCCTAATACCACAAAAATTGGAAGTGATAACGTTGATTGTAATGATGTCGTAAAGTCTGAAGGTCCACTGCAATACGCACTAACTATTATTACACTGGTATAGGAAACTGTTTGTTTGTTTGAATGTGCGCAATATTTACAATCAGCCTTACGTGAACCGCACCAAAAATGCCGATTATCATGCACCTAAAAAATGATACTAATATTATGTTTATTATCTTCCCTCGAATTATAGGACGATGACATGGCCTGCATGTAAAACGTGACCAAAGGGATACACGTATTTATACCAAACATAAACTTCATGACCACAACCTCATTTCACCATACGCAAAATGCATCAATATAAATAACGTTGGAGCTTGACATTAAATTAATTCATATTTTATGTTAGACTAAATCTGTCATGATTCTTGGAATCCTTCTACTCGACAAGGTGGTTACATATGCGGTTAAAAGTCGCTTTATATAAACCTAGCATCCTTTTGTAATGACTTACTATCAGGTGGAATCTTATATATAACCCAGGGATACTTCAGGGATTGTTTATTTCTTTTTCAGAAAACAGCATGCTTTTTATACGCTCACATCAGTAATGACTTATATGCAGTTTAGGTGCATTTACTTTTTCTAATTTCGTCCCACGAGACACATCCTATATAGTACGCATTTGACCCCCTGGAAATTCCTTAATAAGCTGATGTGTATGCTGCAACGGTGGTGGCAACAAAGGACTTTCGTCAGTCGACTCGGGTTCCCCCCTTTGTCTCTAGATCCCTAACAAAAGCTTGTGTCCCCTCATGCCACATCATTCTCTAAGTGAATAGAGATGAAGGTGGGGATATTAAGTGACTCTATATAACATCCCGGACACAATGGTATGATTGATGGAGGACAAAGTGGGAACAGCAGGACAGGGGACCTGGGGAGAAGTGCCCCTGTCAATGCAAGAAACCCATCTCAGAAAACAGCGCGTCCTGGTGGAGTTTGCAGTCTATTTGTATGAGTAATCAGCTGAGCCCCCCTTTCTGTCAGCCGTGTTTACTCACTGATTTTCTCAACAAGACAGCCATTGACACTGGATGGATGGGGCTAATCTGGCGCAGAAAGTGGCGGCTTTGCAGAGGTTACAGGTCTAAAATAGAGCACTCTGCCACATTCCCCTCACCTAATCTACCGGCAAATATTTATCACTATCAATTTGGAGATCTCCCTGACATTAGAATATTACGTAACGGTAACCTCTTCAGTTATTGATCAGGCTTACCTCGTTCTGCGATAAATGAAACGATATTGATAGATGTTAAAATTGACCATAAAAGTATTACACTGCAATTACAATAAAATACCTAAACACATATGCTGTGTGTATGTATGTGAATGTACTCAGTAGCGTACTTAGGACACTCTAAAGAAACATTGATACAATGGAGCACTCGTTACACGGGCGTGTAACATTCGTTAATCCACATGTAACATTTTGTTAGCGAAAACGGGAAATTTTTACTTTCATTTTAAGGTAATATTGAAACAGATGTACATGGAAAGGCTGTTGATTCTAAATCTTTGTTTTTATTATAGGCTCGGCCTGTGTGGAATAGGAAAATGACAGGCCGAGATTAGAAATGTCTGTTATCTAACTGTCATATTTCCAACTTTATCCCTCCTGACTTGGATCAAGAGAGTAAAGATGAGAAAGTGAGTGAATGCGACAAGAGAGAGAGAGCAAGCGAGCGAGCGAGCGAGAGAGAGAGAGAGAGAGAGAGAGAGAGAGAACGTATGGAAGCGCATAGGACATATAGAACGGATTTGTTGGTAGCAGGTGCCAGCGTTGTTCATCGCCGCTGGCAGATGCCCTGTGTGGCCGAGCATTTAGCAGTTTCGCTTACCCCCTTCCATCTAATCTCTCGCTAATTGACCAGCGACGTTCATACACACATTCTCACTAATTTTACATTTGCTATTCCAAAGGTAACCGAAGCACGTCTCAAGAAATATATCCTCTCTTCGGCGCTAATAGTTACCATAGTGTCCATCAATCTCTCTGTAAGGGAAGTCGCTTTCCAAGTATAGCAATAAAACAAAAGCAGGTGTATGACGCGGATCAAATACCTTTAATTAAGCGCCACATCGATTCCACGAACCTGTCACTAAATATGTGTTTACGCGTGATAGAGGGACGAGTATAGATCATTTCTATCACTGTCTCTCATTTCAATAAAAATAAAGAATGAAAAATGTCTGACCGGTGCCAACAAGTAATTCACATAATTGTTTTATGACAAAAGTTATGTAAAATATGTAAGAAGATATACCTGACATCGGTAATTAAAACTGTTTGATTTCTAAAACTGAAATAGTTTCTAACAAACACGCTTGTTTGACGTATTTCAAAGGCCTGCATTCGTTTGTATTTTACAGAAATTATAGGCCTATACACTGAAACAGCGTTTGGATAAAAAGTGAGCGCGTACGCAGTCACACACTGCATTAGAGAAGCTCAAAGTCATCCAGTTTGCTGTAATCACCACAATTAGTCCTGAATTATCACCGGACTCTGACAGACGTTCCTTGTAACTCTCTTTTATTTCAAACAGCCCTAATCAGCAGCTCTCATTACAAACGCTGATTAAACTGCAAATTATCCAGCAGTGGCCCTGTTCTCGGCTACCAGCAGCTCGTTCAATATCAATTAAGGCAAGCAGCATGTCTGCAGCCTCTGAGCGCTTCCAACTGCTTGATAGTGGCACTTATTAGTTTGGAAAACTAGGAAAATACTAATAATCAACGGTCAGGGGAAAAAGAAAATGGCTAGGGAATTTCGGGAGGAAATTCTTTCTGCTCATCTTCGTTTCTAAATAAAAATCTGTGTCACGTTGACTCAGACAAGCAACATTACTACTCCCACTTTTCAGCATGTCAGGACTGGGTTGCACGGAAGAAAAATGTATTAGACAAGGTAATATCTTTAGCTTTTAGAAGTCACTTTTCGAAATAATGAATCGTATTAACCGTGACAAATCTAAAATCCTACATCATTAGGTCGTTTCGGTGGCAGTAAGAATTAATAAGTATTTTTCTTCCCCCGACCTCTTTAGCCTTCTTGGAATGGAAGTTAATGATAGCTGATTTTATTTATTTATTAGGGAAAATTCAATGATAAGTCGGCAATTACGTTTGTCGCTTTTAAACACTTCAACCCTATAAATTTATACAAGTAGTCTAATAAATAGAATCAAAATAGTAGTATTTTTTTCCATACATTACGATTATCTATTGAAATAATGTATGTGAAATGTTTGTAGATTAATGATTGACTACGGCTCATATATCGTTTTCTGAGGTAACTTATGTCTGAATCGAATGTGAATTAAAATGCTTTATTAATAAACTGACTTAAGACTGATTAACAAACAAACAATATAAATAGGAATGATTAGCGAAATGTAAAGAATTACCTGTAGGCCTATTAATATAGCCTAGATTAATTGAATTGGATTTCAAACTTTCAAACCAGTAATATTTTCGGATTTTTTTGGTATCACCAACCTATGAAAGCAAGACAAAATATTCAGTTGGTATAAAATTTTATTATGTCACTTTAAAAGCTTTCAACAAAATAAAGGTAATATGGGCCAATAAAATATTTCACATACAAAAACATACACGTTAGGTAACTATATGTCTTTGTAAGGACTCTCCATTCATTTTTGTGGGTGAATGTAAACCGCTTCTAGTACCGAAAGGGGGGGATTGTGTTTTTATTACATTGTAGAGACTAAATGACCACCGCAATGTTATAAAAAACGTGTTATTTTGATGTTGTGGTGTCCATTTTTCAGGTCCCCATAAAGATCTGTGAACGCAATTGAAAAAGGAAAAATGCCAGAAGTCATGTATTTTGTTTGGCTACTTATGGTTAAGGTTAGGGCTGGGTAGGGGTTAAAGTCGTCATGTTCGGATAAGAGTTTTCCCCATAAAAATAATTACAAACCTGTGTGTGTGTGTGCGCGCGCGCGCGTGCGTGTGTGCATGTGTGTGCAAACGAACCCGCATTACCACATTATATATAGTCATGAAAGCCTTAAATTGGTAATTTCTTTACGAACGTTTCGACGAATAGCCTTTTACATTACATTTTAATTTACAGCTGCGGATTTTAGTTGCTTTTATTGTTGAACTGTTGGATAATCTTGTCTTGGATCATTTTTACATGGTATTATTATTACGGCACGTGGACAGCAATAAGTATGTAAATACAAATTAAGTCCAGTGGTAAGTACAAAACTAATACTGCACACTATTATTTACGCATCAGATCTTTTGCGCACAGAAGAAACCACACATTTGTTCTGACCGTGTCACTTCAGTGATTACTCGAACAGTATCACGTGTAGTTCAAATGGACAATTAATGTGATAACACAGAACTATGAAATCAGATAATACTTCGTATACGTTTCCGAGATTGATCCTCATTATTCACCGTTCAGTTTTATTTTCGTGTTGAGGCAAGAAATAATTAATTAAATCAATTACAACAATTTTGTCAGAGGGGTTCATGACAAGTGATGAATCTTGAAATTAAGTGTGTTTTATTTTGACGTAGATAACAACGAGAATCATATTGTATACTTAGGTCAAACGGGCGACTGTGTATGACAATAGAGGACGTCAAACATTCGGTCACCTTTGTCTTAACGTAGCCTACTAATCGGTATCTCTAACCGATTCAGATGTTGTGTGAGAAGACTGCACGTGATAAATACTATTGTTGCATTTTGAAACATCTGCAGGTATTGCGAGCGTTTGCTTTGTTAAACATTTTCTGGGTGACTGTATGGTTCACATATAGTCTGGGAGTCAGAGGTGTCCTTGCCCCAAGTATTAGCGTCCCAAAGCAAGGGTTTTCAACCGGTCTGACCTCCAGATAAACACAGACGGAACTAGGGAACCCCTACAACGAGGGGGAGGGGAACCACCTACCTTTACTATTTTAAAAGGTTGCCTGAATTGAACAATAATGCCAGCATTTCATTCATTTCTCAAACATCTTTATGTTATCCCCAGCAAATTTATGACACCCTTGCTGATTTCCAACATTGGAGAATGAAAAACCAAAAATACCACCAACTATCCCTCTTTTAATTGCTTATCCTGGATGGGAACTTCTGGAGAGTATCCAAGGCTGCGCAGAGCACACGGCATTTCAGTCTGTCACACGGCACAAGCGTCAACATATTCTATGGCAATTAAACTATTAGCATAACTACCAATCTATTGACTGCAGGAGGAAGCTTGCACACCATGGGTAGAACAAGCAAACTTCACACACACACACACACACACACAGAGTTGTGTAATCATATCTTTTTGGGGACCGCTCATTCATTTCTATGGGAACAATGCTAATGCTAACTATGATAACCTTAACCTCTACCCTTCCCTAACCATAACAATAGGTAACTAAACAAAGTACAAGAGTGTTTGCATTTTTAGTTTTTCCATTATAGTCACAGATTTTTATAAAGTAGAGTTTTTCCATATGGGAAACTCCACCCCAAATTGTGGCAAGAGCTACCCATTCAGCTGCCTTGGCACCCAAAGCCTGCCCATGTTTGAAAAGTATATTTAAAATCGCAGAACTCTGTACCCTAGATAAATCAAATTAGTGCTGTGGTTGTTTTATAAAGATGCATCATTTTGAATTAATTCAGTCCAGTTAGTTGTTCTGCATCTGATAAAGGAATGAAAACAAAGACTATGTATCCGAAAGAATCAGGAAATATGGAGACCATGATTATCCAATAATGATTAGGAAATATATCACAAATTGCACATCTGTTCCTGAAAGTCTGTGATCTTTCATTACTTTCTGTGGATACTGTGGAATAGAAATCTCATCCTGTCAGACTTGTGCGAATGTAAACCAAAATATCTTTATCTCTCTTTAATAACTTTAATGCATAGGAAGTATTAGATAAACCTTTATTTATCTCTCAGGGGATAATTTTGTTGTCCAGCGGCAATATAAAAATATATAAGTTTAACCACATTAACGTTCTACCAGAAAAATGATTAAATAAATAAATAACAAGTATAATTAACCATAAATAATTTGAGGTACCAACAGGCAGACATGTAAAGTGGGCAATTTGGTGCCAAAAGTACAGAGATGACTCAGAGAAAGTTTGGTTTATGTCTCAAGCTTTGGGCTGTTGACCCAAAGCATTGAACAATGCAGTCGGCACTTAGTTGTGTCTCATGGGGAGGTGAGTCTGTGCAGGAAGGTGCTGCTGGGCTGTTCTTGCTCTTTGTTTAGAGAATGGGCCTTGTTATTAAGTGTGGAGTACAGCTGAGATACTGTTTACTCACCAACCCCCTTAACCAAGAAAACCTATCTACTGCCAGAATGAGGTTTCCTCAAAAGTTTTTTCAGCCCACCAGCCGCTCCTGCTGACTGGTAAAACATGCAGGAGGTTGCAGCACAGACTGGAGAGCTTTAGCTTTTTCAGAAGATCTGCCTCTGCTGCACTTCCTTGCAGACGTCCTCCAGCCCAGTCCAGCCCGTCATTAGCTACACTTTGTACTTATAAGTTTGAAATAAGCAAGGCTGGACAACCCTTCTTCTCCAATAACCTGAATAGGAGCATTAAATATTCAGGTGCCCTATGTGATACTGCTGCTTAGCTAATAAATCCCCCGATACACTTAGCCCCTCATCTCCAATCCAACAAAAATATGACTCCTTTCTTCAATGACAAAATTAAAAATTTCCTGCTGATGAAAAATGCAACCAGTCATCTTTACCACCTGACAGAAAATATTTGGTAATAATGCTAAAATCCAGTGCCATTGAGGATAGCACTCTTCAGCTGCGGTGAAGTGTGCGGCACTGTAAGCTGCCCATCTGCTGTCTCGACACTCTGACTACCAACTTTCTAAATGGCTTAGCAAGGAATGTGCCATGAAATGTGTGAGTGGCTCATAGGCATTTTTCCCAAGTCAGAGTCATTGGCTATTAAACACTGAAAAACTGAAAAAGCACAATCTGGATGCCTCTGTAATACATGTATTACCAATCTGCCCTTCACAATCAACTCAACGATGGAAATGGAAATACTTATTTAGACATTTTTTCAGTCTGGCTTCCAACCACATCATAACACTGAGACTGAATTTTTTAGTGTGAGGGCAAAGAGAATCAATGAGTCCGCACCCCATGCTGCCTGCTCAGCATGACATAAAATATGTCCAGCAGTGGATGGACTGTGCTGGATGGTCGGAGAAGTGATCTGTGATTGAGGTGATCAAGGTATCTTGGCCTCCATCACCATATGGTTCTCTTCCCTGCCTTTTCTAATCGGCAAAGGGCAACAATGTTTCCAGCCAAAACAGCAACGGCATTGTCATCAAAATATTAATTCAGCATGTGGCTTGCTGCTTTTTCATGTGATTTGATGTAGGTATTTCCATAGCATTATTGTAGCACTAATTAAAAGTAAAATACAATCATATATTTGTTCATTTTTTGTTTGTTTTATTACATTTCACTTCAGATGAGCGTCTTTTGGCAGAATAAGCAGCCCTTTAGCCTTGGTATTGCCAAAGCCTTATATCTTGGCTGGCTAAGCTGAGCTTCCCAGTATAGTTATGGGGTGCCCAGCTGCCTTGGTCATTATGTGAACATGCAGCCTCTCTATTCTGCAGCTAGACCCTGCCAGGCCCTTATTTACACTGAAGATCTTTCCTAATTCCATACTCACTTTATTGACAAATCCATGGTAAACAAAGTATGACATTAAAAAATACTGTTTGAGTGGTGAAGTGGTTGAGCACCTATAGCTGCATCATCTCACATTTTGACAATTAAACAGCTCCAGGCACGTGCAGCAAATGGGGTGGCTGGAGTTGCCTCGGCACCTCGCTTCTTGCCCAAAGCATTAGATATACCCCCATTTAAAGAATTGACTTAACAAACCGCCGACGCATTTAAAGCTTTATAAACCACCATAAATGAACAGTGATTGGCCTCATACCAACGCTGCATGTTCTGGTAAGTTCCCTGCTGCTTAGGGGTCTGATTTGTCACCAAAATCATCAAATTCATTAACAATGAAGGTTCTTCATGGGAATAACTACATTTAATGATAGGATCTGCACCTTTACAGGAGGAGATGTTTATCGCAAGAAAATTTTGTTCATAATGACATTTCTAAGTCATTTTGTTCAAAGTGCTGGACGTTACATTTGGTCATTAAAAATAATATAATTAAATTAACATTACATTTCAAAATGTTTTAATTAATGCCCAAGTTGCATTCCTGCATTCTAACTGCCAATAGCGTTTTCCTTTGTGAGGATATGTGTTTATTCTTTTCATTTCGTATAGGTGGAATATTAATTTATAGTGTTCCTAGGTTAAAAATAACTCACTCCAGATGGCAGTGATGTATGTGTGCTGGGAGGGGGGTGAGAGGGAGCTGTTAATAGTTGTCTGTCATTGTTTATACAGTTTGATGATTTTATTCTTAAAATCTATTTGTTTGTTTGATTAGTCTATCATTCCAGGGTGCAGGTTTGGTTTCAGTATTGGTAGGGACAAAATCATCCTTAAACTCCCCAACCCCAACAACACGCACGGTACTCCCACAATATTGGTAAGAAGAATGGAAGATGCTTCAGAATGTATTCACTGATGAGACCTTTAAGGACTTATGTAAGTCGCTCTGGCTAAGGTTGTCTGCCAGATGCTGTAAATGTAAATGACATATCCCTACCATCTATACCCAAATCTGTGCCAGTGATATTACTTTTTCTATAGAGCAAGATACAGCACTATTATAACAAGACTCATTAAAATTGCCATTGTTTCAGATTTGTTAATAATCAGAACGCTTCAACTTCGAAGTATGTTACGTTTATTTTGTTGTTTGTTCCACCTTGATGGTGCTCAGTCAAAATTTAAACTCCCCATCCAAAATTTCTTCATTCTCTTTAGAATAAAGATTACTTTAAACGTGTGGGACAATTGGGACTGCAACTGCTGTCTTAATGTCAGTTGAAATGTCTGAATACATACTAAAATACCACTGCTCATCCTTATTGTAACGATCAAGGTGTGCGTGCAGGACGAACAAAACGAAACTGGGCAGGTTCACAGGAACGAGGGGTTTAATCCATACACAACACACGGAGAAGGAAACATCAATGCCGCGTCTGCCGGGACATACGCTGGCGCAGACTAAAATACACAGGGCAAGGCACTGGACTGCCGAGCGGCTTCGCCTCACGGGTGTTTACAATTGGATGATTACAAGAGGGAACAAAGTGGGCGTGGCGACACACAGGGCTGGAGCGGGACGGACAACGCGGTACGTAACACTTATCATCAACATATTATTAATGTACCGCCTTGTTCCTCAAAATGTAGCTATAATCAGTTGTTAAAGAAGACAATACTTTGATATTTAACTACAGAACTGTTTAAAACCTTTTACTAAACCTCTTTGAAAAAATTATTACACGAGTCGGTGAAACTGAGACTTCTTTTTGTTCACTTGATCGAATAATAAGCTATTATCACTGATTGACTTGAAATTTATGACTACAATGGATGTGTACACAAAGTTAAAGATCAAGTATTGAAATCGATTCTACAAAAGATCGTATAAAAATGTCCACAATAATTAAAGGAATTTTCATTGAAACTACAGCACTTTTTTTAAAAAAAAAAAAAAAAAAGGAAAGGACTTGTACATACTGACCGAATTAAAATATACACATGGATTTCGGTCCTGTCCAGCGTGTAATCTTCGTAATTTCCTAATATTTACTTGTTCGTCATGACCCTGCCATAGATAAATAAATACTGAAAATATACGAATGACTGAATATATGTAGGCTAGTTCTAGAACTGGAGCAAAAAACGCATACAAACACTTTGGAATGCGTTTGTGTCCATCTTTCATTGTCTCTCTCTCAATGAGGATGCACAACGCAGAGAAAAGCGTGTAGCAACCTATCTCCAAAATGGACTGCAACGCAGTGCACAAGTGAGAACACTACTTCTGGTAGGCTACGTTCGATTATTTCTCTTGAAGTCGGAACTCGGATAAAAACGTCACGAAACGTCACGAAAAACGTCACATCCTGTCTGAAACACGCTTCTTTTGATGTCGGACAAAAGTTTTTTTTTTGTAACTTTATTTTAATTCAAAAATATTACAAGGCACGTTTCACAGTGAAACAAATAACGAAGGACCAATATAACCTGAGCACATATAATGCCACACAATGAGTCTTATAGTAAAGGGCGTAACTTTGTGCTGAACATTGTGGGGGTCAATTCGTAATTTTTTTTACTGGAATGATGTAATTATATTGGGGGGGTTATAGTGGCTGGATCTGTGATTATTGGGGGGGTTATAACCCCCCTAACCCCCCCCGGAAATTACGCCCCTGCTTATAGTAACAGTCAAAATAACACCATGGGCTGGCCCCTCATCCAGGGTTGTTCCCTGCCTCGTGCCCGTTGCTTCCGGGATAGGCTCCGGACCCCCCGCGACCCAGTAAGGATAAGCGGTTTGGAAGATGGATGGATGGAAATAACACCAACAAAAAAAGAAAATATGAAGGGAAGCACAGCACAGTAGTAGGCCTATATATCATTACTACTTCCATTTTTTAAGTTAAATTGTCCATATAATGATATAAAGTTTGGGCTTTGATATTGTTGCAATGACTTAGCACTTCCTTGAATAAATTTATTTAATTGAAAAATATCTGGAAAATTGGAGTGATTTTTAGAAACCAAGACTCATGAATAAAAAATTTGCCAGAAGAATTAGGTTATTATTACAGTATTCTGATTCTTCATCTCCTGTCAGACCAACCTTTATCATCACAAAACTTAAAGATGGAACTGATTTCTTATTCATGATCCTGTTTTGAAAATCATTCCAAAAAACATGTATAACATTGCAAAGAAAAAAGAGATGCTCTGCATGGTGTCTCAATATCAGATTTGCAGAAAACACAGGAATTGTCATTTATGGGAAATTTCTTTTGCAAAAAGTCATTACAGGGGTAAATGTCATACATCATTTTGTAATTTTAACTTTTTGTGGGATTGGAAAAGAAAGTGTTGGAGTTGTACTCCGCTGGGTCCGTTGATGAAAAGAGATTCACAGCTGAGACAAGGAGTAGTTGCAAGCCACGGGTTTATTCTCTAACAGGTTGCAAGCTGGGAGCATCTGTCTGCCATACATTCAGCATGTACAGGAAGAGGCTCAACCATATGTATCAGCTCTGTCCCTCTTATACCCCTTTTGGGCATCTCCCCCCTCTCTCGGTACCCTCCATCTGCCCTTCTGTTGAGAGCTGAGCTGCGTCTAGTTCAGCCGAACTGATGCTGTGGGTTCCCTTCCCTCAGGGCCTCCTAGATTCCTGCTGTGGTTCTGCCTGGGCTCTCCACAGCCGCGCCCTGGCTCCAGTAAAACCACGTGTCACCTTTGCCTTTCTGACGTACTGCGTGTGATGTTCTCTCAATGACTTGGAAGGGGCGGGTCCACCTTGGCTCTGATCGTTTCCGCTTGATGACTTTCAGGAGAACCCACTCCGCTGTGTGTGGTTCGGTGGCTGGTTCTCTGGTGTCGCCTCCTGGATGTTTAGAGAATTCTGCAACAAGAACTTGCAACCCATCGTAATATGCCCTAGGATTTCGCTCCCCCTTTCCTTCGGGGGTCCAGGTTAACCCTTTCTGGGGTCCTGGGAACTGTCTGCCTGTCTGGAGCTCAAAAATCGGTCCCCCGATTTATGGAACACCTCACTGACATCAGTGCCCGTGGTAAGGCATCAACCCAATTCATTTTGGTCTGTGCACAGATTTTTGCCAATTTTTGTTTTATTGTTTGGTTCATTCGCTCCACTTTTCTCTGGGATTGCGGATGATACAGTCCTGAACGCATGTTTCAGTCCCAGTGGTTTCTCTGCCTTCTGAAGGTCCTCGTTCTTAAAATGGGATCCATTGTCTGACCGAATCCTATTGGCAATGGTCGTGGTATATATTGATTGATCAAAAACTTTATCACTCATGCTCCATCCTCCTTCTTCGTGGGCCATGCTTCCAGCCACCCTGGAAATGCATCCACACACATCCACACCTATCCAAACCTGGAATGACCATGTTTGTGTATCTCTGCCCTCGACCATTGGCTGAGTTCCACATGCACTCTGCACCTACAGCATATGCTGTCTGAGTATATGCTAACTTTTTTTCCTTCTGCTGATTTTAGGACACCGATAACCGCTATCACCTCGGCTCTCCGGGCTGACTGGGCTCCTTCCAGTCTTTCTGCCTCCAAAGTCACATAGTCCTGGCCTTGTCTGGCCACCACCGCATACCCTGCCTACAAACCTCCTTTATCTGTTGTACAACAACACCCATCTGTGAACAAACACTCTGTCCCTTCGATATTTTCAGCTTCTAAGTCTACTCCTCCTTCTGAACTCGGGACTCACACTGATGTGGTTCTCTCCCGCTCATGTGGTCTGCCATGTTGTTCCCTTTGTGAGAAAAATTCAGATTAGGTGCCTCTAGTATTTTACTGAGTGTCTTCTGCCTGAGTGACGTCATGGTAGACGTCTGTGAGTTCACATAAGCCATCACATTGTGCGAGGTCAGAATGTGCAGCGTGTGTCCCATCCCATGTGTGCTGTTTTCTGAATCATTTTTCTGTGGTGTCAAGCTTTACGGTGACGTACATCAGCACTCCCCTTTCTCCCCCTCCTTACTGAAACAGGATGGTGTTAACAACGTCTCCTGTTTCAAAAACATCCAGATAGAAGGGGAGGGAATAGTCTGGCAAGGTCAGCGGCCTACGCTAGCCGTTGCTGTAGAGCGATGAACGCCTCTTCTGCTGCAGTGTCCAAATTAAGGGGGGCAGTCAGGCGTCTCAGCCCATGTTCCTTCACTAGGGCCCGAAGTGGCTGTGTGAGACCTGTGTAATCGGGAATGTATGTGCGGTTATACCCGGTGAGCCCCAGGAAAGACAGCATGTCCTTGACTGTAACTGGTTTGGGGTGATGCAAGATGGCAAATCAATGGGCAAGGGAAAGAAATGTGGGCCACCTGTAGTTTCTCCCGGCTGCTTTACCTCTCCGCTGCTCCGCCCTAACCTTTGGCCTGCCCCCTCACTCTGGCCTGCACATTCTCTTACCACTACAGCACTTTCATTTGCTTTCCAACATTGTTTCCCTACATTCTAGTTCCACTATGTTTAAAGTGCCCACCTTTGTCCATCTCCCCCCAGTCTGATAATTCCAATTTCTATAAGCCTTTTAAAGTCTCAGCATTATCTGCCTTGGGGATGGTTTATTCCTTATCCCCTTTACTACATTCCCTCATTATTTATGCTTTAACAAATGGTTTTGAACACAGGACCAATAAAATATCTGTTCTGGCCCCGATACACACTCCCATTCTCACGGTAGCTGCCGTCTGTATAAAGCACGCAGCTGCTGGGTGACCACTAAGCTAAACAAAACACCTTGTTATTGGGAGACGATAAAATTATAAAATAATTAAGTGTTATTCCAAACATTAGTGTCCTCTAAACAAATTAATAAGCTTATCCCAGTCTATCTCCAACCCAAAACATGATTCCCCAGTACCTTTGCTCTATTAGTCATGCACAAGGCTATTATGTATTCCGTTTAATGTTAGCACCTGCTTGTGACGGTGTCGAGTAAAATCAACTCAATGTATCATTTATCCCACTGAGGATAATGCACCTGGGAGACCCCACACACCATATCAACATACACCTTTATACTCCCGTGAGACCGAGAGTGGGCCAAGCCCTGAACAGTGCCTCAGCCCAGTGTCAGGGGTCTCTGACAGCGCCTGCCTTAGGTTGTTCCTGTCCTCACATAGGAATCTTACCCGTCGTCGGCCTGTTACGCAAGGCTGTGCTACTGCATGCAATGCAGCCTTCACCATACAGTGCTGCACCACGCACACCACACACCGCCCTGCCCCCTGCACCAAGCCTTGTCACCGTTATGTGTGGACCCCCTGCAGGTGATGGCTTCCCTGCCGCCTGACGGCTTCCCTGCCGCCTTCCTTGTGCCCCGTCGCACAATAATGAGTGCTCTCCCACAGTCCTTCCTGACCATGGTTAGCGTTTCCCCATGCTAGGATCTCCTCAGTCATGGTGGATTTTCACATAACCCACTCAAACATTACCAAACACATCCACATACTGTACCAGTGTGCTACCCCCAGGCGCAGTATAACCTTCCAAATTTTTTCAGCTCCTGTCCATACCCGCTAGGTGACTCTGTGTAGCCCTGGGGCATCACTGTCCAAGTCCACCTCCT
>JABFDZ020000118.1:10944965-10959341 GCA_019775955.2 Pollimyrus isidori | reverse complement strand
TTAGATTACTCCGTTACTGAAAAATAACGCCGTTAGTAACGCCGTTATACTTAAACGCCGTTACTCCCAACACTGGTAATTATGTATTTGGCATGCATTTATATACAGATTTCTCACACTGCTCAAGTTGGATTCAAAATGGGATATTGCCTGGTAAAGCTTTTTTTTGTCAGTTGCAGATGCCAAGTTTCAGTACTGTAAGTCATCTTAAGCTCCATAGTTTGGCTGTCGGATTAATCTTATCGTGTGTTTACATTGTAGAAAGCATTGTCAGCTGTGAAGTGAGTAGCAGAAATATGACTGGCATTTGCATGAATTTTGATTGTTTACTTTTTGATTTTTTTTTGTCACCTGTATGATGTCATGTAAACATTTGCAAGTTTTCCTTTTCATTATTTGTGGTAGTGTTCCCTAGTAATATTAATCAAATTCTAGCTCTTGGAATGTAGGAGTGTAATGCTTGTTACTAAACAGCTAGTATACAGTAGTGATTGTGAGATCTTCTGCACGTTATTTTATTAAAAATTTTTAAATAATTATTGAATCCAAGAGCTACTTCAGTCGTATGCTGCTTGAATGACATAAAATGGCCTGAACACACTTTTTTTTAATTTGGGCAAGCTAATTGAAGCTAAATCATGTTTGGAAAGGCAGTTTAACTGCTTTAATTGCAATTACTTCAAAGCCTGAGTTGTTATGCTGAACTGAAGCCTTGGTAATGGTTTGTATTTTATATTTGAGATTGTCTAAAACCTTACTTTAACTCTAGTATCTAACACTCCTTTCCGGATTAAATGGTTGCTGCTTTTGTCGAAGTAAAACTGTCTTTCTGATTTTTCCATCTATTTCTGTTTATGAATTTGTCGCCATTCACATAATTTCAAGGTTTGGTTTTTTAATAACCACACATTGTTTCTTTTTTGTCCTGTCTTGGAAAGATTTAATTTTAAGATTTGAGGCTGCTTATTTCAATGCAAAGAAATTTGGATTCCGATTTTGACCCTTAACTAGAACTGTACTCTCCATGGAAAGCATTGTAAACCACTGCAGGTCCTTTGTCATTCTTTTGGTTTTTAAAAAATGCTGCACATAGCTATCCTGCAATGGTGCACAGCACAGCGGATGTCCTTAATAAAATGACAACAGTAATTTACTTTTGTCATCCCAGCTGGCACTGGGTGCACGGCTCAAAAATACAGTATTAAACTACTTGAATGTATGTCGGGTCTAATTCTTTTTTCTATTTTCCACAGAGCTGCTTTTCCATTAACTGGGAAAACACAGTGGCAGATCCATTTAAAACGAGCTCAGCTCCACCCTTCATATAAGTACTTCAGTCTGAGAAAATAAGAAATTAAGATCAAGGGACATTTTTTCATTAGCCTGTCGTTAGTTATTTGAATCTTGCCAACTGCCTCGCTAAACAACTGCAACGGTAATATAACTCATCTCAAGAAGGCTTAAGGCCCTTACCTTAGCATATGTTAACTATTACAGTATGCTTTGATGGAAACGTATTAAAATTACTGGTAATTGACATAAAATATGACAAAGTGTTTTAGGCTTTCTGAGCAAAGCAACACACATTACTGAGGAGCGGCCCCGTAATGTAACTGATTAATGAAGGATTACTCATGCACATGCAACTGACTATATGAAAAATGAATTCTTTGTTGTCATTCTGACAAGCCAGCAACCAGAGCCGGAAAAGACTATTAGCTGGAATCATTATCAATAGCGATATTTTCAAACTCTATTATGGCAATCAGGTTGGAATTTATTCAATAGATTTAGTTCATTTGCTGGTAATTGATAAATAATCAAAATTTATCAATGTACTTGCACACATTTCACTAACAATCAAGCAAAAGTGGCCCATTTACCACCTGACTTGGTCCAAATTAGAACTAAATTGATGATCAATTAATCCTAGAAGGGGCAGTGCTGTGTTTTGTAGAGGAGCAGTAGCAGAAGTGGCAAATAAATGGAGTAAAGACAGGAGATTAGTGGAATGAGCAGAAAGGAGCTGAACCGCCACGGATCGCGGCTAATGAGCATGCAGCTGGGTTGCAAATTGGCAGATTTATAGCATCAGTATAAAAACTAAAGACAGACCAGTGGCAGGCTGGAGTTTTAGAACTGATACCACCCTAGGAGTGGAGAAATGGTGGCGAATCGCAGCTGATTTCTCTGACCGTGTTGCCGCTCAGGAGGGCTAGGTGTTGACTGCATTTTGCGTTTTTTGTATGCCCTTTATGGATACATAACAATCTGAATGGGATGGAAATGTTTGCTCACTATGACGTAAGTTTCGTTACTTAACAGGTATCTTGTAGAATACTGGTGAGAGAGATTGAGGACGGAATTGGTAGCGGTCTCGTGCCTGTAGTTAATAGCTGTCTATGATGCCTAATAACATTTGTGTACTGAACATTTTACAATGTTTTTAAACTTTTTTTTGTTTTGTTTTTAAATGTCATTTTTATTGTGATAATTTTGGGGTATTTCTAAGCAAAATCCTTCAGAAAATGCCTACTTCAGTATGATGTAATGTGTAAATCAGCTGAATTATGTGTATTGTCTACCTGTTTATAGGTTAGCAAAAGAAGAAGTTCTGTATATAAAAGAAGCCAAACAGCAGGAAGAAAAGATTGAGCGTCTAAAGGCAGAAGCAGCAGACGAATATGTCATTAAGAAACAGGTATGCTGGAGGACGACTTCTCTGTAATTTAATATTGCACATCATATTTTGGTATTTCCATCTAATCAGAGGTTCCTTTGCTCTCATGCTTCAGTATCTGTATTTACTATTGAATATAGCATATGACCTAAATATTACAAGCTGTACAAGTAATGGAGTAAAAGGGTTTTAATCGTAAGGGTTAGTATAAGTTGGCATGGGGTGTTTTTTGTATAAGAACTGTGTATTGAGGGATGCGCAGATATCCAAGAAGACTTGGATAAATCGATACAGATACACAAATGTCATATATCATGCGCGTGTAATTTTTTTCTCTTCTTATGGACCAATAAAATATTTGTACCTGATTCTGGTTAGCAGAAATAATCACTGATTGTTGTTCATATGTGGGCTAGTGACATCAAACCAGGCCAGTTATTCAAAATATTCAATATTTGAAACCATCTTTGATTTCCACCCCATGGTTTGATCTTGTAGTTGTCAAAGGTTTTAACAGAATGTTTCACTTTTCTGTTGGCAAATTACTTTCATCAGAAATGATTTTAAGTTTTTCTTGTTTAAATTTTAGCTTTAAGTACACTACAATAGGAGCAAATCCGTAACCACTGGATGTGGTACTGTCATGTCTCTGCTGATAATTAGCTGCACAACTGGCCTTTACAGACACTTTCAGCTGATATAGAGCCCACAGATACTGCATGTACTCTAATAACTTACTACTTTGAAGGATAGTCATTCGATGTATGTAATCATAAAACTGTAAGTTTTAGTTTTAATTTGTATATTAAAACTGTGGATTCTGGCTAGCTGCTTAGCATGGCATCCTTAGAAGCTGAAAGTACTAGGTAATACCAAGAGCCCATCACAGCAAATATAAACTCATTTTTACTGAACTGTACAAAATGACCTTGATCCATTACCTGTCCTCTGTGTGCACAGCTTTTGAATATTTCTAAATATTTTTGTAAGGATATACATTTTTCAGCAAGGTTTTCGACCTTAATGTTGAGATCAAGTGAACAGTGTTCTGTGGAAAAACAAAATGTCAATATGAGTGCTCTGCAAAGCAGGCTGGAGAAATGAATCATTCACACTGTTAATTTGCTTATACATTTAATTACATTATTTAACTTTGCAGGAATTTCATAATTACTAGCACATGTTGCTAATTTGGTGCCACTGAGTGACCGATGACCCAAGCCCTCCTCCTTTTTGGGCTGTCACTTCTCACTCAGAATGAATGGCAGAGAGAATTAAGCGTGAGCTGTAGCCTTTGTCCCTCACAACCCGCCAGCTCCCTTTATGTCTTCTTTTAGTCTTTGCCATTTTGTAGATTAACTGAGAGGAGGAGAGAGGTACAATTTTCCCAAAACACATGCATGTTATTTTTGTTTGAGTTTCTGCTATATCTGTATTTTTGTCTGTAGGTAGTTAAATAGGAAAGTGCTTTTTGGATGATGGGATGATTAAATAGAATATTTTGGGTAACATCTTCTTAGGGTTAAAACCATGCCTTTTGTGATTTCCTGAATTGGGCATTTTTCTACTACTTGTTTTATTGTTTCAATTGGGAGCCTTTCATTTGCCAGATTTGCTAACCCTTCACATTATGCGGTCCTTCAAATGTGTTGTTGCTCGCAGCAGGTGCATAGTAAATATTTCAGTTCTGCCTTTCAAAAGAATGACTTCTAGACTTGACTCCTTTTAATATGAGTGGATCGGCCGAGTTGTATGACATTGCGTTTCTCGTAATAGCAAGGGCTGTCACATCTGTATGTCGTCTGTTGGTTTGTGTAAGATGCAGTATTGGACGTGGCCATTTGTAAAGCCAACCTGGCCAAGAAATTAAGATGGAGGGCAGACTTATTTACAGATACCTCAAGCTTAAATTCTTGGGCAGGTATTGATAATACAAAATTAGCAATATGCAAATATTTTAATAAAATAAGTCATGCAGCAAGTCATATCACCAAGCAGACATTTACTTTACGGTGACTAAAAGTACCCTTTATACAGGCAGAATAATATTCACAGACCCGTTTTCCAAAAACAATGACTTGGAACCAAGCAAACAGCAACAATGGACTAAAGTTGCAAATGACTATATTTTAATTAGAATATTTACCCTGGAGGTCAGAGTGAGAAAATAAGTTCAACGAAGTTAGGGGGTTAATGCCGAGATTAATTTGGGATCAGGGTTTTTTAAATCCATATTTTATAGTTTCTTTTTTATCCCTAGCAGAGGGATTAAAGCATTAAAAAGATGACTTGTGTTTCACTCTCTTGTCTTTGAGATTCCCTGCTTACAGTGGTGGAATACAGCATGAATCTCAGAAGAATGATGCTTCTAAGCATGCTGTCATGCACCAAAGCCATTGAGACCAGAGTGGCAACATTTCAAATTGCATGTAATGTGTTAATCAAAATTGACTGTTGCCCTGTTGCAGTGGAACATTTGGTGAACGTCTAAAGTACGAATATGGCTTATTCTGATATCCAAACGCTAGTCTGTGCAGTGGCTGATTTTAATGTCCCCTCTAACTACACACTTACAACTGGCATATGTTGCTGTTTAGATTTACTGTAAGATTAACTAAGACTTTTTCTACTATATGTAACAATATGTATAAAATACATGTTTTCCAGTCTATATTTGTATAGAAAATGTTACAGGTCAGGTTAAGCTATAACAATGGTTCAAAGGGTGACTTAAAATTGAGACATTTTTAAAAACCTTGGATGAGAAATGCACTAGTTGTAGAGAAAGTTGTTAATGATTATTGTGTCTGACCATGTTAGAGACCTTGCCTCTCCAGAAGGGCACCACGCTTTGGGCTGAACACACTCTGCAATGTTTTATGTATAGAAAGCATCAGGAGTGTGAGCCTGCTAATTTCTGCTTTGCCCCTGCCGTGACTGTAACACATGATCAATAGTTCAATAACATTTTTCATGCTTTAATTATGTGTGATATAAGAGTACAATGTTGGTTTATTACGTAAAAGTGGAGTGCCTGTCTGGACTCGTAAATATGGTATTACTAAAGCTGCATGACTTTTAACTTGTTAGCGATGACTTGGCACATTCTCTTCACTTTTTTTTGTAATTTAATATACAATATACACAAGCATCTACAAATATTACTTAGTTCCTGTTTGCTCCTCATATTTAGACCATGACACTTTGATACTGATGGTCTAAAATGTATCAGCAAAATCCTGATATTTTTGTTTGTTCATATTGTTACAGGCTAAAATGTTTGGCAATAAGAAAAAGGTGAAAAGTTTATTATTACAAAAACCCCTTTACATTTCTTAAGAGTTAATGGCAGAAAATTCCCAAGAATGTGTGAATTCGCGAATAATACTTTGGTACCCCAAACAACAACTCATAGCCCTAACAGCTAGCTAGCATGAGTGATAACACAACAATCTTTTTACCAATTACTAAACAAACAGTACTGTACTGTACACTTCATGTCAAATTGCTTTATTTCATATCTAGACTTTTTTCATATGATATACAAACCATGTACGTTATACCCCTGTATGTACTACGTTTTGTCCCATTGTTTAAAAAAAAATAATGGAATTGAAAAGCTTAAAGGTTACTGCTAAAAATGCAAGATTCCATGGTCACAAAGACAGCTGACACATTAGTCTGGTTGCTGAGAGATGCATGGCGTACCCAAGCAAAGACTTTCAGAATTAAAGACATAGTATGCACTTACAATAATAAATGCTATGTATCACTAGCATTTATATATTGTGACTTTATGTTGTCGTAATGATTTGCCCTGTCTTTGGCTTGTGCATCGTCTGCAAGTCTCTTAATCGTTTGGCAAGCCTCAAAAATATTTCTTTTTAATTATTCAGGGCCAACTCACAAATAACCAAAACTGCAAATGTCAAATTCAAAGATCTGGAGGCCAGATATTTTGTGGACTGAACACTCAAACTGCTGGTTTACACCTATTTACAAAACCCAATCAGGGCCACTCAAATGACTATGTATCAGTTATCGTTCAGCTAACAAAACAGTGGGCTTGTATTGATGTATTTTTTTATGGACATTCCATTAAAAAATAACAATCGTTTAAAAATATTACACATGGATGATATTGGAAATTCTTTAAGAAGTTTTAGAAAATGGTTTTGTAGAATTGATTATATTTGTTTATTTTTTAAAGCCATAATTGGTGGCATTTGTTTTTCTCTGCATAAGCAAGTCTACACTACAGACCAGGCATTAGCAGAGTTTATGATGAGAAAAAATAGCAGTAGTAATTAATCATGTGGGAATTGTTAGCCTCCACCCTTTCTAGCCAGTAGCTGTAGCATTATGGCATTATAACAGGTTGGGAAATGCTGAAGTGTAATTCTTCAAAAGACATTTTGTTATTGAAATCCAACTAGTACACCAGACAACTGACCCTTTAGAGTCAAACATACTTGTTTATCTTCATGTGTGTCACTGTATTGAATGTGTTTGTATGTCTTCATCTTTTCAGATGGAAGTCCTGCAGGAATCACGGATGATGATCCCAGATTGTCATCGGCGTTTGGTTACAGCCCATGCAGATCTTTCACAGTTATTAGTGAGTGAAAGCTTCTGTTTCTCTGAACTGTGAAGCAGCACGTTCATTCTTTCTATGTTGGTCTGCTCAAGCACATTACTATCTGCTGAAATGCTGCAAAGGGCGATAAAAGAAAAATATTTAGACATCCATTGGGAGCTTACTTTTTCTTATTTAAAACGTATTTAAAACCTTCCAATTCCAATATCCAACCATATTTCAGTATGGCTAAAAAGATACCCTGGAAATAATTGAATTTGATGCCATGTGTTGCTTTTATAAAATTATCAAAGATGCTTTATAATGTCTCCAGAAGAAAAAAGCTGTTCACACCCACATTATTTTACTGCTATGGCTAAAGATTGACGTACATGGTTCAGAGCCACCAATAACTGCCAAGGGTCCCGCTTATCTCTAGCCAATGTTATGGATGCCAACTGGCCATTAATATTAGGCTACTCTTCGACTGCTCCAGGTTCTGTGCTTCTGATACTTCAAAGTGTTGGTTTTACATTAGCATAAAAACTGGTCCTGCCTCTCAGTGACCTCACAATGTGAAGCGGGGTATTTTGTAGCGAATTTGAAAAATGGCTGCTAGTATGTTATAGTTCGTGGTGATGTGTGATCTCAGTACTAATATCACGTTTTGCACATGCAATTCTCACATTGCAAGGACAGCCATAGTCAGCTGATTTGAAATCTGCCTTTTTCTTCATACTGTACAGACATTATAGCACGGGGGGGTTAAATTTGACTAAAACATTTTTACTTAGTCATTGGGGGAAAAAAACTTAGCAGGTATTGCAATATTAATGATGACTTTTTTCAGATTGCCTAGTATATGTTTAAAGGAACAGTACATAGTTTACATTGATGCTTTTGCATGAGCTCTGCATCCACCTTATGATTGTTTTTATCCCTGTAGTTTAAATCACCCATAAAACAGGTTGGTGAGAAATTTCTTTTTAACTTTCTTTTGCTGTATAGATAGGCCAATGTTAGTTAGTTAGGGCTTCCGTAGTTTGAAGTACCGTGGTTCCAGTGCTGATTGGTCAAACTCACGGCGAACCTACCCTAGTTTAAACTATGGTGGTTCCAGCGCTCATTGGTCAGACTAACGGCAAGTCGTGCACAACAACTAACAAAGTACTTTCACAGCCGATTGCGTACAAAAACTCACAAAGTGTGTAAAATATATAATAATTAGCAATCAAAACAAAATAACGCAATGCTTCTTGGACTGGTAAACAGAACTTTTAGCTATGACACTGCATTTTGTGAAAGACGCTGCATCTGCAATTACGTTGACTGCAGTTCATTGTGTTTCAGTTACACTACGACCACTTACAAATACCTGGTCTGACGTTGTCACTTACAGAATGTTAGTGGCTGACTGGAATACACAGGTGCATGTAATATCCAAACATTACAGACGTAATTTCCCAAGTACAAAGGCATGGATTTGTATCTGACCGCTGTAGTGTCATTCTACTCTTCCATTGTGGCAGTGACACCTGTCAGTGAATGAGGAGTATTTCATCAAAATGCTGTTCTTTTTTCTAAGGCAACTGTTTTCCCTCTTAAGTTATTTGTATAATGAAGAAACTGCACAACACCCAATGATTTGCTTAGGGCTACAAATATACACATGTACACATACAAAGGATAATGATTTATTATAATTATTCTTGGGTTTTATTATTTTCTTTTAATTTTATTAATGTTTTTTTAATTATTCTCTTTTTTGCCCCTATATATGGCGAAGTGTACCATATGGCACACAACATCCTTTGCCAAGAAATACACAGTAACTGCATATGCCGCTACAGCGGTGGGCAATCTTATCCAGAGAGGATAGGTGTGTTTGCGGGTTTTTTTGTTATAACCGTTTGATCATTTGCTCAAACCCAGTTGTACGAACTCTTCAGTCGATCGGTCCACTACATTTTACTCTATGCATGGAGTTGCAGCGAGAAGCGGCCCTTTCTGGATAAAATTAGCCACCCTTGTGATAATCAATACTTTGCAGTCTGAGATTTGTCCCTATTGCTCACTAGACGGTCACCATACTTATCACCAGAGACCCACACAACAATTATGTTTCAAACTACATTTTCAGACAACTTCACATTATATGTGATTGTAGAGCTAAATTATTCTTTATTGTGTATTAAACATTATTACATTTCTTACTTGCACGGTGACTATACCTTTATTATACTGCATTTTCCACCATCGCTGACATATTTACCCGGAACTACACTTCTAACTACAGCTCGCAAGCTGTAGTTTGAACTATACAACTTAATAACCGTATTTGCGAACGTTTGTTCAAACTATGGTTTTCCACAAACACCTGCATCGTTTAACGATGCATCATACTGCATAAGTCCACCGTATCATTACCTCTGTAGTTTGAACTATGGTTTCGGGAAACACCTGCGTCATACTTGCATACTTTGAACGACGGAAGTTGCTAGCATAGTTAGCAAAGATGGTTTTGAGAAACGCATCCCAGATCACCTTTTGGTTCCTCCACCAGATTGCAATTAAAGCTTGGATCTCAAGTTATAACATTCTTTTTTCCCACTGTTTTCTGAGATTTTTTTTTCAAAACAAAAGTTGTATATTGCTTCATAGGCATGTTATTTGCATATCCAATCCACGACGAACTCATTTGCAAGTCCCGCCCAAGTATCAAAAATGTACCCCAGCTAGTTTGGTACTTTAGGTACTAGAACTTTTAGTACAGTTATTCAACCAGAAGTCAGTGGAAAAGTATTGTACCAAAAGTACGTTTTAGAAGTGCTTGTCAGTTTGTGCACCTGCAACTTGTTAGCTGTGGTGTTCCGGCACATGCCATGTATGTAAAGAATTACATGGTTAATTGTGATGTATACTGAATTATAGTTGCAATAAAGTGGACTAGTTTTATTGTGTATCTTATTTATTTGAGGAATCTTAAAGAATAAATAGAATGGTTAATTCATGATTACTGAAAATCTGCATTTTATCCATTTTTAATCTGTATTTTAGTAGGGCTACAGGGCTGTGCACTATATCATCATATGTACAACAATCACATTGCACAATCACATATGTCAAGACAGCTTTGTGTGTGACACAACTCGTGGCAACACCAGCGACTTATCTCATCGTGATAGTGTGTGGAATATTGTGCTGCCCTAATTTCTAGATTTGTGAATAAAATTAGTGATGGATGAATTAGTAATTAGTTCTGTTGTCTTTTATTTGAGTAGAGCAAATGCCACATAAAAGTCAATACTTCTTATGACCAGCAATTTCCAAAAATTAACACGGAATAACATTCAGCTAGTGCTGTATAAAGCAGTTGTATAGGAATCAAAATAATGATGGCCAAGAACCACAAAATCACTGAATGTTTTTAATGTCTTTTTCAGGAAACAGAGGAAGATTTGGCAGAGTTGGAAGAGTACAAAGAAGCAAGAAGTATGCTGGATTCTGTGAAGCTGGAGGGATGAAATCCCACACGTACTTAAATGCATCCCAAGTGTCCATTCCATAGTCAGACCTTGTATAAGCAAATTAATAAAAAGGAAACACTCAAAGAAATACTTTTCTATTTGTGTGTTTAAGAAATTGCAACCTAAATGATATCAACACCCTTGTCTTGAGTGTGCACGTCCCCACAAACATCAAATAAACATTTTTCCTAAGATCAGTTTTGGTGACTTTTTTTTTTTTTTACATTTACGATGCACAAAGCAAAGATATGTAGAAATAGACTTTATATGACACTTTCTTACAGATGAAAATAAAATGTCATTTTGATTACACCTTCAGTTTGGAAACTTAAGAATTGATTATACGTATGTTTGAGGAAGTCAGCGACCTGTATCACAAAGCCAGATTTCTTGCTTGGCCTGATAACTTGTTGGATTTATCATACCCCAGATGAAATGGACTTAATCTTCTTTCACTTACATTTGGCCCAGACTACCTTAAATCCGGCAAGTTATCCGGCTAAACTAAAAGTCAGCCTTCGTGATGCAGGCCCCTGTTCTTGTGGTGTCTAAAATTGCTGAGTAAACATATTTGATGTTGTGTATATAAAATGTTAGTTTGCTTTTAGTGTTTTCTTAGCTACACCATAAAACATTAAAAGTTTTACGGTACAATATCATACTGTAAACTTCAGAAATGTTACCAATTTTGTGATGATCTTGTGTCATGCTAAGGCATGGGTAGGAAAATCACCATCCGATGGTAGATTCATCTTTGTAGTTCTTACTGGTCTGGTACTCGAGAGAGTTGGTTATACAAAGACATAGTTGAATGTATGAATAGTTAAAATTAACATCGGGAGGACATGATAATATTGCTTGCCCAGAATCAACCTTTTTTGGGGCAGGGAGGGGGAATTCTTTTGACCATAACCAGGGAATACGAAATTTATTTACCGAAAGCTGGTTTTACATGTTGTATATGCACACATTGCGGAACAAGATTTCAATTCGGAGGAAAATAATTGCTTGAAGTGGACCACTACTCGCCGGTAGTCAATACCGACAATGTTTCTTGGGTATCGGCACCTTGCTCGCATAATCTGCAGGTAATAAATAAAAAGGGGCGAACCGAAGTCTGTTTTTTTCCCCACTTCAAGGAAGTTGAATGTACCTGTGAGCAGTGCTATATCTCAAATTAAATGCAAGTAAAGCATTTGTTGAAAATAAAATTGTATTAGATATTAAACTGAAGTAACGCCCTATGGGTACCCTTGACGATGCAACGTATTCATCTTGCAGCCGGTGCCTAACACACGGGTTCTTAGTGTGCTTTGAATAATTATTGATGACTTATGAACTACTAGAATTTTAAGGCATAAATTCTACAAGCACCATATGTATTTCCGATATTGGTGCCGATTGCCGTTAGCTGATGAGCCATGAAAAAAGAACTAATTGAATCGGTGTGTATCGGTTTAACTATTTTTTTCGGTATCCCGTTTCTAAACGAACAAATATAACACTTCATAGGCGAAGCACAACAATGAGGTCTGAATTACACTCAAAATTCGGTGAGATTAAGTAGAATGAAAACTGAAGCGGAAAGCAAAAAAAAAAAAAAAAACAATAAATGAATGAAAGAATGGTGATTATTAGCTATTGAGGATTTTTCTATCATAATATAGGTTTTTAATGACATATATTGCCCTGCGATGGGCTGGCCCCCCATCCAGGGTTGTTCCCTGCCTCGTGCCCGTTGCTTCCGGGATTGGCTCCGGACCCCCCGCGACCCAATAGGATAAGCGGTTTAGGAAATGGATGGATGGATGGATGACATATATAACAATTCATATACATTCATCTTCTGACCGCTTATTCTGCAGGGCGGTCTGGAGTCCATCCAAGGCAAAGTCGGAGGCAAGGCTGGGTGGTACATCCCAAATGGGAAGGCAGTCCATCGTACAACCACGCACACCACCAGGCACAAAATCATACACTATGGGAAATATAGAGACTCCAATTAGCCCAACTGCTTATCTCTCTGTGCAGGAACAGAAATTGAAGTGCCTGGATTAATACTCATGTTAATGCACTTTTTATTAAATAATAATAATAGTATAGTCTTGTGTTGGCAACGAACAGTAAAACTACGATATCAATGTAATTCAGCATGATAGGCTATATATCTAGATAGATATCATCTCACATATATATGCCATATGAATGTTACAAAGCTATCCGAATTGAACATGGATCTTTAACGAAATGATTTATTTGATTAATTTCATACTGTGCTTGGGGGTAATAATATGTTGACCTATTGTTTAATATGACGGCCGATAACAAATGCAATTTATAATATTCGTAACTTACTATGAAGGTATAAACATGGTTTGACGTTTTTTTAAAAAAAAGAATAAAATATTTTCATGAACATCAGCCGTAGAAGCTCCTAAATAGACCTTCCTTTTCTAATGAGTTCAAGGTGTGAAATAGCTATCTGACAGTTTTCCGTTCTTTAAAGAAGAAAACCATTTTTGTTCATTAGCAATACTTGTTAAATACACAACAAGTACCCTGTAAGACAGATTTGGGTTACATTTGATTTTGTCCTTATTTTATAGATTTCAATAATTGTCGGGTTCAACCCCAAAGTCTCATTACCACCTTAATGAGGCCCCGTTACTTCGTGACATACAACCGCTCCATCTCATTAAGGAAATTGCTCTTCAATGCTGATTATTTTGTTTGGAACCATAATTATATTTCTTTCGGATAAATCACGGTTTAATCGAGTCCACACGGAGGGCAGCAGCGCTAATTAAAGCATGGGATGCAGCCGTGGATGCTACCTGGATTTGTGGCCGAAGGACGACGCACCTGATGGATCTCAAGCAAGCCTTGAGCCGCCACTCTCCTTTCTTCCCCGGGCTGAAACACAACAACTTATTACTTCTAATTCCCCAACTGTCACCAAATCACCTGCACGAAACAAGAATCTAATTTGTTAAGCTGGCATTTCTGCAGATGGAAGATCGATTTTCTCTTTAGATTTCTCTAATTGAGTGAATATAGATGCCCGATGAATTAGATTCACTTGCAGACTTGAAAACGTCAACAGAAATTCTCCTTCACGTTATTTCTACATTGTGCCCCCCACCCCCCACCCTCAATATAATAAAAGGTGGTAGACGTAGAGCATCCAGACTGACAACCATACTTCTTGATGTTTAAGCTCCAGCTTACGCGGGTACTGAAAGCCACAGAACTGCGGAAAGGGACAGAGATTCTCGATCTCTGAAATTGCTTACAGAATTACATTTGTTTTCTTGTGATTTTATTAAAAGTCACTCCACATCTCCAGAAGCCGTGAAAGCATCTACTTTCCACTCAGATACACCACATTAACTTGCAGGGTGCGAATTTGTTTATTTGTCTATTTTTATTTATTTGTTGGGTAAGATTGATGTGATTTTATCAGTATACCGGCCTAGAAAGAGATGTGACTAGATTTCCCCCTTTGTACACGCACAATTACAATCTTCTTCGTTTGTTGAAGCAAGTGAATGCGTCTTCCGTAAAGGTTTTTGTGCACACACAAAACACAAAAA
>JABFDZ020000118.1:10929590-10944844 GCA_019775955.2 Pollimyrus isidori | reverse complement strand
ATATATATATATATATATATATATATATATATATATTCCCTGATACATCTAAAAATCCAGAATAAAAATGGATAAAAAGCCCATTTTGTCAGCGATTATGAATAAATAACCAGAAAACAGAAGCACAATGTAGAAACAAATATAAACTGCATTTTACCTGGTATCATAATACTACATTTATTTTGATAACAGGTAATTCTGTGTGAGTCTTTAGCATGTGTACAACAACAACAACAATAATAATTATAGGTATTTTAGTAGCGTATTTTAGCACTCCTATACACCGATACATTGACGGGGTGTGCTGAACGCCTTTAAAGTACGAAAAACAAATATCTGTTTGCAAATGCATGTAATGGAACTTTATTTTATGTGTCAGAAATAAAGCTTGAAATCACAGTGGTTACTTCTTCGGCAGGTGTCGGCGTACCGAAATTCAATCTGTACATTTAATATGAGGTAAACTGAGTGAATAAATTGTATTAGAGGCGGGAAATATGTTTTCCTGTAGTTTCCTTTGTTCCACTCCCATCCTGTGTGAAACAATGCCAACCACATATATTATGGAGAAGAAAGTTGCTCCGTCGTCGGAAATTGTTAAACTACGTCTTCCTGTTTTTCTCTTGGAAAAAAAATGGCAATTAAAAATCTAGTGCAGTATTAATCTTCAACATAACGAGGAGTAGTTGCCGACAAATTTAATTGCCGACCACATCGTGCAGATGAAAGGTTGTTAAATAAGCATATTATTTTATATGTGACATTCACATATTTTAGAAGTAGGTCGTTGACTTGTTTTTCGGTATAATAAACCACAATGAAATAATGGCATTATAACATATATTTTTATGTAATTATATATATTATATATTTATTTGCATTCGGTGCCTCATTATCTTCAGATGTTTTCGGTCACCTTCGTTAAATATGTCTGGATCTTTGAAAGGATTGATTCAGTATGTATATAAAGCTGTAAAAGCCACGAGCAATTGAAAGTAATAAAAGGGAGCGCGCTATCAATCATGGCACACTGCCGTGGTTCTGAGCTGAAATGATCTAAAATTAAACAATACGATGATTTTATATCATTGTTATCGTTATGGTCAACTTCGTATGTGAATTTGGATGTGCTTTGGCATGGCTTGGCATGCAGATAAAAGACAACTAGAACATATACGAATTTACTCGCTTCAAAGCTTTTATAGTGGGAAGATACATTTACCAAACAGGCGATTCTTTGATCGTTTGGAGAAAAAGCTGTATTTATGCTTTTAACGCGCACAAGAAAGACATTAATATATACACATATATGCAATATCGTTTTGTCTTATATATACACACACAAAATAAATCGTCGTCAAATCTTATGAAAGGAAATATTTAAACAGACCCCACACATTAACTGCCATGTGAAGTTCCGGTGCTTCTTTCGGGTTCGCCAGGAAATCCGACAAGAAGCAAAGAATCCACACTCCTCTTTCCATCTTAGCGCGGCGAACGCTAGTCCATCGCAGCCAGTATTTCCCTATAACTACGTGTGGTGATGCGAATTGTCCCGGTTATCTCACCAGATTGCCGAAATATAAAAGATGAGCTGAATCAATTTAACAGGGGACAGAGGAAGAAAAGAGCAAAACCGCCAAAGTTCTCGCTTGGACGCATCTTTTGTGAACCTCTGTGGACATTATTCACTCCGAAATAGAAACCGCTTTTATAAACATCCGTGCTGACATCTGCTAGCAGTTGTTTACTGCTTTCTATATTTTAAGGAGTCTGTGTGAATCCATCTGTATGGAAAATATAATTGTGCAGCGTTTTTGTTGTATATTTGGTGAAAATATATTTCTGATTTGTTTATGTCTGCTTTGGGCAAAATAATTAACCTTAATTTAGTCTATTTGGATGAAAAATCAATATTGTTAAAGCAATTGATTAGTACCTAAAGCATGTTTGTGTGTGCATTTATTTTGTTGAGTTTTTCCGCTCCCCATGACACCGGGAAGGGAGGAGGGGACAATGATTTCTTTTAAAAAGAGGAAATATCTTATAAAGTAGTCATTTACAGTGAGGTTTCCACTTAATTGTGCACTTAATTTGCTCAAATATCATTTAAAATAACTATACACTAATTTGACAGTGAAATCTAAACAGTAGTAAATCAGTACAAATTTATACCGATTTTTCTATAATTCTAGTAATAAAAGATTATAGATTTGGCGCTAATTACATAAATGCCTAATGATCTTGAAAATTACCCTGGTTAGAAGTATATTACTAATCTAAACTTTGTTGTTGGCATGCTCTGAGAAATCATAACATTAGAAATGGTTCGCTTCGTTTCTGGGAGGTGGCCCTTCAAATATTTAGAATCAAAGAACCTGAATTATTGATTGGAAAACCAACAAATGCAGAGAATAACTTCACTGCTGAAATGGAAACACGCGCAAAATACGCAGAAGCTGAGTTGGCCACGAGCATTGTAGTTATATTGTTATGTATGACAACTAATATGCCATATCAAATAGGTACAAATACATGTTGCACATAACCATTGCCTCGCCTATGTTAAAATGTTAATATTTTCATCAGAGATATTTAGCTTTCCTTACCCCTTACTGTGATTATGTGTTTGCTTTGAAGCTTTATAAAAAGATTAAGCAAATGAGGTATGTGAAAGCAATGTCCACTTAACATATCTTAAACCACATAAATGTGAAGAAACATTCTGAAAATACTGGAGTGTATTAAGTGTGGTTTGCAGTCGTAATAGAAATTAAATCAGGTCATTTTAAAGAGTATAATTTGAGGTGGAAAGCTAATAAATCAGATTTGAAAATGAGAAGAAATAGACTTGTGAACGTAGCTCCAGTACGCATGTGAGTGGCTATCGATGGAGGCTCGCGGTGCTGACATTTTCAAGCTTCAATTCTGATTGGTTCTTATTTGAAGAAGCTCATGGGTTCATTCAACTATTAAGCGCCTCCCCATCCCTCTAAAGGACATTATAATGCAAGGGACCTCCTTTTTAAACACAAACCGAATTTTCTTTCATTTAGGCTATATATATTTTTAAATAGTTTAAAGTCATAGAAAAATTTTTGGAAAGCATTTCGCCCTGGAGCGGTGCGCAATGCTATCCCACGCCGACCTCCTGGATGCTCGCCTCGGTGAGTTGTCACCAAACTCCGGTCTTCAACTCTACTGTAAACTGGTGGAACTTCTAATCTAAAAAAATCAAGCAGAGAAATTGGCAATTTGTTTCTTATTTAATCTTAATCTGATTTAAGTAAAGTAATTCTTTCGCAAAGCAATTATTATTTTATTATACCGTAATTTGATTTAGCTCATTTCAAATATATTGATGTGATCAAGTGGACTGAAGCATATTTAAGGAAGAGATTAATTGTACATGTTTGCAGTCGTTATAACCCCTAGTTTTTTCATTTAGTCTGTCACTAAGTAAAATATAATGCGTATTAAATGATTTTATGCATTTGTAAATAATTCGTGTACTATGCTTGATGCTGGTTAAACAATTTTTTCCTGTGATGCAGGATTTGTCTGTTTGTAACCCAGCCGACCAATTTACCTTATATGACATTATTTTGCAGGGATGAAGGATGCCGCGGTAGAGCTTCTGGGGCACAGGGAGGCACTGAAATGTAGATTGGGATCCGGGGGTTCAGACCCTGGGCATTCTGGTGATCTAGCCCCGGGTTCCGACGCTGTTGAAGGAGCCACGCTTCTCCCAGGAGACGATATCAACAATCCTGGATCCAATCCTTCCGGCGTGCAGGTCAACAACAGTAAAGACCAAGAAAAACAGCAGCAGCAACAAAATCCCAATCAGTCGAGCGGGCAGCAAAGTCAGAAACAGAAGCGGCACCGGACCCGTTTTACTCCGGCCCAGCTTAACGAACTGGAGAGAAGTTTCGCCAAAACGCATTACCCAGATATCTTCATGAGGGAAGAACTAGCGCTGAGAATCGGTCTCACAGAATCACGTGTACAGGTAAGCCTATGTACAAAAATTATGCATTATCTAAATTAAACACAAAACGCCAACAATAGAATTTGCTTGAAACTGAAGTGTCGGGTGCGTTGTGTAGTAGTGTTGTATGATTCGTCTTTCGATCTTAACTATAAGTCAAAATTCATAAGATAAATTGAATAAGCAAATCGATACAATAACATTGTATGAACTGGGAAATTTGACGTATATTTGTATAAGCAGCACTTGTTTTTGTAAATATGCAATTAGCTCGCCGAAAGATACGATCTCGTAACAATATACAAAATCTAAATAGACACTATTTATTTTTCAAAATTTGTCTTAATAAATGGCTGTGATGGTGGTTGATCGTGTTCACTGTAATGGCTGCGTTCATTGTTGCATAAATACTCAAAACCAAATAAAAAGCAAAAGTTAAATTCGCCAGTTTAAAATCGAACTAAAACACGCATGCAGCAGAAATAGATATGAGTAGTCAAGAAGTAACGCTAGACTGTGAACAGTCAAATAAAAATATGTACTCGGATAAGTCTAGAGTTTATCTGTAGGGGTGTGTCATAAAATTTTATTCTGTTATTGTATATTTTGCATTACTTATAACCTAACCAGCACACTACACCGCGAAGCTATTTGTTAACTTTAGTGACGCAGCGTGAAGTTCACTGCCAGGTAATAACATTAAGAAGATCCGGTAAAGAGAACAGGAGTAACGGCTGGGATTTGACCATGGTGATGAATATTCCAGTTCAAATTATGATTCCAAATTATAATAAAAACATTTTTCCATATAACACTTTATTTAGGCTTAGATTTATTCGACAGAATTTATTGAACATGTAAATGAATATAAATAAAAACACTTAAGCTGCAATATACACATAGTAAAGAAACAAATAATGTTTGTATTTTCGCAGCCGTTTATTCAACTAGCCTACTAAAATTTCGCGGTTTATTTTCATATCGTTTATCGGGGGTTAAAGTATATATACCCATCTCTTTCTCTCTCTCTCTCTCTCTCTCTATATATATATATATATACACACACACATATATATATATAATATTTACAAGACAAAATGATTTTACCTAATGCGACGCATGAGAAGTACCAGCAAAATAGTGTTCGGTTAAAAATGTTTTTTTTTTGCCTGTATTTAGTAGTAGCCTATTGGCGGCAGTTTTTAAACATTTTATTTAGAATACGATCAAAGATGCAGTTTACTGTGAATCTATTAAACTTATTTTACTGAGTAATTATTTGCGCTTTATCCATTAGTTCAGTAAGATGTTCTTTTCTATAGCTAAAATAAGACGGCTCATTTACCTCGTTGGTACATTGGCGCGTATTAACTATTGGTAAATTAGAAAATATGCAGCATTTCAGAAGACAATAGACGTATACATACCTAGTATATTTCTAGCAGACTTTTATTTTTATCTGATGTATTGAAGTTCATTAAGTATGTATAGCTTTTTTAGGATAGTATAATAAAACCAAGCCCGTTATTACCCACCAATTTCAGAATTATTTATAACAGGAATGGCTTATTAACCAGGAATGCGAAAATCATGCAAATGAGAAGATCATATGTAATATAATAAGCATAATCATTAGTGTCTATCATAGATTAATTCACATTCAATATTCTATTTGCATAAAAATGAAATTAGAAACTTGCCGTGATAAATAATACCCTTTATCTACAAATAAAATCATAGTTTTTCACTCACAACAATGCAAAGAATATTAGTTGTTTAATACCGGACACACTGAGCCAATATTCTGCTTTTTGCAACGGGACGATTTTTTTCTTTAAAATTGCAATGACTTCAGGATTTCACACGTGGTTGGCGGAATAACACTTGTTTTTTTTTTAAAAAAAAGTTTTTATGTTTATGTTTCTGAATTGTAAGTTTTAATGCGTTGCACGGATTCTCTGCCGTATCCCACCCTACCTTTCCGATAGTAGCAGCTTTCACGCGCACGTCAGAATAGAAACCCACGTTTACCTGTTTATTATACTATAGTTCGTAAATTGGGTTCCACTGTTCACTGCAATTTCATATAAATTAAAAAATAACAACATTAACATTAATAATATCGGAGGAAGCAGCAAAAATAACAATAACAACAAAAGCAATAATATTATTAGTGTACGTTATAGTTTCGATGTCTAATCATTTTATTTAGCGATCTTATTAAATTAATAACAAAATATTATTACACTGATAATTCACGTCGTAATTCTCCAGTTTTATTTCTTGTTTTATGGGTCCGCCCAGTACCGGTTGTAAAGAACAATTTAAAAAAACTACTGTTATGAATGACTAGTATTAATAATGGCTGTATATTGTTGGCCGAGACAAACTAAAGATCTGAACAAATTCATTTATAATAAAGTGAATTAAATATAGCTTATATATAATAATAAATATCTATATTATATAGTGTATTATATATTATATATATTACATTTTATATGATATATATATATAATAGCATAAGCAAGTCAATTACACTGTTAATCTAAGGAGATATAAATTCGAGTGGATAAGGTCCAAAATGATATAGGATTATGTAATATTATTATATATGAATTAAATAAATAACTTTGGACCATATCAATTCAAGTGTAAATATATTTCTCCTCAGGTTAACAATCTAATTGTGTTACTTATATGCGCGAAAGCTCAAATGTATGAATCATTAAATTAAAAATGTATTAATTATAATTTTTACGCTGCAAAAAATATATTTTGAACCTAATTCAATAATATCCAAAACATAAACATTTCCAATAGTTTAAATAACTATATTCAAATTTAGTCGTGCTTCCGGGATAGGCTCCGGACCCCCCGCGACCCAGTAGGATAAGCGGTTTGGACGATGGATGGATGGATATTTAGTCGTTTTACGGTTTATGCAATTTATAAACATGTGTATGCTCTAAATGCCTATTGCTGTTTCATATGGATTTATGGGGTTCAATTTTCCATTCCTCTCAGCAAATGTCAAATAAGTAAATTTTGTGTTGCTTATTCTGACTGTTTGCGTAAACTTGGTAACTGTTCTAAAGCAATAGAATTTATCCTGTACTATAGTTGTTACGTCGTCATTTCCTCCATACCAGGTTTGGTTTCAAAACAGACGCGCCAAGTGGAAGAAGCGCAAGAAGACAACGAACGTGTTCCGCGCTCCGGGTACGCTGCTGCCTACTCATCACGGCCTGCCACAATTCCCCTCTGCCGCGGCCGCTGCGGCTGCCATGGGTGATAGCCTCTGCTCTTTTCATGCCAACGATACCCGCTGGGCAGCGGCAGGGATGCCTGGCGTTTCTCAGCTTCAACTCCCGCCCGCTTTGGGCCGACAGCAGGCTATGGCGCAGTCCCTATCCCAGTGCAGCCTTGGAGCTGGTCCCCCTCCCAACTCGATGAGCCTGTCCAACATGTCATCTAATGGCTCCGGGCTGCAGTCACACCTCTATCAGCCCACATTTCCTGGTATGGTGCCCGCCTCCCTCTCCGGTCCGACTAATGTGACCGGCTCTCCCCAGCTCTGTAGTTCTCCGGACAGTGACGTCTGGAGAGGGACCAGCATCGCCTCACTTCGCCGAAAAGCACTGGAGCACACAGTCTCCATGAGCTTCACCTAATGATGATGATCGAAGGAAGCTCGTTTTTCTTTCCCGCCTTTTTATTCCAACATATGAGTAACACACCAGGAAGTCTCAGGATGTAAAATTTTTCAAGCAAAAACGAAAAATGGAGACTGGTTGTGTGTTTAGGCGATAAAATTTTAACTACATTACCCATGGAACAAAAATAGGCGGACGCTGCAGGCATTCAAGGAGTTTATGTATTACTGAATCCATTGTTTTTGCTTAAGTCTAAGTTTGTCTATTTATTTATTTATTTATTTATTTATTCAATCATTCATTCATGTATGTATTTATTTATTTTTAAAATTTTGTTGTACTTTAACTCAGTTCCGCTGGGGTTTTCGTAAACGTAAAAATGCGTACAGTAAAATAAGCTGACAAATTTATTTATACCTTCTGGTCTAATTGTTTTACCTGCAAAACTTAATAAGCGGGGATAAGGAGACGACGTCCAAAGCCACCTGCACTGCATGGGATAACGGGCTCCAGGCATGCGCAGTGCACGTGCGTATTTGGAACCCTGGTTGTTTGTACAGTTGGAGAAAAAAAACACGATTTAAACATGATTCAACCCAGAAGAAGACGAAGAAAAAGAGTGAAAAAATACACATGAAAATCAATAAACTTTCAAACCTGCTTAGTCTGCATGTGCTGGCCAAGTTAATACACCGGGGAATTATTATTTATAAGACAAGAAAATAAAATTTAAACTGTTATATAGGATGTTTTGTGTAGATAAAGCATTCTTGTTATCTTCTGGTCAATTTGTGATATGTTCTAAGTTATTGTCTGTGCTTACTATTGACACTGGATTTCCTAAGTGTTTGATCTTATACTGATACATAATTTTGTTTCATGGACATGTTTATATCAATTTAATGTCAATGGATAAATAAAATAATTTTCAATATGTCACACAACGAATCTGTCTTTGTTACCGCTCTCACGATTTTACGTACACACTCTTTGATTTCAACATAAAATATACAGCGCTGTTCGCCACACGCTGATGTTTGGTAAACAAAGTTTTATTAAGACTAAGTAAAAGTACAAAAGCAAAATAATTTAGTCATATTATTAGAATACTAGGTTAGAATAAATAGACCTATTAACTGTATAAAATTGAATCTGAAAAATAATTGTATTCTGATGTACATTGGAAGCGTAAAAATAACAAAGATTTTATTATTGTTATTATCGATCTATTTATTTATTTTCCACGGATGACCTTGCTATAGGAGCGGCATTTATCACCCAATAAATATAAAACTCGATTAAATGTTATTACAGAAATTGCAGTACGATTATCATTGTTACTATTAGGCTATATGTTAACACGCAATCTTGCTTTGATTTAATTTTATTTTTACATTAATTTGCATCTAAGTATTTCTGCATCGCGAATTTTTACTGGATCCTAAACGCACAGATGTTGCCAACTATGGTAACATCTTTATTGATAAAATAACACATTTTAAAGGATACCTCGAAGACAACATTTAAACGGTAATTTATAATACAAATTCCGATGCATGCGGTCGCCTAATATACCGCAATTAGGTGACCAAGGAGACATAACTGCCTTTTTGTTAACGTGATGACTGAATAATACGTATTGTTAAAATTCAAAATACTATCACTAATGCTATTGTTTTCCATATATTATTTAGCCAATTACTAAGTTATGCAAACCCTTATTAGTGCCATAATAACATCACCACGTGCTGTAATTCAGCAATTTCAATGTAGGCGAGCTATACTGAATTTTAAGGCGGTTATATTAAACGCTAACAAGTGACAGCGACCTCTACCGGGAAGAACCTGTGATGCAATAAACCGGGAAGCTTGATTTATAATTGCTAAATCGGCATCCAACCCATGAAGAGTTCGGGATAACCGTTTCAGTTTTGTGAGTTATAATGCAAATTTATAACCCTAAGATAAGTCCAGAAGTGGATATTGACGTTGGAACAAATATATACTGGAAATTCTGGGAATGTTGGTAATTGGGGCTATTAATTCCACTGTCTTCCAGCTGTATTTAAAGTGTTACATAAAGTGTAGACAAAAGATTAAATGACAAGCTGCACCTTGTATGGGAGAAACTCAATTATATATATTTCTGTTTGTCTCTTGAGCAAAATATGTAATATATTCATAACAATACTCAGTTACACCGGGAGGTTTTTGCTGTTATGTCAATCATTTTGGTAAGTTTCTCCTGATGATGAAATGACCAAATTATGTGGACACATAGTGCTGGGAAATGCTACAGAGGTAGGGCGCACACACATTATTGACTTTTATACCTGGTAATAATAATTGTGTCTGTGTAAAAGTGTCTCATTTGAAAATATTTGGCTAAATTAGCTGCTTACATGCAGGACTTCAAATATTTGACAGGTTCTGACAGGATTGCTTTTTGATGTATTTTGTTGCCTTAAAATCACATCAGGTTTCCCAACTTTTAATGAAAGAACGCTGACAGACTAATAATTTGTGATGGATGGATAGATGGATGGAAGGAAGGATAGATAGTTTCTAATATTTTTAGTAGATAATGACTTTGAATTAAAGTGTAATTTTTAACTTAATTATTTGTTTGTTCAGAAGATTTCTGACAGCTGTAGAATATCATATAATGAGGCCGGTGTCTTTCTGTTGTGCGTAAAGTGATTCTTTTTTACAGCATTTTCTTTGTAGGGGATAAGATTTCTGTCTCACTCTAAGGGAGAAAAAATGACACATTATGTGCCCTAACGCAAACATCAGCTGTCCGAGCTTTAAGGCCTGCACCTTTGATGGAGCACAGGCTGAGATGCTGAGCCTCATCTGCAGCCGTAACAGACCACCGAAGGCAAAGCGCTGCACGGCTTTCAGCTGCAGCTCTAACACACTTTCTTGACACATCAGGCTACCATGATGTGAACAGTGGTGAGGGGTGGCTTTCGCCAAAGTGAGAGGCAGGTGATCAAAGTCATAATCAAGATCCGTTATTGATTAATTCCCTCTGTCCTCTCATACTCATATATGTATGAAATGATGTGACGCTTTGGTCTACCCCTAGTAACATGAATACCTGTCCAAAGACATCTTTCTCCTATGCAATCATTTTCTCAAACACATCTGCATCATTATGGGTATTTTTCATCTAAAAACCTTGAATAACATAATCTTTGATCATTCTGATCTTATAAATATGATTCTAGGCCACGCGGGGGAGATCCCAGAGGGGAAGCATCCATGGCAGGGCACACAGAGAATAATGCAGCACAGGCAATGCCAATTGAGATGCCATTTAGCTTAGCTGCACATACTGTATGAGGAAAATCCCAGCAACACCTGGAGAACATGCAAACTCCGCACATGGAACGGAGGTAGGGTTTGAACTCCTGACAACAGCATAACCTACTGAGCCAACAATTACGCTTCCAGAATCCAAGAACAAGAAGTGGGCTGTTGCTGAGCACGATGAACAAAAACAAAAAACTAAAATCTTGAGAATTAACATCCATAGAAATATAAGATGTGTCTTTGTGTATTTCAGTACGTGAAATGATGACAGAAAACACATGTGCAAGAAAAGAGAATTTTGAATTTTGGTAACAGATGCGAAATTATATTACAGAAATATAATAATTCGTTTCAGTCTCACCTGGGTTAATTAGTTTGTGGAAATGTGCAACCCATTCTTCATTAAGTAATTCTTCACACCTTGATGAGAGAGCCAAATTGTGACCCACTGTCCATAAGATCATGTATCCCAGAATGCTATGCAGGGAGTGTATCATGGAAAATTGGAGGCAAATTCTTGTTTACTAGCAATTCATCTCACACCGGTAAATGAAATCAGTCAATAAACCAGCCAAGTGTGAATATGGCTTTCTCTGTCATGGATAATGAATGAAGGCTCATTAATTTTCTATAGCCAAGTATATATGTGTGCGTGCAATTATAGAAATTATGTAAAAAAAAAAAAAAAAAAAAAAAAAATGTTGCTATGAAATCTATAGAAATCTACACACACAATAAGTACCATAATAAAGCAGCAATTAAAAAAACTAAATTATCATTTTCAGGTCACAGTGAAATGTGAGTTACTTTCCAGGAATAACTGGAGTTTTATTCAGCCTGGGAAACATGCAAAGCAAATGCAATTTAATATTTTTAGTGCCCGACGTAAAATTATTTTAAAATGTATCTTTAATAAGAAATACTGTGCTGGCCTCTGGCAGCAATAACTTCTTGGGAAGTCATGAAGCATTTTCTGATGGTTTGCACACTACCAGTAAAAAAGGGTTTGCATATACTAAAAATTTCTATATTTGCTTGCTAGTCACTTAGCATTTACTAAAAATACACTTGATTTTCTTTGCTAATAAATACATTTACAGTATATTTATCATTGGAGTACCTTTATTGGCAAGAAAATGTCATATCTTTGATTAATCAAAGTAACCTCCTCCAGCAATTATAACTGCAGAGAAAATTTGAGGCATTCTTTCCAGAATGTACATTAAACAATGCTCTGTTTCATGGGATGGAACACTTAACTAGTGCATTTAAAGTTAAAGGACAGCCTAGAATTGGACTCTGCCATCACCACAAAACCAGTTAATAGGATGCCAGACATGCACTGTTACAACTGTTGCACTGTTATATATGACTTATATTTTCATTTAGAGTTGTTCACTGAACTTTCCAATACTTAACAATAATAAAATATCTGCAGTTTATGAAATAAATGGAAAAGTGGTAAAAACCTTGTGGTGTGAAAAACTTTTAATGGTAGTGTGTGTGTGTCTGTCTGTCCCATCATTCATTCATTCATTCATTCATTTGTTTGTTTATTTATTCCTATAACTTGGTGGCTTTGTTTTAAGTCCTTTATTTGTCATGTGCATGATGAGTCATTGACAAAACTCGAAAAGCATTAGACATAGACACACATAAAATTTAAATTTAAAATTCACTGCTCCTTTAGAGATTAATAAATCGTATAATTTAACAAGGCTCATTTCTGGCCTCGCCATGACTTCTTTGATCTCAGACATTCTGTTGGAATGCTGTGGCTTGATGTATCAGCTGCTTCACAAGCCCAACTCTGATTTCTCTGCCAGCTATAATAATTTTGTTATTTCATTGCTAATGATTGTATTCAAGTGTAACAAAGCAGAGATCCGCCTGAGACTCGACCCAATAGCTTTCTGTAATGTGATCTCCTGCTCCTTCCTCGCATTTTAATTGCACATTTCATTGTGTAGCCAAAGTTTTTTTTTATTCATGTCCAAGGATTACTTGTTACTGTGATACAACTGTTGAAGCCATAGTGAAAGAAAACAGCTCGTGTTTGCAACTGACCCCTCGAATAAATGAGTCCCATAATTGAATCTTTGAAAACAAACGGCCTTCAAGTGCATTTGCGGTCATTTGAAATTGATTAGTGTATTTCTGATGCTGCGGCCATTTAGCTCGATTAATAAGTCACAAGTGAACATTTGCTTTTGATCACCAGGTTAATAGCAAAGGCTTAGGGACACATTCTATCCTCTGCTGGTTCCCCAATAGCCTCATTCTGTGGCTTTTTAACCCCCCCTTACAGTACTAATAAAAATGTATTTTTAACAATGATCTAATTCTGTCTTTTTCAGAAATGAGAAAGAATACTTGAATGATCTTAGTCCAGGATACTGGCATGTTGAGCAACATATCAGCGACATGGTGAACTAACAGACATAAGAATGCAATAAGAAATTTATTCTTCTTTGCTGTTCTTACTCTGTCGAAGTTTAGTGTATTATCAGGAGAGGTATAATCAAAGTCACATTAACAATGTTAAATTGAGTCCTTGGAAGGGAAAGAGAAACACCAGCAGTTAATCTTGAAGATTGTGAAGTAAGGTGCATTATTATGATATGTCCACACTGTAACATGACAGCACAACACTGATACACTGTGGGGCATGGCAGAGGATAGGAGAAAGCAGTCAAAGGTAATACATTGCAATTCTTTTCTAACAATAATGATAAGTCTAATACATTGTAATGCATTTTGATAGGAATTCTACATGGAGACCAATTGTGTAAGAGAGAGTTTAATATGGGGAGTGCAACTTTATATACAAAGGTCTGTTTATTAGGGCTATGAATGAATGCAAATTAAACGTAACCCAAATATAAATATTCCTATGCCACTGGTAGAGAAGGGATGCTCTTGGTACATTTATATGTTCTACAGTTGTGGTTCACAACCTCGATCCAAGGGTCCTGCTGTTAATGCTGGATTTAGTCCCCTTTGTCAAAATTTAACTGCGATGTATGACTGTTGTATGAATGATTGCTTGTTTTTTGATTGGTCAAGAGTTTGCACTTTCCGGATGATTCATAAGCTTTGAGCAAAGGAAAAGGAAGACTAATAGTTTTTGTTGTTTTGTATACTTTGTTAATCATCAAACAATCAGTATTATTATTAATATATTTAATTTGGTCCTTTCTTGCTGATGTCTGTTGTCTTTGTCAGCTGAACATTTTCACAGTTCCATTATTTGCTAGCTTTCAATAATTGGTTTCTAACATTATGGCCATACATGTACTTTGTGAGATTATTTAGATACATTAGTCTCTGGATTTAAACTCTTGATACTGTAACAGATTACTAATATTTAACTATTATTAGTCAATTTTCCATTTCATTATGTGGTCTGCCTTTAATTTGTAATTCAGGGGACCTCCAGCTGTCACTCACAGCTCTGTGTGCAACTGCCCTGTACCTACACTAATTACATCAATTAGGAAAATTATTCTAATTGTTTGTTCAGACACTCAGATGCAATAGGAAGCACTTCAACACTGCCCCAATTAATGTAAATAGTCTAAATTGTGTGTCAAGTTATTGCTTCAGTGATGCAAGATAAATAGTTGACAATAACAAGACATTTTTTATATATAGGTATAGCAATGTTCAAGACTTTTAGATTTAACTTAATTCATATGATTATTGTCTGTTTGTTCTCACTACAGCATCTTCCGTTATTCTACACACCCATTCTTTACCAGGTAGACTGTTCTATTAAATAAAAAATAATAAAGTAGACGATATAATGATATAAATGCTCATTTTCACTTCTTCTGCCAATTTAAAGATTACAAAACCCAGTTCCCTGGAACTGATACAGATTATCAGCTCTTATAGTGTAACTCCGGGGCAACTGAGGACTGTTTTACAGTAATTTAATTATCTTATAATATTCCAATTTCAGTCCTCCATCCATCCATCCATCCATGCATCCATCCATCCATCCATCCATCCATCATCTTCTTTACACTCTTGTTTTATGCAGGGGTCTAGATCCTATCCCAGAAGCATATGGACATCTCATCGCAGGGCACACTCACACACCATCAGTCCGTCATGTTTATTATAATTCTATATTTTCTCCTAAGGATCTGTCTATATCTCTACCTCTGTCCATGGCAATTGCATGGAAGATGAATGAATATATCTTAAATCAGGGGTCACCAACCTTCTTGAAGCTGAGAGCTACTTCATGGGTACTGAGCCACACGAAGGGCTACCAGTCTGAA
>JABFDZ020000118.1:10908712-10926086 GCA_019775955.2 Pollimyrus isidori | reverse complement strand
AATGCCTCACAATAATGTTCATTTACGTGTTCTGTCTAGTGAGGGTGGGATTGGGGTGAAGGGTGGTTAGAAAAGTACGTCTACATGTATGTTGAACTGATTCTGTTAATGGTTCATGCAAAAATAATAAATATATTGATAAAAAAAGACTTGCATGCAGTATGTTCAAAATTATGTACTGACTCGATATACTAAGAGAACCTCTATTACATTTAATGAACAAAAATCTATGCGGAGACAATTAACTACAGGGAACTACGAGAAAGTTCATTCGATTTCGTGCTGCTTCCAAATCAACTTCTTATTTTAGTTTTTTTTTGCAATAACATCCCAGAACAGTAGAAGATGATAATGGATACAATGCCACCTCTTCCCTGGCTGCTCAAACAGGTTTTCCACAGCAAAGCAGCCACATAGATGAGACCTGCGCCCAGACACATTTTCTCGCGTTTTGAAAAAAAGCCTTAATGAGGAAGTGTTTGTTCCTCGGAGCTTCCGTAGTTCAAGTCACATGAATGGATTTGTTGTGGTAGTAAAACTAGGAATTTTATTATCCTGGCGACAGCGGTTGAATTAATATAATGTTTTTACTTCTAAATAGTCTGTGATTTACAGAGGGTAAACCCATTCTGAATCAGTCGTCAAAACCAATAAGAAACCGGATTCTGTAGTAAATCGGACATATCGTGAGTAATATATTTGCCGTGTAACTGCCTAGCTCCCCAGCTACGCTGATGGCCATAAGAACAGAATTAATGCTTGAAGTGTCCTGAGCATGACATGGTCCGATCTCAGTACAGTGCAGACCGGAGAACTTGCGCCGATACGGTTGTGTTTAAAACAAAACGTTAAGCCCGATTCTTTCCATTTATTTGGTCGTAACTTGTCTGTGTATTACATTGCTATTTTGTGTTTATTGTTTATATATACATTAAGTAATACATTAAGAATATGTAAGTTATTCGATTGCACGGCGATCAGTTGGCTACCAAAAGCTAGCTAGAAATTGCAGAAATACGAATTTTAATTATCTACCTATATTATCACGGAAGTATAAGGATAACTGAACAGCTGATTGATATGTGTGTAAGCGATCAGTGCTCATGATGTGTTCTTAGGTATTATTTTTAAAATTAATGTAATTATTAAAATAATAATTAACAGTATGATTATATTTCTGAATAGGGAAGGTAACCTAACTGCAATTAAGTATTGAAAGGTATTTAAAATCTTGCTCGCAGAATCTAATCGGTTTAGCAGAGCAGCAGACTCAGTAATGTTGCGGTGGATCCTTGGTGGCCGCGAAGCGCAAGGTGCTGTGGAAGTGAGTATCGGAGAATGCATTGATCAAAAATTAAAAAACCGGAGCAATCATAACCCTTTTGTCCACTATCATTAATTATTGGAAGTGAAGTAACAAATATTTGCTATGCTAAGTTTACTTGTGATACTTTTTCATCGATCTGAATTTTAAAATAATCTAAGAAAACTATATCAATTATAGTTTTTTTAACCAAATTTTTTGGTTCATAATATCTTTTACTTGCATTTTAAATCAAAGAACAAACTGTGGATATGTAAGACTTTTTACAAGGAAGTGTGTGTTTGCTTTTTTTTTTTTTAATATCTGCAGAAGAACACAGTGCTGGTCATCGGAGACGAACAGCCCAAAAATGTGTACACAGAGCTGCAGGTGCTCAAAGGTCATTTTGACATTGTTCGCTTTCTGGTGCAGATTGATGACTTAAGGTAAATGGGAATCTCCTTCAGTACTAAATACAATCATTCATTTGCCAGATCTTTCCTTTTATCAGTCAGATTGCAAGTGATGCTTAGCAGCAGCTTCTTAACAATTTTTGCACATCCCTACTTGCTTGAGACAGGGTAACTAATGGCCCAAGTATACATCTTCTACCAAGCCCTTCTTCAGCAGCTTGTCCGGCATGGGGGAGACAGGAGCTTGGGTTTTCAAAGTGGGTGTGTAGGACTGGAAATTCGGTTGTCTAGTAGTGACCTCTTGCAGTTAGTGCCAGATCAGCAAATCGACAAAATTTGTCTGCCTGTTGATGGGTGGGGGAATTGGGGGTGGGGTTTGAGGTAGATTTCACCTTCATTCCCCCAGTAATCATTTATTATTGGAGTCTGAGCACATGGCTTCTCTCATCTTTAACAGGACTTAGAACCACAGATTGAAGTTTTTTCTTTTAGATTGCCTTCTGAGTCATATCCTTTGTCAATCATCCTGACAGTTCCTTTTTCTGACACACCCATGCGCTACCCCTCTTCAATTTATCCAGTATCTTACGAGCTGGTTTAGGATTGAGTTCCTGGGAGTGGTTAGTGTCAAAGGACAGCCAGTGACACAGAAAAAGTCCTTCATGAAACCCGGACGACACGGAGCTTGATATCCCGCTGCTTCACGCAGATGGCCGTTTCCCGCCAACCAGGCAATATTTTCTCCTCTGGTTGCTTCAAATTTTCTTGGTTTCATTACTATGGAAACCGGCGTGGTGGACTCTGATCTGATGAGAAGGTGAATCTGATGACCCAGATCGCTCCTGCGGATTGCATTTGACTCCCACCAGGGCCTGTAAATGTGCTTCCTCTACTGGTATCGGATGACGCCTAAGTGACATGATAGGGGTTCACACAAGCATGGTGTCGTTTACTAATGAGAGAAGTGCAAAAGAGCAGTTCAGATCAAGCAAGGCCAGGGGTGACGTGGCATGGAGCGCAATCCTACCTGCTTATGCCTTGCCAATTTGTATTTTGTGAAAATCCGATCGTTAGTTGACTGCCATGGGTATTTTTTTAAACTTCTGTTTGGATATGAGACCGTTTTCCCTTTAGTTATTTAATTATTTTATCTGTACATTTGAAAGCAATAGCTTTGTGTCAGGTTTGCAGTGCATTGTTACGGGCTTGATGACATTTGCAAAGTGGTGTGCAATGTAGAAGGCAAGGTCAAGATCCCTGGAGTAATTGTGGTTAAAGGCCTCACTAAAGGGCCCAGCAGTGAAATCTCCCTGCGGATGATGTGACACATGCTACACTTTGTGACGTGTTACATACGACTACCCTTATCCACGTGGTATGATAGCTCAGTAGCATCATGCCTGATGGGTTTGGAGGTTTATTGCCTACGATGGCTGTCCCGGTGTGTTGAGTTTGCACTTTCTGTCCATTCTGGGAACTTTCTGTGGATTCCATGTACTGATCATTGGGGTCACCACTCTCATGCTGTGGGCTTCCTGGGGTAGTCTCCAGGCTCACCTTCACCCAATCATAGCTGAGTGGTTATGGAATTTTATGAATACAATGTGCATTATTTTGTACAGTACCACTCAAAACTTTGCAAACCTTAAGCCACCCTTTTGGGGGAGTTGACCAGAGAGTGAAGGAAATACAGCGAATGGGTGCTTAGCATATATGTGGGCCTCCTTCAGGACAGCTGGAAAAGCAGCCCAGGAGGCCACCTCATGAAACTGGTATAGAGGAGACAGTGTGGTCAGCCAGTCCCTGGAGAAGTTGGGCTTAACAATCTTGCTCATGAGGCAAATGGTGGGATCAGTTTGCCCACCCAAGGATTTGAACCAGCAATCTTTTGATTTCCAACCCACAGAGTTGCCCCACCCCCTCAACAAATTATCATTATTTTTATAATAATTATTTGGTCGGTGCACAATTACGTATATTATTTTATAGTCTTAATGTCTATAGAATTATTCTAAAATGTAGTGAATAGTACAAATAGATCTTTGATGGGTTGGTGTGTCCAGACTTTGGACTGGTACTGTAGATACCTCAGCATATATTAATGGTCTTAATAAATGCATCTATTCTAAAAGATTTAAGAAATGTTTTATTGGTGTGTTTATTGTTTATATGTATTTTCTCTTCTTTTTTTTAGGTTTGCCTCTGGGGGAGATGATGGACTGGTGATTGTTTGGAATGTTGAGGTCAGTGAAATTTGAGTTTTCAAAAAATGTCATCCTTCATAGATCCCAGGATGTAATACTAAATGACAGGGTGCTACAGTTCCAGTCCCAGACGGCTAGTATACAACATAGTTTGTAGATTTCCCTGCTCAGAAACACCTACTCAACCTGGCAGTTAGCTGATTAAGATCTGTGGTCTAGGACTGGAATTGGGCAGCCCCGCTAAATGACCTTGAACATTAAGTAAACTGCCAAGGCCACACTTGTCTGATTGGTCTGAAACCTACATAAAACATTAAAGATGACCTTTTAGCAGGTTCAGAATATGTTGTATTTGTTTTTGTTTAATTTTACTTTCGTAAATGATGCCGAATTCCAGTAATAACTGGGGGATTTTATTTTTTTTGATGAATCAAACCAGTAGATGGCGCTGCTGCTGTTTAAACACCAAAGTTGTGAAATGGGAAAAAAAAACTGAGGGACAACAAAATTTGTCAGAGCATTATGCGCCCCCAAGTGAGTCAGTGAGGGATTGTGTTGGTTCTGGAGGAATGTTGCTACTGTATAGCTTTCTGGGTTTTCAGCAGTCTGATTTTTGTGGAAAATATACACCTCTGTGTACAGTCACAAAACTTGACAGCAACCAGGTGTGAAGACTAGGCCTAAGTGTTAGATTCCCCAAGACAACTGTCTCTGCTCACTGTGGCCCAGCATTCTGGGCCCGTCTTTACTCACTTTTTTTGTCTCGATGATATTTGGCTAAGAAATGTAATTCGCCCCTGTTCACAGTAGTGGTTTGAGTGTGTCTGTGTTGCATGCCTTTGCATTGCATGCAAGTTTATGCTCAGATTTTAAACAAGTTTTGTAAACCATTTTAGCCTAGTCTTGTTCGAGGTGTGTGTGTACATGTGCATGCATGTACGGTATGCTTATGTTAGGACTGAATCCCTGCCTCTTGTCTTAGAACGGGGAGCGTCTCCAGGAGCTGAGGGGTCACTCGCAGCAAATCACTGCCATGGCAGCCTACAGCAGACGGGGCAGGGGGGCCCCTCACACAGACCTCCTCACAGCTTCCTCGGACCGGACCCTCAGCGTATCCTCTTTCCCAGCAATCCCCAGACACTTTGTGTCGTCTGTGATTTTGAGGGATGTTTGTTTGATTCGGTTGTGATTTTTTAAAAGAATTCTGTTTCTCCTTCCTAGTAATTTCAAAACCCCATATGCATATTAATTACCTATAACCAAACAGCCACATGAGGGAGATTATTGCCAGCCAGGGACTGTGTGGAATCTGAGCTCTGGGACGGTTTTGCTGCATAGTGTATACATGGCACTGAGATTTGTCACTGCCAAAGCAAAAGTTTACAAACTAGCAGTTCCACTTGCATACACCTTTCAGCTTAATGGCTCTAAATATTTCAAGAAAAAGATGAGTAATGGTCCATTTGAAGAATGACTGACTTCATTTATGTAGTGAGGTTGAATTTTACAGTGGGAAGCTGCAGTGTAGACTGTGTAAAGAATTATTGGGCAAGTACTATTACTGGAGTTTATTTTTAGGAAAAGTTGGGCAGACTTGTAAAAATGAATTCAGAAGCTTTCTTGTGCACAAAGTAAATTTATTTAGAGGGAAAATGTTACATTTGACATTCACAAACAAAGATAAAAGACAAACGCTTGATTATCAGTGTGCAGAATTATTAGGCAATCGGAAACTTAGTGGATTTTCTCTCTTTACCATTAATAGAAATAATAAGAAACTATTTTTGTTATTCAGTATATATAAGGAATAATAAACTATCAGCTGTTCTATAGAGCCCACTTCACCCAGTTTAATGGCCAGTACAGCCAACCTTCTTCTCAATGACCATCATGAGCCTGTTGCCTACTGAACCAATCAGGTTTTTGATTTTTAACCTGTCCTATATTAACTGAGCCAGCTAGGACCACCACCTAGAAGCTGCTCTGAGAAGGGTACTGCTTGCTACTTTGGTAAATTTCTTACTTTGGTGAGGCCCAGTAGTTCTGAGTGGGGTTGAGTCAGGTGATGAAGCGGGGTAGGCCATAATTCAATCATGTTTCAATATAATTATCATATAATAATAATAATGATATATTTATAACAATATATTATATTCAATATAATATCCATATTGCATGAATCCTGCCATCATTTACATTTACGTAGGTACACTTACTTTGGCTAAGCCGATCAAAGCCGTAAGAATTAGCTTACTGCTAATTCAGTCTTTTGAAAGCAAACAAATGATTTAATTATGATTTTTGATTTTCAAGCGGAATTGTTCGGTGTCTCGCATGTGCCCCATTTCTTCCAAGTGGCTTGGTATTTCGGTGTCCCGGGCAATTCAGGTTCCCTGTGCTTCTCCTGTCTATCAGGAAATAATGTTTCCCCTAATATTAAAGCAGAGGTATATGTGAAATGTCTGAAAATCACTCAGGTACATTATTATGTGTGAGTACAGTAGATTGTCATACATAATCTAGTCTTATAAGCAATACTATATAGTTTTCATCAAGAAATATCTCTATCCAGCGAATTAAATAATCTAATTTATTAAAACAAAAGACATTGAAAAGGCATGTATCGTTTTAAAAAATATGGCTTGGTTACCTCAAGATCAAACAGGAAAACATAGGGAAACTGAATTGCCTGGAATGAGAATTTTTGTTTCTACTGCTTTTTATTTAGTTTCTCGCTGTTCGCTGTCTGTATTTTGTGTTTCAGTGGCAGGCTATTTGCATAACCAGTCAACAGCGAATACATTTGTAAGTCCCACCCCAAAGTACCAAAGAAGTCCCCCAGCTGGTTTGCCACTTTTGGTACTCAAGCTTTTGGTACTCAAGCTTTTGGTACTGGTACTCGACCGGAAGTCAATGGAAAAGTGAAAGCACCGAAGGTACCGTACCGAAAGTACCGTACTTTGTGCGGTAGAAAAGTGCCCTATGAACTCAGAACTTGAGTTTAATCTGTTCAGAACTCTGAATTGAACTGATTGAATCCTAAAAAGTTCGAGCTGTGATCAAATTTTCCCCATAAGAAATAATGAAAAAACGATTAATTGGTTCCCAGACCCAAAAAATTACACCTAAATGTTTTTTTTTTTTTACATGAACACAAAATGAACCAAATAAAACAAGAAGAGCATACATTGTACTAAATACATCTAAGCACATTTATTAAAACAGTAATATCCGGATCATCCACTCCTTTTGTGTTCCCCGCGCCCTCGTTAACCCGGTGTGGAATCCCCGTGTGATCAGCTGTTTCTGCTTGTTGTCATTAGTTTTCTGTATTTCTTCCACGTTTCAGTTTGTTTCCCCAGTCCGGTCATTGTATTGTCTGTCTGCGTTTTGCCTGCCTTACTTGTAATTAAATCTCGTATTCCCCAATACCCTGATGTCTGCACCTTTGTCTCCATTCCGTCCCCTCTCGGCACAACAATGTTATTATAATTAAACATATTAATGGTTTATGATTAATATTAAAATAATGAATAAGAAATCTTTTGTTACGTACCGTGTCGTCCGTCCCACTCCAGCCCTGTGTGTCGCCACGCCCACTTCGTTCCCTGTTGTGATTCCCTGACGTAATCCACCTGTGAGGCGAACGCTGCTCGCCCGTCCCGTGATTGTCTTGTCTGTATTTAGGTCTGCGTCTGCGTCTCTCCGGCAGACGCAGCATTGATGTTTCTCTGTCCGAGTCGTAAGTGTGCAATAAATCCATTGTTCCCCCGATCCTGCCTGGCTTCGCTCTGTCCGCCCTGCACACCCCCCGGACCGTTACATCTTTATTTTTAAATGTATTTATTATATAATAATAATTACTGTTACTGTCTATCATTGTCTACATGTATTTTTACTGTCTATATATATGTATTCAGTTAGTGAAAATATGCATGATGCTATCACAGCTAATGTGAGGCTGAGACTGACACTTTACCCTTTGTTTCTGCTGAGAGATGTGCCGCGTGACTGATTTCCCAGCGAGTTCAAGTGATCTTTTGTTGGCATTCACGGTTTGACTTCTGAGATTCAGATCGTGCTCTAGGTATTTTTTTTTTTTAACTAGTTGGTTCAACTTTTAAGAAATTTGAGTTCTAATGAGTTCACGAACTGAGGTGCCACTGTAATTTGATGCATAGGGAGGGACAGTGTCTCGCTGGAATTTTATAATCATTTAGAAAGTTGCTGACTTCTTTTTGTGCCAGTGTTTGAAGAAGGTATCTTCTAGAAACTGGCAGTAGACCTTGTGGTTAATTTTTACACAATCTGCAAGTTATAAAGATATGGCAATTCATCACTGATAATTGCAGTCCATGTTGTCTCTCCCCCACCACTTTGTTGGTGCTTGAAGAGGATATCCATCCATCCATCCATTCATCCATCCATCCATCCAGAGTCACTTTCATGTCATCTGTCCCCAAAACCTTTGTACCAGCAGTCTTGAGATATGTCTGTGCCCATTCTTAATGTTATACCTTACATGCCTTATTGAGTGGAGGCCATGTCGCAGCGTTTATGACCTTAGGAACGTCACTTGGCATTTGATGCTCAGGAGTTCCTGGAAGTCTCCCCTTTAACTTTACACAGAAATCTGTGTTATCTTCTCTCTACAAACCTCTTCAGTCCTCTTTGGCAGTTGGCAACAAAACACTTAATTGTACAGTGATCACATTTCAAAAGTCTGGCAGTTTAGACCATTCTGCATCATTCTGACTTGTACTTTACTATTTTGTTTTTTTCCTGCTTTCTGTAAGATCCTCTTTGGCCCATTTTAATGGTAATAACAATTTGCTTAATAATTCTGCACAGGAAAGTATCTATGTTTTCCTATTTTTATCCATACAGAAAGTATTTGGACCAAATACTGAACGTTTGGCTGTTCTTAAACAGTTGATTCTTAATTACAGATTCATCTGGACTCAAAGTATTGGTCGTTGAGGAGATACAAGTGAAATACACACTTCCCTAATAATTCTGCACACAGTGTAGAGGCATGTGTCACACATTCAGTGGTTTAATTTACATTCAGAGATGGCAAAGGAAGTTTAAGAGCAGGCCATCCAGCTTCAATCCCCAAACAAATAGATGCATTCAATGAGTAAATGAATAAGCATGTTTTTCTTATGAGACACATGGTAAATGAATAAACGTGTGTGATTTTTTTAAAATGTAGGTAGTTATATCTTGTGTATCCAGCAGGATTATTAGCATATTAGCAGCAGTACTAGCAGAAATTTCTCAGTATGGCCAATGATTTTCATGGGGTGCCTCAAACACCAAGACATAATAATAATAATTAATTGGTCCATTCCAGTGTGTTTGAAGAGGAACATTGATAGCTAATTTAAAATATATGTACTGTAATTAATTCAAATGCAAGAAGAATAATTGGGATAAACCACATTTAAAGTCAGTCATTTAAAGGTTTTACAAACCTGTTCTTTTTGGAGTGTTGTGGTGCAAACGAGTTCACCCTGCAAACTGATGGCATGGGCTACAGTGCTAAGGGTCTGGTAGGGTACCACGGTTTTCAGAAGTTTTGCATCCAAAATAAAATCTTGACTGTCACATATTGGGGTGGCCACAGGGGACTGCAGAAGGTTCCCCTTGGTGGTGGTATTGATTATTAGGTTTTAAATCTTATATTACTATGTGATTTGAATGTGCTGTGTTTCTTTAAGTTTTCCTAAATGTTTTGTTCAGATGTGGGATCCAGACACTGGGAATCGAGTACAAACTGTGTCCGATTTGCAGTCTTCTGTAAAGGTGAGCTTATGCTTGTGCATGTGTGTGATGCATCATGCTGTTTAAAGTATGAAAAGTGGATTATATTAGTGAATTATACTGTAATTATATGTAAGATTTGGGCTTGAGATATTGTAGCATTACACAAGTAGAGGTATTTTAGAAATAAATGTTTGCTGACAAACTTTCAGTAAAGTTTTGATAAAGTATCTACAATAAATGTAGCTGTAAGCTGAAGGGAATCTTGTGGCGGCAGACCCTGCAGCTAAAATGTACTGTTAATTCATTTTTACTCTGATTTTCTGCTCAAAAGATTGGCAATCACTTTTCTGTGCAGAAATTAACTGGATTTTGTCAGAGAAATTATTTTTGCATGTAATTGTTTGAAATTTCTTGCATTTTATCTCACAAAGTTGTAAATCAATGAATCCATCTGTCTGTCCATACATTTGTCTTAAGTGACGTCTTATCCTTTACAGCTGCTTCTTAACTGGGTCCTTGGGGGACCCTCAAACAGTCCACATTTTTGCTCCCTCCCAGCTACAGACCGGTTTGAGAAACATTGGCGTACAGAGTTGCAGAGAGCTTAGAAGTGCATGGTGCAAGGCCAGGAGATGGAAATGTCAGTTTTCATATTTCATACTTGCTAATTTTTGTAAGGAGTAGTTTTCCGTTGCAGTGTCCACACAAAGGTAATAACGCAAATAAACAACACATGCAACGAGGCCTGTCCCCTCTGCTGCTTTGGATACAGTTAGGTCTATAAGACATTTTTACAATTTCTGCAGTCTTCTCTCTGTATACCATCACAATGATTTTAAAATTAAGCAATACAGATGTGAGGGAAGTATATTTTTTCAGCTTTAATTTAAGGGGCTTAAAGCTATTGCATTAAGCTTTCAAAAATTACTGCCATTTTTCAGAGTCCCTCCATTTTCAGAAACTCAAAAGTAATTGGTCATGTGACTGATACACAGTTTCTTGGCCAGGTGTAGCCTGTTACTCCATAACAGATTAAGTAGACAAAAGGTCTGGAGTTGATTCCAAGAAATGAATTTGCATTTAGTAGCTATTCACTGGAACTTAGCATGAGGTCCAAAGAGGTGTCAATGCAAGCGAGGAAGGTCTCATTAGACTGGAAAAAAAACAAATCTATCAGAGAGAGAGCTAAAACTTCATGAGTACCCAAATCAATAAGTCCCACTGGCTCCCAAAGGGATATTAAACACAGATGTTTGGTGTTATTTCAATGTTAACAAATGAAAAGTAACAAATTATGCTGCTTGTTAATGAACGTTTTAATTCAGAAATGCTCTTTTAGGACTACAACTTGGGTTTAAATTTATTACTACTTCAATGTTGTACTTAAAATAATTACTGGTTGTTTCCAATATGATATACAGTGGTACCTCGGTTCTCGAACTCACTAGAACTCGAATTTCCTGAAGGTCGAACAAACCAGTTTGACCTAGTACTCGATCAGAACTCAATCTAAATCTGAAATCGAACCGTGAACACTGGTCCAATATAAATTGTATGCGCCAGGAAATGAGTCGTACTGCAATGCAATTCTTACTTGGATGCCTTCTTCACAGACTGGATGATTAACCAAATAAAGCAGCGCAATATTACAGTAACTAACAATAAATAAACTTACGTGTACTATAAGAGCATTTATGTCATTTATTTAAATTTTATTTTAGCAGGCAAGTTAACTGAAAACCAGTTCTCACTGCTTTACGTGATATTCGGGAGAAATAGCAGGTTACACATTGGAACTGCCTGGGATACAAACGTCCCAGGCAGCTGGGTGAGAGGTCTCAGTGCATCAAAACGTAATGCATTGCGCCGGGATCAGAATGTGTTGCTTTAAACCAGCGCTGTAAGCAAGTCGAATGCACCTAATGACTGGGCTGGGGAAACAAATTGAAACATGGACTTAATACAGAGGACTAATGACAACAACCAGAAACATGGGGATCCCACATGATGTTAACGAGGGGGCGTGGCACACGGAAGGAGCAGACAATCGGGCAAGGACAGGGGTAATGTTGGGTTAAGATCTTTATCGTTTAGGAAGCCATTAAGAAAAAATGCTCTTCTTGTTTTATCCTGTTCATTTTGTGTTTAAACCAATTAATTTGTTTTCCATTATTTCTTATGGGAAAACTCAAACTTTTTAGGATTTGATCTGGAGCCCGGAACGGATTAAGTTCGAGAACCGAGGTACCACTGTACATACAAATTTGCAATATTTTTTTATTGAATTATGATAGCGTCCCAAGACACTCTTTGAGTGTGTATATCAAGTTATACATAAATATCTGTTTCCTGAAGAGGTACATATGTCGTCTTTATGTTGCTAATGCCGCAGCAGTTTACACTACGCAAAATACAGTCACAGAGATGTACAGTTTTAGGAATCCTGTGGCATTCTGGACAAGCATTGAGTGAAAATCTTTCCCCGCTGACTGATCTTGTATTATCTTGCCGGCACAGGTGGTAGGATTTGTACTGCCTGCTGGAGGGCACTCAGACGATCCCTGGGTGTCGGTTCGGCCCCGGTTAGTCTTTCTGTAATTTGTAATGACCTTATGGGTCTGATTCTCTGGGTAAAGTTCAAAACCACAGGCTGTTCTGCAGACTCAGGGTTTTTGGGTCTTGCTTTTCTGCAGCTCCCTGCTTAGCTTCTGCTTTTGCGTGTCAATCTTAGAAAAATTAAAATGAATAAGAACTTCTCATAGCTTAATTTTCTATATGATGGTTTTGTTGGGAATGTAGTACTAGGCTAGAGAGTGGTTCAAATGGCCTTTTGATAGTCATGTTTTGTTATTTGAGTAGCACTGCTGTTCTTCATGTGGGCTTGCCATTAACTTCAAAGGTTTTGTCCATTCTGCTCTGACCTCGCTCATTAATAAGCTGCTTTCCACTACAGAAATGTTAGTTTTGCTCCCTCACTGCTCCTGGTAGGGCCCAAAAATGTGGACTATTTGGGGTGGCCTCGTCAATTGGGTTGGGAAACGTTGATTTAGATTTTGTAAGGTAAGAAAATCCAAGGAAGGTGGCTTTTTCGAAGATCACAGAAACCTCCAAACCTGATACCAAGTCACTTGTTCAACATCATATAGCTCACAGTTTTAATACTTAAATGCATGGTAACCTCTTGACCCTGCCTTTGTACTGTATGCCTTGAATTGCATGCATGTGATTTGCTCCTTGTAAGAATTTGCAATAAGGAGCGGGTGTACATAATTAAGTGGTCTTGGATTGTATTTTCAGTAGCTCTGCCAATGTTTGCTCTTTATCATTTGCTTTCTAGCATATTAGCAAGCGTTTACTGTTTTCTGCTGTTTACTGTTGTTGTGTGTGTGTGGGGGGGTAATTGCTGAGAGTAATACTTCTATGTTTGTTTTTGTTATTTCTGGGCGTGACCGTGGCTAACTGGCTAGTGGAGCTTGTAACTCGGTCTTTAAAGCCAGGTTAGAGGTAGAAATTTGTTCTCCATTGGACAAAGGAATATAGACATTGTACCCGGACCACAATATTATTTTTATGTGTCCATTTGTGCACTGCACTGTACAGGGTTTAGCTCAGCATTTTGTTTTTATTATTGTCATCTGGACTACCCTGGCTAGCTTTTCAGAGACTTGGTTAGGATCCTGTAGTGTTTTATTGAATGCATGTCAAGTGTAAATTTGTGCATAAAGTGAAGTACAGAAGTCATTGGGATTTATTTCTCATTGTCTCTTATTGCATACAATACGATGGTTTTCTATTCACTCCATTCATATCAATATTCTCCAAATAACCTGCTTATATTAGTTATATCAGCCATTGTAACTAAACACCATACAGCAAGTGCAGCAAGACTGGAGCCAAGTAAAACTGAGACAGTCTTTGTTTTGAAGCAGTGTAGCATCATTTGGTTTATTTCTCCAGTTTATTTATAAGTGATCAGAGGATATGAATTATAAACGAGCCTTAATTACAGTAAGATCCAAGACATGTTTGATATTATGATCGTTGATGGGGGTGCAGTTGTTGCTTAAATGCTAGATTAACTTCCTGTTGAATTAATGTCATTAATAAAGAATTTGCATATTGATTATGAAAGAAATCATCTTCAAGTGGATTCAGAGTTTTTGCAGGACAGCTTTAGGTACCTGTAGCTGTCCAGCAGTTGTCAGACAGGCCGTTGGAGTCCTGCTTAGACATTGGCCTAAAGTCAAGTGCTTCTTGAGTTTCCACACTGGCCTATTTCATGTATTAAATTTGATGGCACCAGTTTATATTAACCTGTTGGATTACAGCTATCCTTTTTCCAAACAGGTTTACTGTTAACCATGAATGTTACAACGTTTCTGAATACTTGAACTTTAAACATTGATAAAGCTGCTGGTTGATGGTGTGTGTGCTCTCTCTCTTTGTCTCTTCTTCCAGTGCCTGCTTGTTCTGGATCACCTTGGTTTGTGGATTTCTGGAGGCAATGAGATGTGTGTGTGGAACCAGAACTTCGACCTCCTGTGTAGGACTGATCACCATAGCGATGCGGGTGTGTGGCACCCCTGGGGATAGTGTGATACAGAGCAGTAGGCAGCTCATCAAGAACAAAATGACTGCGCATCATTCACATAATAAGTGCCAGTTTTTTGACAGGAATTGCTGCTATGGTTGAGTTGCCGAAGAACTGCATTGCTGCTGCTGTGGACAAAGAAATAGGTTTGTATCAAGAAACAAGAGGCATCGACACATAACGGAATGTGGCTATGTGAGCCCTGGACAGTAATGAGTGCTTTCTTGGGGATCATTACAGTCATTTACAGACTGAGCAGCGTTGCAGATGAAGCAGACATGATAGTGACTGAAGTTCGCAGGTTAACAGACCACCGGGACAGCATACGAGCTCTGATCACTATTAATGGTAAGTCAGTGCTTTAGGGAACTGCCGCTTGTTTTGGTGCATGTCAGTGTCCTTGTTCCGTTTCAGGGTCTCCCTCAGAAGAGCCCATTCTCTGCTTTCGGAATCTTTCTTGTGTGTTCAATCGTTATTTTTAGCTTATTCTGACACTGTTTGCATGACACTGAAAAAGAGCTGCAGGTCTATAAAAATGCTTGTGGGTAGTTGGATTTTTGGCTCTTGAAGGTCTTGGTCCAGGTGGTGCTTGTATTCCTCCTCAGATCAGCTGTTTGCCAGCGGTTCTCACATCGGGGAGCTCATTGTGTGGCACTCCTTGGACTGGACCCCCCAGGTTTCTGAGTGCATCCTGTGGGACCACCCACACGTTAGTCCTCAGGAAGAGATCAAACTCGGAGGGCAGAAACAGAGCGAGATGTCGATCCACCACATGGCCTCAGTTGGAGAGGTAGGCTTGCCTGGCAGATGCTGACCATTTTTATATCTAACTAGAGGCTTCATGTCAGCAGTCGATGTGTTTTCTTGCTATCGTCTTGTTTTTCCACACAGAGCAGATTTTCATCGTCCTGATCTGGGGTGCATATCACGAACGACAACGGAAGTTAGCTTTAACGATGCATCCTACTACGGTAGTTCAAACAAGCCAATACGAACAACATCTGTTTCCCAAAACCGTCGTACCACAGTAGTTCGAACCACGTTAGTTAGTTAGGACATTCGTAGTTGGAACTACAGTGGTTCCAGCGATGATTGGTCAGACTCACGGCAAGTCATGTGCAACAACTAACAAAGTACTTTCACAGCTGGTCGCGTACAAAAACTCACAAAGCGTGTAAAATATATAATAATTACCAATCGCACCAAAATAATGCAACGCTTCTTGGAGTGGCAAACAGAACTTTTAGCTATGACACTGCATTTTGTAAAAGACGCTCTATCTGCGATTACATTCATTGCAGTTCATTGTGTTTCACTCACACTACGACCACTTACAAATTCCTGGTCTAACTACAGTTCGCGACAACTTAACGACAGTGTTTGCGAACGTTCGTTCTAACTATGGTTTCGGGAAACACCTGCGTCGTTTAACGATGCATCATACTACGTAAGTCTGCAGTATCATTGCCCCTGTAGTTTGAACTATGGTTTTGGGAAACGCACCCCTGGGCAGGAAGCCATATTTGGGTGTTTCAAAAGTAATTGTCGGACTTACTGTACCAATTTTAACACCTTCCTAGATAGCATGAGAACTGTAGCTTGCTGAATATCGTGAACACGGTTGAGGAAACAACTTATCTAGAGAGATGCCAATGGATTCTAAACTTCCCTTCCCCAGTTCATTGCTGCTGCTGTTGGAAGTGGACTGTACATCTACAACATACTGACAAGGAGTGTGGTTGCCTACAAGAAGACTGCCCATGACTCCCACATCCGGCAAATCCTGCTGCTGCCCAATGGGTTTGTATTGCGTTTAGTCTCATTTCATTGCAGCACCCGAGTCATAGTAGTCCAAATCCATGTCAGAATTATGCTTCAGGGGTTGGTACATATAAGAAAAAGATTTTTTTTCATTCATTAATGAACATATTCAGATATTCACAAATATACAATATTGCTTTTTCATGCATATGGAAAATACATTATTGTTGAGGTACAGCTGGAGTATTTATTTTTGTCCTTTTATCCCAAAGACTAGGTGCCTTAACCATTTTCACTATTGTATTTATATTATCAAACGATGAAAATCAAGGGATGCTATTAGGTCCTACTTTCCTGACTACACAAAAATCAAAAGGCCCCACAGCCCAAAAACAAGCTGAGGCTGATTGGAGTTCCTAAATTTCCCGTAGGTGTGCATGTGTGAGTGACTGGTGTGTGAGTGTGCCCTGCGATGGGCTGGCTCCCCGTCCAGGGTTGTTTCCTGCCTCGTGCCCGTTGCTTCCGGGACCCCCACGACCCAGTAGGATAAGCGGGTTGGAAAATGGATGGATGGATGTCTTTACCCATTTGTGTTTGTATGTATGCATGGATTTAAAATTCTAAAGCCATTTGTCTTTGCTCTTGGCTTGACACACCTGAGGGTGGGGGACTGTGGAGAGGGCCAGCCCCCAGCTGTGTGCGATATGAGACTGTGGACTTTGCATGTTCTCTCTGTGCTTGTGCAGAACCCCCCACCTGATATGATGTACATTTGTGCACAGGAAGTGAAGGCCACAGAAAAAAAACTAGAGAATGCTGGGAATTCAAATGAAAAAATATATTCCACTGGAGTATTATATCCCATGTACAATTTGGTTGTTTGGACTTGTCAGGAAACTTTATATAAATTGATGTTTTGAGATTTTATTACTTGCTTGAAAATAGTTGATTTTTTTCTTGTCAGGGATAATCATATAATAGAATCTGTGCAAATACAGCATTTACCCCTTTTTCAAAGGATAGAATTCAGCTTACTGCATTGACGTGTAAGCTTCTATAAATAGATGAACCAAAACATTATGACCATCCCACTATGAAATGTTGACTTAAAATCTCGCAAAAATGTCTCATGTCAACGAATGGAATATACAGTGGTACCTTGGTTCTCAAACTCACTAAAACTCGAAAGTTGAACAAACCAGTTTGAACTAAAACCCGATCTGAATAGCAGAAGTCGAATCATGAACGCTGACCTTATGTAAATTGTACGCACCAGGAAATGAGTCATACTACAATGCAATTCTTACTTGAATGCCTTCTTCACAGACTGGAC
>JABFDZ020000118.1:10881344-10899417 GCA_019775955.2 Pollimyrus isidori | reverse complement strand
GCTATACAGCCTTGGTAAACGTTAGAGACGATGCAAGGGCTATGCGTGTTTGTGCCAATTAAAGTCCTTTCCTTGTACTGTACACACCAGAGTCCTGCACCCGCACAATACAGCACCACACCCGCCCGTGCACCCGTGATTATTTCAAAGTTAAATCCGTACCCGCCCGTTACTGTGATAAATTACACACAATTATTTTTCTATGCACCTCTCAACGTGACAAGCGTTGGGCCTACATGAATTTTGAATTGAAACGAAAAAATCCGTTTAACTCAAAATCAAATCAAAGAGATCTAAGCTATCCATACTGTGACGAGAGTGAAAGAAAGAACACGACACGCTTCCGCAAGGATTCAGACGCGTATGTGAAAGTTTGTCGAGGCGGTTATCTAACGGAGCGTTCGTTTTTCTCTCGGAACTCGGAAATTCCGAGTTGAGACATCACGTCCGACAATCTTCGAGCTACCACATCTCGGAACAAACATGGCTGCCTCCATGAACACGCTGCTGTGTGTTGTTACTTTACATTTTAGCAGATTTGGAGTGAGATTATTTTTTCCGAGAGACAAACAAACAAAAAACACGAACTAGTCATAAAATATTTTAGCACATTCATAACAATATTCTTTTTTCGAGAGGTAAACCCACAAACAAACCAAAGAGAGGTAAAAATCTGATATTGCATGATAGGATACTGTTTAGGATCATGATATGATGTTCTGTAAATCGAACACGTGCAGTTACATTTATAACTATTAATGCATTTAACAAAAAAACATTTTAAAATATTTATAAAATAGACTTACTGTTGAGTGTGTAAGCCGCCATGTTTAACTTACGTCACAGGGGCAACTGGGAAAATCTTATGACATAAACCTCATAAAAGAGGCGTGTTTCCGACGGGAAGTGACGTTTTTCGTGACGCTTTCATCAGGGTTCCGACTTGGAGTGAAAAAAATAATCGAAAGCACTTTAAGGTACTCCCGATATACTGAACACACTGTGATGATGGCAATTTGTACAGTATAATCTAATACATAGATATTTTCGCTTATATGTTATTTTTGCAGACTACAATACTGTTTTGATTGACCTGCTACCCTCCCGTAAAATTACAGAACATTAAAAAATACCCGTTTCAGACTATCTGCGGGTACCCGACCCGGTGCAGGACTCTGATACACACTAAGTACAGTTGTCACAACCCACAGCTATAAATAATCAGTAAGATTTAAATGTATCGTCATTCAAACCTCAAGGTAGATTTTAGCCTAGCATTGAATAAGCATTAATAATAATTATGTTGCGCAGGCATGCTTCTTCAATTAACTCGGATGGCAACAAAGGTATATTTGAGATCATCAGGTTTCATCTCTTTCCATTACCCTGTTCTGTGTAGAAAAAGGCTTGTCGATAACGCCTAAACCGCCTGTAGTTCCACAATCGTGCCACTAGGTAGAGACAGCAGTCCAATTAAAAAAATGTTGAAGGGACATTTTAGCAAATGACAATGTGGCCATGGCACACCAAAGACAGAATCTGCTTAGCGGAATTCACATCATAGCAGAGCTATGACAACATCCATAATACTCGACCAGGGGATACTATACAACCTTCAGGAAAGTTCTGTGAAATATGGCATCAATAAGGCAAGCAGAGCTTCCTTGTGAGCTGGGACCTAAAAGTGCAGACTTCGATATTAACAATTTTACAGAAAAGAACCCAGGCAGACTTCTGGACAACAATTTTTCTGGGAAATCTCTGAGTTTGTTATGGCCTTTACCACAGGATAAAACAGTTGGTAGGGTAAGGGAGCTTTATTCAGAACACATTTTCAGAGCTGAGGACTTTATTTCTAATTAATTTACATTCAGATGCTCTGCAAAGCGAAGAATGTTACCAAACCCTATGGTTCTGGGCAGACCAGATGTGGCACTTAAAGCAGTAAACACGATTTGGCTGAACTCTCCATTAAAGTTGTAAACAACTAATTTGTTCACAAAAAATGTATTCCAGGATAATGGCCAGTTTTGGACATTTGTTTTAGACAATAATACACTGAGGGGAAGATTTTGTTGAATAAACAGGATTTTGATTTTTATCCCAAAGGCAAAGCAATTAAATTTATATCCATTTTGGTACACTCAGCTAAATCCTGAGGTTAAATATAAAATGCTTAATTTAAATTTAACTTACATTTTCCCATGGTGTCTTACAGCTGTTCCAAGCAACAGTGGCACATCTCATACATCTAGTAGAGTAAAGTTCCTTTTTCTGCAACAAAAGCCTTCATGTGCCTTCAGTATTTACTCACTCTCATGCTTTACAAGCACCTGGCTGCGTCTCACTTCCCCCTGCTATAAACACTCAGTGTACATTTGTCGTTTCACTATAATTTGAGAGGACTAGCTGTTGAAAAAACACAAGACTCTTGGCTTTTTTAGTTTTTTGATTGCAGTCACAAATTTTTATAGAACCGAGTTTCCCCACAACGTCAAAATAGCAGGTTATTATCACATTGTGGGATCCCCACAATGTGATACACGTGATATACACACTCAGTACCATTACAAAGTTTGGACGCACCTCCCCATAGAAAAGTTTATCGTACTGTTCTCTACAGTTTATATTTTATATTTATATTTACATCCAGTGACTAGCGGACCCTACTTCCTCCTCTAAGCCAGTTCCATAAGCTGGCCCCCTGGGATGCTTTTCCAGCCGTCCTGAAGGAGGTGCCACATATATGCTGCTTTTTCTCCATTCTCAGGTCAAACTTCTCCAAGTCTGTATAGGTCAGGTGGCCTGGTCAGACTTCTTTGGACTTGGCGTGTCCAAACTTCTGACCGGCAGTATATACACACACACACACACACACACACACACATATATATATATATATATATATATATATATATATATACACGCAGAGAGAGAGAGTACGTGTTTGTGTGTGAGTGACCTAAAGCTATAAGGTGCCTGTTAAAAACTTTGGTATAGTTTTACAGTTCTGTGTCGTGTGCATGTCATCTGGACTTGACCACAAACAAGCGGTACCTCTTTCAAAGCAAACAAGGATGTCTGTGTTACAAAGGCCTATGTAAATCTAGCATGGATTGGTTGGTTCATAAGTGCTGGCTATCATTCCATTGGTTGTTTATACAAAGTGGCTTTCTTGTGGTGAAATACATAACAGTAATTTAAGATCAGAGTTCTCAGCTACAGCAGCCTGCTAATCCAAGGAGCTCCTGGTGCTCCGATTCTGGCTTTAACCACAGTGCGCAATCATTCTCTCTATAAATGGCTTGTCAGTGTCAATACAAATGATTTACTGTAAATAAGCTAGCTGTCCGAAGAGAGTGAACTGTGGTTTTTTTTTTTTTGTCTTGCTACACATCTTTCCAGATGACTCACTCGGGTAAAAAGAAAAAAGAAAAAAAAAAACAATTGTAGTGACAAGATTTACTCATGGGAGAAGTTAGGAAATATTTTTTAAGCAGTTTAACGACAACTCCACCAATGCTACCAATTTGCAGCTATGTAACACAGCAAAGGACAGAAAATGTAAGAAAAAAATCCTCTAATAAAGTGCAACTGAAGCATATTGACCTTTCAAATCGGGAAAGATTGTCGAATGAAATCGTGTGACTGGGCGTTCATCTCCACCCTGCCTCTGTGTCTCGTCTGCAGTCTACAGCAGGACGCCTTGTGCCTGGCAGTCTGCTTCACTAATTGATGTCATCATAGATTGTGATGACGTCACAGTGGGGAGGCTAATAAGAGCGATGGCTACATTCAAGGTTACCCCTCTCCAGACGTAGGTGTCGGCCTTCCAGGAGCCTTCAGGAGGGTGGGGGGGGCCTGAGACCTTTGCATTTCATTTCGTCCAGGCTTCTCCAGTATTTGTAGTTCTCCGACAGGTGCTCCATCAGGCCAGGCAAGTTGGCAAATGCTGCAGAAGGGATTAGAAAGTGGAGATGGAGGTGAATGTGCAATGGTTGGCGTTTGTGCAGTAATTACTAGCATTTACAGACTCCTTCAGGCTCCCAGAGGGTCAAGTGCACCAATTACCAAGGTAGCAGAGGGCAATGAGTGGTCTTGGAACAACGTTGCATGGAACAACACATAAAAATCTATCTTTTTTCTGAAAAACTAAGAACACGTTTAGGGGAAAAGTTTTACTTAATGAGTTATTTGATGGCATGTTTGTACAGGACAATAATTAAATAGAGACATGGAGCCAAGGCATGTGTTGTTTACTCACTTTACAGACACTTCTCCTGCCAAGAAACACATACCACGCTCTGCATGTCCAGTAATACTAGATGCTTTGCATCTAATACTAGTAAAAGATAGCGTATCTAATGCTACAGTTCACTCTAATTATCAGAAGACACATTTAATGAAAATAATAAAGAATAATAAAAACTTATATCCAATGTTGAAATGTAAGTGTATTACCAGACACAATTACAGACCAAAGAATTTCCCAGATTCAGTTTTTTAAGATGTTCAGCTGCTACGTATGTGAAATCTCACACTCAATAACTGTTTATGACTTCAGGTCTCTAAGTATCAGGCAGAGGGTTTTTCCACTGTAAATCATCGCAGACCACCAGGCCAACTAGCCAATCAGTTGAGGATAAACATCTGTCATCTAAAAAAATTGCATAGGCATTCTTCTCTGTGTGCTCTTTCGGTGCATCAAAGCAGTTCACTTTTCACTGACCCACCCAGTGTGTCCTGTATCAGATCAACCCTGCCTTCACCCCTGCAATGAGATGCCTTTGTTGTGAAGCTCTTCTTAAAAGTGGTCTGACCCTAACCAAAAAAATCTCACTTTAATGCTTTCATCCCTCTGTCAGTTTAAAAAAAATAATTAAAAAACATCTTTCCATGACATCACTGTACTGTTGACTGTAAACACCGCAGAATGAACCATATCTGTATTGCCAGTTTTGGTTCTTAGCATTTTGCATTCAAAAGCATCTATGTCATATGGCATTGTACCTTGTTTTATAGTACATTGTCCTAAAGAATATTCTTAGAATCTTATGCAAATGTGATGTGATAAATGTTTTTCTTCTTCTTCTTTGTTCTTCTTATTATTATTTTAGATGCATTATTTTTATTCTTTACCACTTTTTTTACACATTGTCACTGTTTTACCTTGAAATATATAATTTTGTATTTCAGTGCCATCTGTCAGATCATTATTATTATTGTACGACAGCAAAGAGCAACCAACCTACTAATGTCCACATTTCAGATTTTGATCTTACACCAAACTACTTGGTTTTCAATGGACAAATAGCTCAGGTAAACCAGCAGCACAGGAGCATTATACAAAGCCTTTAAACAAAGCACTACATAACCACTGTGTGTTATAAGTGTATTGCCAAAACACTGCCCAGTCCCCAGTCATGTGACATCCACTGTCATTGTGAGAACTGCAAATGTGAATCAGCAGCCCCACTTCCCAGTGTTTATAAACATTGGCCATGTGCCCTAGATGCAGAACAAGTTTGCAAAAAACAAGAAAGTCCACGGATAGCAGTGGATCCTCAAGTGTGTGATTCATGTTATTTTCTTACTTCACTTTAAGTCCAACAGTCCCAAGTCCTAAGTGTATGAACAGCAGAGAAACAGCATCAGATGGTCAAATCTCAACCACCACTGATAAGTAGGGCTGCACATTTGGCTTAGTGCACATTAAAGTTAAATCTACATTCACCCAGAGGGAAGGATGGCACCTAAAGTAGGTGGACCCTGGGTAACCTAACTTACTACGAAACATGCCAAAGGACACTGACCCTCTGTATACATAAGAAGGTGGAAAATCTGTTATTTGGGTTTTCGGAAGGAAAACGCTTCCTTTATATAAACTAATGCAAGAGGCTGTGCGTGAAACTCTAGAGTTGTAAGTGGTTAGAGGAGCGGTGCCCGGTCAGAGTGCTAAGGACCGGCATGCTGCATATTTAGGGAAGATGGCGTCACACCTGAAATACCGAACAAGCTGACCTGCTACTTTAATTACAGTTAAGAGCAGAGTTAAATGTAAACCTGCGTATTGTAAAGCCTGCAAAAAAACTATTAATGTGCTAGTGAAGTGAACAGGTTTTATAAAATAAAAGACCAAAATGTGTACATAGTACTACATGATCTTACACAGCTATGTGAATGACGCGTCCTGGCCTGCTGGCTTAGCATATTTTGGATTTGGATTATCTTCTGAGCTCTCATTCATAAATATGCTAAAAATCTCCATTTTCACTATTACATAAAAAAACAGAAGTAACCGTTCACATAACATTATCAGTCAGACTGGAGAACAACAGATGCGGTTACCATCCCAAGCGTCAAACATGTCGGTGATGAAGTAGTCGATGAAGGAGATCTGTGACTTGGGGACGCTGCAGGTGTTCCGATCGAAGATGGGCATCACCACAGGGAGGCCCTGTCTCTTCTCTTCGTCTGTCTGCAACACACAGGCCAGCGCCAAGGCATTAATCTCCAGGAAACCGTCGTGTGAAAACGGGCTGAGCCTTTGGGCCAAGCGGAAGGGGGCATGTTAAACTGGGAAGTAAAACTTGCAGCATGAAATAACTTCTTTCATCCAGTGTTTCGTCTGCAAGTTATAAAGTAAGGTAAGGGGCCATTCCTAGTCTTTGTAAATAACATACAAAAATAACTAAAATTCACATATTATATATTATCATCGTTATTAATGTTAAATAAAATGATTATCTATCTGGCCATCCACCTATCCATCTTTCAATCTCTTTTTCACTAAATGGACACCTGAATACTGCAGCATACTACAGGATGGACAAGGCAAGCTTCTAACAATTAACCATTCCACTGGTTATGAACGAGATCTGTCCCCTAAATCTGTCTTTAAGTCGAATATGTAGACCTATCGGAACAATAGCACAGTGCATGATTATTATTATTATTATTATTATTATTATCATATGTTAATAGTGATGGCTTAATGGTGAGGGACGCACACTTGTAATTGAAAGATTGCAGGTTTGAATGCTTGACCACTGAGGCACCCTGAGCAAGGCACTGCTCCCTGGGCGCTGAATTAGGTGCCCCCTGCTATGTCACCATATTGGTTAAATGCAGAGGACACATTTCATTATTGTGTGCTGTGGTGTGTCAACAATGACAGTTGATCACTAAATTCTAAAGTAAAAGTAGCTACATACAGTACTATGGTGCATGTGTTTATTAATATGAACCGTTGTATTTACATTTACTTTTGTTGCCAGCAGTTCAGACATTAATGGCTGTGTGTTGAGTTATTTTGAGGGGACATAAATTTTACACCATTATACAAGCTGTACACTGATTACTTTACATTCTATCAGAGTTTCATATCTTTAGCGTTGTCCCTTGAAAAGATATGATAAAATATTTACAAAAATGTGAGGGGTGTACTCACTTTTGTGAGATACTGTAACTCAAATTATTTATAAAATAGGCTTTATGGCAGTCTGTTCATAAGTATGAGTTGTTCATAATAGGACCTAATAAAACTGGAGACGGCCTGTAATTAAAATGAAAAAATGCTTCAATAATACAGTGTTTGATTAAAATACGCAGGAAAGGTCACACTACAGGAAGAGCTTGCAGGTAATATTACAATGCGAACCATCTCTCTCACATTCACAGCACCTGGGCAAAGTACTCTTCAGAGATTCGGCCAGCCCACTCGATGCACAGCTCCAGGGGGCGGCATGGATTGGCCACGTCGGCACACTTGATCATCATACGCTTAATCAACAGCCGGTTCTCTGGGGAGTTCTGGATGCTGGCCGGACACTCGAAGTCGCTGCCTTCGCTCTGCGACACATGATGAATCACACATTCTAATTCAGGCAGCTTGCATTAAGCACGATAGTTTACAGGGAACCTCTGTTACAAAAAATATCACAGCTAATCAATATCCTCCCTTTGCACAAAATCAAGGCACATACGAACCCATGCTAACAAACACAATCAGTATGTTTTAAATGGTTACTTTTTAAAAATCTGCACAAGTAAAAACTGACTTTGCGCGGAGTGTTTACTCTCGCTAGTCCACCGACCCACACAGTTTATTGCTAACATACACACAAAACAAGTTGGGAATCAGATGTAGTGGGAGAAGAAAGCGGAAGCTTACATTACTGCTGGATTCCTCGATTGCTGCCATGGGCTTGTTGATGCTGTTGACAAACTTGTTGACGTGTTCGAAATGACGCGTCATCTCTGTAGCCAGCACCATGTCGATGGCGGCCTGTCGCAGCGTCCGGAATTGTGTCCTGCAGCCACAGGGGAGGAAGCCAGACCCTTCGCCATCACAGCTTCAGAAATACTGCAGCATTATAATAGGAGGCACAAAGGTCGAAGAATCGAAAAAGAGAGCAAATAAGCCGCCTCTTTCTAATACCCATAACCTTAACTATAACCATTTTCACAGAGTCAAATTCATTCTGATATTTAGCCTTTTCTAACTAAATGAAAAAACCCATTATGGAATTCATAATGTCTTTGCAAAATCATATTAATTTAAAGGCTTTTTAGTAAGCCAGTTAAACCCCTTGCTATTGCAGAATATATATCTTTATAAATATGCTTTTAAATTGCATTCATATAAGTGGTCGGATCAAGGGGCAGATACTGGGCCTGGTTCCAGCTCTAAGATGTAGGGTGGGCCACAGAATTCTCTGAAGCGGCCCGGGGGGAGGCAGTGGGGGCTTCTGTCTTAGCAAAAAGTTCAGAAACCTCTCAGTGTTTTTGAAGATGTTGCACTTGTTGTCAGACAGAGTTATCTGGAAGGCCAGGGCGGCGTGGTGGCTCTCCAGCACCGCCGTGTCGTTGTAGAGGATGGCCAGCTCGCTGCCTGCGTTACACAGGAAGGAGTTGGTGCGGCCTGGGTGGTCCACGTCGTGCACCGTGGCGGCGATCAGAGCCGCTACCACGTCTAGCTGGTCTAGGCTGCCCTGGGAGACAAGGATAGCCAAGCATTTCACTCCTGTACAGCTGAATATGTAATAAATCTAGCTTATGATTGATCAAATAATTACATAAACATTAATATATTTTCAGAGGACTGAAAAAAGCAGTATTACAATTAATTGTATTTATTGAAATTAATCAGTTTAAAATTGAGAAATTCATGAAATTCGATTACCTATATAGAATAATAATCATGTCAAGCACTAAATACAAGGAGAAAATTATTAGCCAACTATAAATGCTTTTGTTGCAATAAAAAGGCACAGTTACACACAATTTTCTTATTCCTTTTCTTAAATTATGGTGATATTTTATCCGCCCAGATGAAAGTTACTTTATATCTACAAATGTTATCTATTCAGGAGTATCGACCAAGTTAAAAAACTGAATCTAAACAGTTTTCTCCCCAGTGTTGTAATATAACAAAGCCTGTAATAATCTACTATGCACTAGGCTCATGAAAGGCAATATTACCACACTGTAAATGTACATGTACTACTATATAGTCCAATATGGTATCTAAAAATACACTTAAATGGTCAGATAGAAAGGAAAAAAAATGGATGGATTTTTGTTTTTGTGCTTTTTGGTGGTGGTTTGTTTAATGTGAGATATGGCAGCTGAAACAGCAGCATTGCCAGAGAAGAACAGCATCATGCTGGGTGGGGACGAGTACCTTGACCCTGTCCTTGCGCAGGAAGTAGGCTGTTGCGTGCAGCACATCGGCTGCGTGAGTGGAGTTGTGGTAAGAATTGGAAGCGTGGTAGTTGGCCTCGATGGCCTGCAGCCAGGACCGCAGTGTTGCCTCTGTGCAGCTCAGAAACTCGCACACCCCGAAACGAGCAAAGATTTTCAAACCGAGGTAGGTTAATGGTCTGCAAAAAAGTTATAGCGTAAGTATGCTAATGCTAAGGTCCACCACAGTTAGAAGTACTCCAAGAAGTCTGATGCATCTGAAATATATAGAAAATTCCACATTGCCCTTAAAACCTAAAATATCATGAAGCATACATTCTGCAACTTTAAATGTTCTGTAGCTTTCGAGTTTTCCTGTCTGTCTGTAAAGCCTGCTCTCCAATCACTTAGCCTGTAACCAACACACTGTCTGTCTCTCCCATGATTACAGTGCAGAAATGAAGGACACTTGTTCCCACATAACAGGCCTGCCTCCCCTTCCTGGCTACCACATAACAGGCCTGCCTCTCCTTCCTGGCTACCACATAACAGGCCTGCCTCCCCTTCCTGGCTACCACATAACAGGCCTGCCTCCCCTTCCTGGCTACCACATAACAGGCCTGCCTCCCCTTCCTGGCCACCACATAACAGGCCTGCCTCCCCTTCCTGGCCACCACATAACAGGCCTGCCTCCCCTTCCTGGCCACTCACCTCTTGTGAGTTGCAGCCTCCAGCTCCAAGATGTTGAACTCCCAACGATCCTCGTCATCGAGTATTTTGGCAATGGACGGGGGTATGTCGCTAAGGGTGACGGGCATGCCCAGCTGACTCTGGCTTATATCTGCAATGGGAAACACAGATATAAGAGTCTGCAGAAGAGAGTGTGAGGATCAGATGCCAAACTCTGGCACAGAGTAGCCGCTAAGTATGGATTTCTGGAACAATTTAAAGCATTTTCCTTTCGGAAATAATGGAACACTACATCGTCTGGGGAATAATTAATGTTTTGAAACCAATCTGCCCCTTCAGTGAGCAGGATGTCAGTAACAGCTTGTTCAGTACTGAAATTATTAGATTATTACTGGCCTCTGAGACACTGATACTACATAAAAACACATCCAAAATTAATGACATTTGGATCATTTCCAGGTGCACAACACTTTATTATACCTGTACTCCATTCACAGGACAATTATACATGAATAAGTAATGTCTCATGATCTTTAAACATTAACCAACAGATTAATGTCTGTATTTACTTTTAAACTTACTTTTTGAAAATACATAGTCATTCCCAGACAATCTTCGCAAACCATCCTACAAGATAAAACATAAATGTCCTTCACTATAAATACATACACAGGCAATGTCCTTGGGCTGTACAGCACACTACAGTCTTACACATAGGCTACTATTTGTAGGTTACAGACTACAAATAAACATGCAGAGATTATCAAAATAATTATACAAGTTACTACAAAAATACTGAAGGCTAATGCAAACTGAATGCATGGGTAATGTGTCACGCTTCTGTTTTTAGCCGCCTATTTTCGGCTAATTCCACTCACACTCATAAGACCCCCCACTAGGTCGTTGGTGTGGGGGTCATCCTCTTTGGAGGCCAGCTGTGGTGAATAAAGCTCAGTGGTCCTGAGTATCTCTAGAACCCGGTCCAGGGCCTCAGCAACAGTCACGGGGCTGTTCTCCTGGGCTGCGTTGATAATGTTGATCACCTGCCCAGTGGATGTAAGCACATAGCTGGCACTCAGAGGGAGCCGTCAGGCCTCACGGTTTGTCGCCATAAGCAGTACGATGATGTCAATGCAGGTGGGAGGGGGGAGTCTCTGTTTTTGAGGCGTTTGCAGTGGATGGCAGCTTAACCCTCTGGGGTTGAGCGATGCAGCATATTTTTCGTGTCCATTTCAGTTTATATCTCACGTAAATCTTTATGTAGAATAATGAAAAAATGCTGACTAAATCCGTAATCTGTCCTCTTTTCAAAATGTCCGTTGTCGGAAGCATTAAAGTTTTTAAAATTAGGGTAAATTGGTAAAAAGTAAACCATATTACCTTTCTCTGTTTTACCTGCATGGGGCGTGTAGTAGATATTTATTTATCTACTTTTTATTTAACTACACCATTTAGTCATCTTCCTGTACATAAGACTGGTTATCATACTGTAGATATCTGGGATCAAAACAAACTGGCACCATTGTTTAATATGTACTTTTATAATGTTTCTGCAAGTGTTCCAAACTGCATTTTGCAATGTTTATACTTTGACGTCAGATTGCAAACTTAACATAAATCTAACATATGTACAATATACAATGGTACCTCGATTTTCAAACTCACCAGAACTCGAATTTCTTGAAAGTCGAACAAACCAGTTTCACCTAGAATTTCATCTGAATATCAGAAGTCGAACTGTGATTGCTGACCTAATATAAATTGTACGCGCCAGGAAATGAGTCATACTACAATGCAATTTTTACTTGAATGCCTTTTTCCCAAACTGGACGTTTAACCAATTAAAGCAGCGCAACATTACAGTAACTAACAATATATAAACCACTAACTTACATGTACTATTTGAGCATTTATGTCATTTATTTAAACTTTATTTTACCAGGTAAATTAACTGAACACCAGTTCTCACTGCTTTACGTGATATTCAAGAGAAATAGCAGATTACACATCGCAACTGCCTGGGATACAAACGTCATGCATGTAACTAAACTTCAGCCAATAAGGGCAAAGGTGGGTCGTGACGGAAGCGGTTCCAGTTTGTGCAGCTGGGTGAGAGGTTGCTATGCATCTAACCGTAATGCATTGCGTCAGGATCATAATTCGTTGCTTTAAGCTAGCTGTAAGCAACTAGAAGGCACACAATGACCGGACTGGGGAAACAAACTGAAACGCGTACTTAATACAGAGGACTAATGACAACAACAAGATCACATGGGGATCCCAAACAAGATTAACGAGGGGGCGTGGCACACAGAAGAAGTGGACGATCGAGGCATGACAGGGGTAATGTTGGGATAAGATCTTTATCGTTTTGGAAGCCATTAAGAAATAAATGCTCTTCTTGTTTTATCCTGTTCATTTCGTGTTTGAATGCTAAAAAAAAACATATTTAGGTATAATTTTGGCCGGGAACCAATTAATTGGTTTTCCATTATTTCTAATGGGAAAAATTTGATCAGAACTTTTTAGGATCCGATCCGGAGTCTGGAATGGATTAAGCTCGAGAACTGAGGAACCACTGTACATTAAAGTTAAGATGAGTGTAATGCCAAAACAAATATATAAGAAATAATTTATTTGCCATGAATTAAGTTATATTATGATATTGAATGAAATGTGTGACCATGCTCCAGTCAGTGAAAGTGTGTTCCCTACCCAAAGACCACAGAAAAAGTTGGGATTCCTTATCACTGGGGAAAAAACAGAGCTATAGGAAGCAAACAAAATAAAAAAACACCTGTAAAAGGACTTTGAAACTTTAAAGTAACCAAGTCATATTTACAAATGAAGCTACGAAAGTGAGTCTGCCTATCAGCTGCATGCGTCAGCTATAAAAGTGGGTTGACGGTCTGCAGTATAACATGCAACTTTTCACAGCAGCAGGAGGCAACAGAGTCCCAAGAAGTATAAGGTCAGTGCGGGGACTGCAAGCACAAAAGCTCTGTAATTAATGTGTCAAGATCAAGAGTCTCAAAAATCATGATGGGTTTTGCTGAGCAAAGACCAGCTGCAGAGGAACAGTGGCTACAAGCTGAGGCTCATTGACAGGGACAGACAGAGCCAACGCAAAGTGATGCATGACCAGGAGTAAGGAACACGCTATGGATATGGTGCTACATCCATAAAGATTTACATCTGGAGAAAACCAAAGGATGCCTTCAGACCCACAATGTCTTACTCACACAGGAGTTATTACGCCTCATGGGCTCCTGCCAAGGAGCAATGAAACCATCTTCTAAGACCAGGTGTACCATGGTGCTGATACCTCATGACATTTCCAAATTCCAAAATGATAATACCCTTACGCAAACTGCTTTAAACATCTGATTTTTGCACCACTGTGTCTGTACAGGGAGTTCTGGAACCCAAAATGTGAAGAATGGTCCAGTTCTGGACATGTATGATACCATTTCAAGGAGGGATTAAGCTGTTCTGAAGGCAACGGGTCATGCTACTCCTTATCAGATATCTGTTATTAATACATTGTAATATATCCAGCCCCTGTATATTAATATTTTCAGGTTTTATGAACGGGTTTACCTTTGTGATTGGAGCCTCAATAGTCATGGAATGAATTCTGGCCATGGATGAGTATCTGCGGTTCTGCAAACTTGGGGCTGGGAATTGGAAGGTAAAAATACAAAGAACATTAGAAAACATTAGAACCCTGGATGTGTGAGGAAGCAGTGCTGCTCCCCCGTTACAGACACAGCAGAAATGAAAATAGGCTATATATCCACATTCATCTTCCAACAGTTTATCATTGTCAGGGTCAAGGGAGCCTGTCCCAGGCAGGAGAGGGAATAAGGCTGCGGTACACCTTGCGTGGGATGCCAGTCCATATAGGACTGGGACTGGGGTACACCCTGGGTGTTATGCCAGTCCTTCACAGGGCAGGAGCTGAGGTACACCCTGGGTGTTATGCCAGTCCTTCACAGGGCAGGAGCTGAGGTACACCCTGGGTGTTATGCCAGTCCTTCACAGGGCAGGAGCTGAGGTACACCCTGGGTGGGATGCCAGACCACCACAGGGCACAGGGCTGGGGTACACCCTGGATAGGATGCCAGTCCATCACAGGGTAGAAGCTGGGGCACACGCTGGATGGAATGCCATTCCATTGCAAAGTACATACACACACTTTGGGCATAGCAGAAACTTGCGGCAGGAGAAATGATTACTCATACAAGGGTAGAATGCTACCCACTGAGTCACTAAACCAATGATGCTTTTATCCAAAGCAATTTTCATTTTTTTTCTTTTTTGGAGAAAGCATCTTCAGACAATGCATGGAGCAACTAGGGGTTAAGGGCCTAATGGTAAAATCACTCTGGCAATCCCGGGATTAAAACCTCAGACAATACATTCTTAATGTAATTAATGTAGAGTAAGTAACATTTGAAGAGGCAAGAACCTAGATACTTGCATCAAAGATCCTGAAAAAGAAGACCTGAATTATCTGGCTGCAATGTTCTCCTCACATAAAGTAGAGGATGACTGCAGCCAATGAAAGGAGCTTCTCAACCCTGATCCTGTAAATAGCACCAGGTGGTGCGTCAGTGGAGTGGGGGGGGGTGGCTTTATCTGACTGAATTACAGCAGCAGTGTGTCTGACTCACACCCTCAGAATGACTCCCTGGGGGGGGGGGGGGGGGCCCGCGCCCCCCCCGCGCGGCCCCGCTGGGCTGCCGCAGCTGTGGTGACTGTAACCCGTCAGTGTCACGGTCAGTGAGTCCTGCCCTTCCTGTCCCGGATCGGACAGACGCTCCCGCATTGCAAAAAAAAAACAATCTCCGTCTTTACCAGTTCATCCGACTGATTCATTACTGACCCACCCGAGCGTGTGAGCCCGCTGTCCGGATTATCTTTGTGGGTCAGACCCCGAGCCCCTGGTGACAGTCCCGCGGGCAATCCGAGCACGTCCTCCATCTCCGCTCCATCCTCTGACACTCATATCCCTCACCAACATCCCATATCGTCGGCTTTTCTTGGGCTGTAGGTGATGACCAGTAAGTATTAAGGTCGACCATACGGCAAAACGTTAGGAGGAAGAGAATCAGCCAGTGATCTGGCCGTTTCCTTGGGCCGACTGGCTCCGCCCCCTGGCCTCAACCCTCTCCGACGTCTGGCTGAAGCACTTAATGAGGCAAAATACTTTGTGTTTTCAGCCAGCCGCATGACACAATATTTACAGTGTCCTTGGCTTCATGAACGAACTGCTCTGGGGAGAAAGAGGAGAGCTCCACAGCCGACACTAATTAGCAGCACTCTGTGGGCTCCTCATGGGGGGCTGAGGGGAGCGGATGTGTGCCTCCCCTTTAATGACTCCATCGATCTCGACTCCGCTCCCTGACTCGAGCGCATCACGTCACCCCCGACCGGGGGGGGGGGGGGGGCCGCGGGGGGGGGGCGCCTGCAAGGGGTTCATGCTTGGCTGAGAGGCTATTAGATGGCCTGATGGGGGGGGAGGAAAAGGGAAGCGGTGTGTAAAAGCACCATCCCTGGGTGAAGCTCCAGCTGAAATGCACAGGCCTCTGTTAATTGGGTTCGAATGGGTTTTAGGACAGTCGAAGTGGTTTGCATTACGGTGTTGCACCTCTGCGGCTTCCAAAGAGTGCCACTCCTGAAGGTCTGCTCAGAGGCCACATCATACAATAAAAGTGTCAAGAAGATTCTAATGATGGCGGCTTTGGGTCTCCGAGATGCAGTGTGTGGGGGTCTGTGAGCTCTCCCCGTTTTGAGCTGCTTTTCCCCGGCGACACTGGCTTCCGCCCAAAAAGCTGAAGGTGACTGCTGATTGCCCGAGAGAAGATGTGGTTCTTACCTTTTAAATACAAAATGAACAATGATCATGCCTAAATACTCGCACTTTAGCTCCTGATATGTCTGCTATTGTAGTACCTCAGATGTTTGTGTCTTCAGCCCATGCAAGTCCCTCATCTTCTGTAGACTTAAGTTTTAACTTACCTGCTTTTTTGTGGAGGTCTGACACCTCCGCAAAAAAGTACACACAGCATGTACTCAGTCCTTTTCTCTTTTTTCCCCCTCATAACAATTTTTGTCAGGAGTTATAGCTAAAATGCTAATTTTCCTGCACACATCCTGCAGTTCATTAGGCTGGTATTGCTGGCCAGGTGTGAACAGTGAGATACTCACGTACACAAATCTGTTCTTTTATGCCTCATTATCCCATAGTGGTTTGTGGAGACCTATTTTGTTGTTGGCTGTTGCTGACAGTCTTGCTGTGAAGGCCCTTATTCTAGCTTGGTCACAGGGTATCAGCAATCATTTGATTTGTTACTCTTGTTTGTATTAGACATCTTTTTTCTTCGCTAACCTATAGCTTTCTCGGTTTATATTGAGACATGGATTTCGTGGTGACCTAGAGAGCACTGAAGGATCCGCTCACATCTCGTGAGACGCTCTTCAGCATCATATGTAATTTTGTACAGGCCGTCTTACTTATGACATGAGGCCTCTCATCACTAAAGAGGAAAATAAGGTTTGTGCCCAATTTGCAGGTTTGAGCAGGTTTGATTCGAGCGCCACTTCTCGAGAACCCCTTCACGGGTGCTGCAGTGATTTTTGTGTTACCCTGCTCCAAATTTCTCATTTATTAATCATCACCGCCTGATGAAATGAGAAGAACAAAATAGTTTATTGACACAATGTCCAACCACAGTGTAATGCTTTGTCATGATATAATTCTTATTAAAGCTCTTGCACAATTACACTAGTCAGTGTTATAGTGAAGAGGGTGTGATTATAATACTACATCTTGCTTGTCAGGCTATCTGTCTTTATATCTATCCGAACACCTATCAGTCACCTATCTAGGAATGTTTGACACTAGTAATACAGAGAGAATAAAAGAAAATGTAACCTGTGCTAACTGGTGATGTAATTGCTCACATTCATCAAATTGAGAGTCCTTCAATTAGTTACCCAAAAAAGGATAGCTTTGGGTTCAGTCATCATATGAAGCATGACAGCGTTGTGTTTGGTTTATTAAGTAATTAACAGGAGAGTGGTAATTAGACTTTGAGGCTTTCACATGGCATGGTACGTTATTATAAATAGTGACTTCCAGCAAAGCATGATGTGGTTCCCTTATCAGAGTACAAAGCCAATTACGAGGACAGAATAATTGCAATTATTTCCAGTCTTCAGTTTGTTTGCCCATAGCTGTGACAGAATTAAATGGCCATTACCCACTGCTTTCTCCGTACCCATGGTGTCAAAGTGTTTTTTCCCTCATTCAAGAAAAAGTTCTTCACTGTGGCACTGATATTATATAAAAATAAACAATGATGCTTGGAATTAATCCTCAGAAGGCAACCCTACAGTCTCACACCCTGAGCCAGCCTGAATCAAATTTGACCCCTACAGTCATTTCTGCCATTCCGCTGCCTTTTTTCGACGCTTGGATTTCTGGGGGAAAATTGAGTCGCGTGTTGCTTCCTCCAGCTAAAAACTCGAGAGACACTCATCCCCACTCTGGCTCTGTGTCACTCAGCCGACTTGTAGTCTCAGTTGTGTTGAGCTTCAACTTCACCCCTGCGCGATGGTATTTGCTGTTCACTTCGGCACAGTGGTATTTGCTGTTCACTTCGGCACAGTGGTATTTGCTGTTCACTTCGGC
>JABFDZ020000118.1:10817889-10829998 GCA_019775955.2 Pollimyrus isidori | reverse complement strand
CTTCCTGACACAACCCTCTGCATTCATCCGGACTTGGGACCGGCACAAGGAATCACTGACCCCTCATGGTTGCAGCTGAACCACACACAAAATGCTCCATATTTAAACAATATTGTTCACTAAAATTTTCATAAATTTCATAATTTCACTAAATTATAGTTCATGTAACAAAGCAACTTTTTTCCATTGCTACAAGGCTAAAAACAAATACACAGGAAATCCTGCAGACATTCTTCTGGGTAATTCAATATCTCTACATAATTCAATATTTCTGGCATTAAATTATTCTAAAGTAGGTCAGCCCTGACCGCAATACTGACTGCACTTCTAACACACATTTTAAAACACAGTAAAACTTATTTACTCAATGAGAAAAAATTTGACCAAACAACTTCATTTAGTATTCCTCTGTTCAATTTTGAATTGTGACAGTTTACTGTAGGGGTATAAGATATCCGCTTACAGTGGTGCATTCCACAGACCAAACCCATAACTGCAGCTTCATCTATGCGCCATTTGAAAGGCAGTTAAAAGGCAGCTTTCTTATACTGGAAGAAAAACACGCAAACAGGTAGGAAACCTACAGTCAGGCCATATTTCACTTTCATCTGTTTAAGTTCCTTCTGCCTCTGGAATTCTTTGTCCTCTTTACCCATCACTAGTCCTGTCAAAAAAAAAAAAGCAGTTCAGGCAGTTAACACCAGCCAGCATGTTAATCACAGCACAAATCCTGGCAGCATTACAGCTACTGTGCAGACCCTCACCTATGAAGGCTAATATCTGTGAAATTTTGGAAAATTGTTTGCAAAATGAGTAACCGTGTCAGCTTAAGCTGAGTAAAATGTATTACTTAATATTAACATATTACTTAATGTTAATAAGAAATATAAATGCACTTTATTTTCGCCATATTACTATGACTGCTACCAACTTTAGAATTTAAAATAAACGCACCCCCTTCTTGTATTTCCTGTTCAGTACAGAACGTCTGGAAGCTCCATATAAATCAGTCTCAGTAAAGATTACCCAAATGCAATCTTCAGCGAAGAAGAACAGCAGGTTGGCATTAAGAGAACACCTACCGCCCGCCCCCTCCTTCCTGTGGCGGCTGAGGTGAGCGAAGACCTGGCCGGGCTCACAGCCGTCACACGTGTCACTTCCTGGGTGGATGTGGAAGGACAGGACAGTGTCCCCCATCTTGACCTCATCACCATGCGCCAGTACACAGGGATCAGACTTGGATTTAGGCTGGAAGCGAGGGACCAAATATTTATAATAAAAATGGGTGAGGGTGCTTATACGGTATTTCAAAGATCGTGAGGGAAGATTTCATTGTCCCTACTTGGAGAATCCTGTTCCCATTAATAACGGTCCCATTCTGGCTCCCTTGGTCCACCAGTACATAGCACTGCAGATCCTGGTCAAAACGCACCTCAGCGTGGAACTGAGGCAGCACAGGTCAGTCAGAGTCTACTGCACTACACACTGCATTAAATGTTTACATCGCTGCATGATTAATAAAGCACGATATCAGTAAAACGAGCCACAGAAACATCATTACATGGAGCATATTACCTTACTGACACCCATTTCAGGTATTCGGATGGTATGATCCATGTCCTTCTCTCTGCAAATACATGCTCTGTTCAAACTACAACTTAAAAATTTCAAATACTCCAAGTCTAATCTTGAAAACAGAAATACACAGGCATGTGAAGTATGTTGCTTTTACTAAAGTCGTTCTCCATTTCATTCAGAAGTAATTTTTCCCAAGTGAAAAACAGAGGAGGCCGCAACAGGACATTACCATGGTAACCGCCTCCACACGCGTCTTAGGCCGATGCCTGTAAGCACGAGTGCTCACCTGCCAATGGTCGCCGGGGTGTCAGCGGTGATGATGTACAGGGTTCCTGTCTCCATCACTGGTGAGCGGACAACTGTCACTCTCACACAGGGTGGCCATGCTTCTTCAAAAGCTACACGGGAGGAAAATGAAAACGGTGCCGTGAGAGTGTAACGGGTTACCTTAAACAAGGCTGAGCACCAGAAACTGCCAGTACTGGCATGAAAAAAAATATATACTGAATGACAAGAGGTTAGCATACAGACGGAGTGGTGAAATGAAACGAACCTGCATGTGGCGAAAGGTCATATGACTGTATCGCAATGATCATAATATCAAATCACACGGACTACAGAGTTGGCAATATGGGCTGGTCCCACGTCAGGAGTATGCTGGTAATGCTGTCTAATGCGCCTACGAGGCGTCCTCGGTGTTTGGTGACTAGAGGTGCCAGCTCCTTGCAAACTGAATCATTTACACACCCATCACTGCTCTACACATGTACCAAATTACATCCAACCATTACTTCTGGGTGCCTCATTTTTTTGTCAATGGCTGCATATACATATTTTAAATAGTCCGCATTAGAAATCTGACAGCTTAAGACTTGACGTCGTACCCTTAAAAGTGGCACTGAATTGTTAGTCAAAAACTAGCATCGCTGCAAACAGTGAGCAGCAGAAACCGCCTAAGGAGACCCACACATCATAGAAGTCCATGAATTTCTCTGCGCCTAACTGGCAAAGCCATCACGGCTGTGGAATGAGCTGCAGGCTCTCTGGAGCTGCTCACCTTCAGGGGCGTCCCCTTCAGACCCGGAGCTGTCAGAGGCAGACGGCTCGGAGAGCGAGTCCTGCTCCCTGTCAGACTCTCTAATCTCGCCCTCCTCGGGCTCGCTCTCGCTGCTCCGGTCGCGGGAGCACTCGCGGTCACGGCCCACCTTCGGCGGGGCCTTCTGGGGCTCCTCTTCCTCCAAGATCTCCCCGTCCTCTGACAGGTCTGGGCTACGGGACCTGCGGCCGGTCCTCTTTTGCTTCTGTTCCAGCTTCCTGCCTTGACACTCGCCCGCTTCGGTCTCACCTTTGAGGCTCTGACGCCAGATCCACGGCGGACATGAATCAATAACCAAGGTGGAGAATCCTTACAAATACATTTTAAGGTTTGGATTATGGGAAGAGGCTACACATATTTTATTGCGTTAAATATTTTGTCGTGTGTCTCAGTTTTCAAGTATAAGTAGGACCTTTTCAAAAGAAATCCCATTACTACTCTGGTGTATTAAGAATATCACCTAAAAGAGCACTTACAGCAAGGTGCCTACGGTCCACCAGCTGGCTCACTGTCACTAACCACTCCTTCCATTCAGGACAAACAAGAGCATATTCTATCAAGCTCATGGCGCAGGGAAGAACCAGAATGCCAGGGAAGAAGTCAGGTTGAGCAAGATATTAAATGACACCAATAAACCCATGCAGCACATGAATGCAGGACTGTGAACGCGCAGGATGACGGAACTACAAACTTTGCCACTTGTGCTACATACAGCATCTATAAATTTGCTCACCAGTCCCCAAAGCTTCTTAAAGCAACTGAACATTCAAGTCACACAGACCTCTAAGGGAAACGGTTCAACCACTTATTCCCGCCAAAGCCCATAGAAGAGTTTGGATCCTCAAGGCTGCACTATCAGCACTATCCATCATTCAAACTACCAACAGCATCAGACAGCTCCACAGCCCAGTCATGCCGGCACCTCGCAGTCTCCTTACATTCCAAAATATTTAATGTGGCTTCAGCTCAATGAGTCAAACAACAGAAGAAGTGTGACGAGTAGCCATACAATTCCTCAGGCTAAGAGAAGCACTGTGATACTATATAATCTCATGAGAGAACCTTGCAAATCCACACTACTGTAGAGGACCATAATACACATCACCAAAAGGCACACAGCAGTAAGAAGCCGTTATCGGCAGACAGCTTAAAGTTATGTGTTAATGCAATAGATGTACCTTTACTTGGAGGAATTTTTCCTATTGACCCAATCTTCATATTAGCCATTGAGTTAGTCACTTCTTGTACCTAAGGGTAGGAGGAACAGCAGACAGTGAGCCTCTCGCTGGGAATAACGGCTAAGTAAACCCAGGACTTTTAATTATGAGGCTAGATTAAGTTCAGATAGTGCATCCAGCCTTGCATCAACAATATCGGAATGATGGATGCAGCTGTAAATGGCAGGATGCTTATCGGCATGAGGCAAGCCGACTTACACCCACTTAATTACACGGTTTACAGCAACATAAACCAGGTTTCACCTGAAAGCCACGAATCAGGGCAGCTGCCTTGTGATAAGGTGCAAGGCACTGTGTTTTAACATGCTTTACTTGCTGTGTGTGACCAGCCCCTTTAGCTGGTGCCAATTATGCTGGGCATTTTGGGAACCGTGGTCGGACTCCAAAACTGGACTGAGCACCGCACAGAGCATCTGCTCCTTACGCGAGACGCAACGCCCCACTGACACGGCCGAGCCCCACTGACACGGCCGAGCCCCACTGACACGGCCGAGCCCCACTGACATGGCCAATGCATGGACGGACGCCCACCACAAGTTCCTTGAGCAAAAGCAAAATCTTAAGCAATTACAGAGGAATTAATATTTTTGCAACCAAGTTTAACACCCTAGCACAGACCCTATACAAATATTTATCAATGCAGTTTCTCTCTTTAGAACTTCAACTACAAAGCTAATTTTCAAGATATATGCAAGATAAAAGCATTACCAATTTCCCACCTGTATTTGAAAACTGAGACAACTTATTTACTAAAATCAGCTATGCAAGGATAGATTTACAGCACAATATCAAATTAAGGAGACAAGGACACATCAGATCCATAAAAAGAACATGCAGCAAACTAGTGAATATTATGGTCTAACCTTCCTGCAAGTCAAAACTTGTACTATAAGAATCCATAAGAATGTAACCATTTATAAATATTACACAAATAATCATACGGTGATACAATTAACCCTGGAGAGTAAACAGAACACAATACAAAAAATAGGAAGGGATCTGGACCAAAACTCATATCCGTAGCAGATGATGATTTTGTGTAGCTTATTACCTTATCTTTCAGAGAAGATTTTTCAGTTCCTTTCCTTTTTTTGCCCTTTTTGTCATGGCCCGACTCCGCCGTGGCCTGATAAGGCTGCATGTCCACTCTAGAGTGAAACTGGTACCGCCCACTCTCTGTGTCATAGTAATAATACATCCCAGTGTTGGCATCATAGTACAGCTGGCTGGCCTGGAAGAGACACAAGCAAACGATTTTATGCAAGTAACTTCATTTGCAGTTTCTGGGACAGCAAAAGGTCAAATAAACAAAAAAGTAAACCACTATTAGTATTATTTTTACACACAGTTTACACATTTATTTTAAACTGATCTAAGTTTCACAAATCACGTGACATTAATGACACTTGATGTCTGACAGTGACTGGGCAGTGATTATCGCCGTTGTCATGGAACTGGCTTAGGTTACACACAAGGCAAGACCCATGTGGCCTTCAATTCATTCATGTAGCTTACATTTCATTTTTTTAAAAATCAAATGTCCTCACAGACATCAGAACAACAACTGAACCTGTGAAATTTGTGTTAAATTAAATTTACTTTAGACCAGGGCTTGCTAAACTATAGTACGAGGCTAGGGCTTACCATTGACACCTTCTTCGCCACTGGCTCTGAGGTGGTATGTAGTGTAGTGTATGTAGTGTAGTATATGTTTTGTAGTACATGTAGTGAGATATCATTTTTTCAGACATCATCTGGCCCTAAATCCCAACCCACTGGAATGTAGAAGTCCCAAAATGACACTAATCAAGTCACACAAACGCAACATGCTATCAATTACCGAATCATAGTAGAAGCCTGTACTGTGGTCGTAATACATCCCAGATGTTTCATCGAAAACGAATCCTGTCTGGGATACTGCTTCCTCAGCCGTAGCCCGGATCATGTCAGCAATCGAGGTACCATTGGTCTCCTGTGTTGAGGGGAAACAATGTTGTGACCAAAAAAAAAAATGGGGGAAAATAGCATGCATAAGTATAGAAATCACACATCATCTAGATCTGGGGTCACCAACCTTTTTGAAAGTGAGCAATACTTCACGGGTACAAAGCCATACGAAGGGCTACCAGTTTGACACACTCTTCCTAAATAACAAATTTGCTCAGTTTAAAGCATGTTTTAAATGCTTTTTTTGCATATTGTAATTTTCAAATCTATATAAATGCAAATGTGATGAAAGAATAGCAACACTATAGAATAAAATTTTAGACGCTGCTCAATGGTGAGTTGTGTTATTTTTAGAACAGACCCACGGGCGACTTGTATGGTCCTTAGTGGGCATCCTGGTGCCCATGGGTACAATGTTGGTGACCCCTGATCTAGATATACCCAGTGTGTATTATATACCTCTGATTTGCAAGCAGTGCCATCCTCCACTGGCACACTGCTGCTCTCTGGGGCACTTTCTGTAGAATCCGGACACGTCTCTGCCGGCTTGTGGCTTTCCAGAGAGGCTTCACATTTTGAATCCTCTTGTGCTGCTGAAGGCTCGTTTCCACTCTGGTAATAACTTCCATAATAGTAGTTGTAGTAATCTGTGAAATATAGTCACATGCATATAGCATTATAGAAAATATGCAGAAAAATATCATTTGAGTCATAAAAGAATATAAACACGCAGTAAGTACCTGATTCCGTCCACGAATAATCATCGGTTTGAGTCTCTGCATTTGTTCTGTTCTTTTCTTTCTTCTTTCGATCATGGATTTCTGCACTTAATTTATTAACCTAAAACAAAAGTAAAAACAGTTAACAGATAATAGCACAAAATGAACAGGACAGTAGGTAACAAGTAAGCAACAATTCCAAATTAAATCTTATACATAGATATAAAGGTTAAGATATAACTAATATATTTCTTATATTATTACATTTATATCATTTTAAGAGTAAAAATGTTAAGTCATTGTCTCAAACTCCCGGTGTTTAAATGGCAGTACCTGCTTTCTTAAGTCTTCGTTATATCGTTCTGCGTTCTTGTGCTGATGTTCTGTCTTGCTGAGTTTCTTCTGTAACCTGTGTAACTCACTTTTACACGTTTTCAGCTTCTTCTTCAGTGCCTTCACTTTTGCTTGGAGCTCCGTCAGCTCCGACTCTGATCCATCATCTCCATTTGTTGCCATTTTTTCACCTAATGTAAGAGTTTACATACAAGTCAATCTAATGAAAGAATTACTAATTTTATACTAATTTCATGCAATCATGAAAATAAAGCTGTCAGTCAGGTATGGCTCAGAAGGCATAGCAGTTATATTCTCAATTATTATAATGTGGAAGTAAACAAACAAGCAAACAGACAAACCAGAGAGATACACTTGCTAACCACTCACACATTTTAGTGGTTGATATTTCAAATCATGGGATCAAAAGTGTGGCCTTGAAACACATTTTTCTCGTTTTAAACCTGGCTCTTTTAACTGCCAAGACCTACAATGACTGTAGCTTTAGGCATAGGTTAGAACATTCATGTAATGTTTCGTTATAAATCCAGTGAATCAGCTAGGCGATACTTCCCCAGAGAAGGAAAGAAAGATGCACGATAGCGTGACCCAAAGTGAGGAAACATCAAGTAACCAGATATGTAGCTAAGGAGTTCATACACCTTTAGAAAAATCATATATAACTAGATGTGCAGATACGCACTTTGAATTTTAAAACTGCTCGAGGATACAAATCTAAATTAATTTAAGCGGACTACTATACAGGCAGATATCTTCCTTTGCGTGAAGCTACCGACCCGCCTTTATTTAGCCTCACCGTTGTGGCAGCCAACCTCCATACTTCCAAAAAGTTCCGCCCGACTAATTAACCTGAAAATTAAAAATAAACATATCGTAACTACCTCGTATTCTTAACATAGACATGTACATGTTTCGTTTTATAACGAAGAGAGTTACTGTTAGTAATGGTGCGATGTTTACACTCCGCTTCTATTGAAGCCGCCATTTTTCCAAAAACCCTAACTGCTATTACTGATGACGCAATACTCTGGGCGCCTAGATAATACGCAACCGAATCTGAATACCAAGTGTAACATCCGTCCGTCCGTCCGTCCGTCCAATATCTGTACCGCTTCGTGCCATACAAGGTCGCGGGTGTCCGAGTCTTATCTGGGCGCGAGGCAGGGACTAACGCAGGACAGGACGCCAACCCGTCGTCGCAAATATAGCATAAAAAACCTTTTCAACAGGTGTGACAAATAAACAAACAAATACATAAATAAGCGTTAAATAGAAAATGGTTAAATAGATAAAGGCATATGTCTATTTAAAGAATATATAGCGTTAAAAATATGCAAATGCATGTGTCACCTTGTTTCAGTTTGCGTAACTAGTGGCCAATGAGCAATGTCTCTGGGTTCCAGGCAACCTATAGCAAACATAATTATATTACTTTTTTCAGACCGTATCCCAAGAGGCATAAAGAAAAAATACTTAACTTACAAATGTGTTTAAGAAGCTAAATTGAAAAACGGATCTACTACTGGTCAGAACTTATTGTTTTCATGGTTGCTTTTATTCCATATGGGACCAACTGTATGTTTATATTAAAGAAAAACTAAACTACAAAACACTGACATTTTCAAACCATTTATCCTGATATTGGTCATGGAGAACTTTAGAACATATTCTATGCAGGTAAGGGACACAAGGAAAGGGAAGGCATTGAACAGGGCATTTTCACACTATGGTCAATTTAGGGACACCTATTCACCTACCCATATCTTTGGACAGAGACTGTGCAGATTTACATTTTTTCAATTTGCATGTTGCAGATATTACCAGTGTTTTTTTTATATAGTAATATATAAAAATATATATAGTTATATAGTATATCTGTCTCTATGTTGTTTTTTCTTGCGTGAAATTGTTTTGTCTGTGCATCTTTGGAATCAGAAGCATACTCAAATATAAATGCTTTAAATAGGAATGCTCGAATATATCCACAAATATATTCCAACTCTGGGAGATTTTACATTATTGTTTGTAATAAAAATATATTTACTATCCTCTCAATGTTAACCAGGTTAATGATGTTAGAAGATGGATGAATAGATGGATGGATGTAATCTGTAGTTTCCTTTTTGCCTTTTCTTTAAATATTAAAAAAAACACACATAGCCAAACTGTATATCTTCACTGTAATTAGTGTTTGATGAGTATTGTATTTTCAATACAGTTTACAATACCTACTTAAGTTTATTTTTGTCCTTACTAATCTGCAGTTCTAGAGACAGGAATTTTGTGTTCATAGTAACTCCCTGGATTTACCTTTAAAAATGTTTTGTCTTGCACTAGACTCCCTGGTGGTTATGGCAGGAAGCTTAACAAATGTCCCTATCATGACAGTTTCAAAATACTTGGTCTGGTACTGTAACAGTTGCATCCATCCCTTTTCTATACCAGCTTATCCTATGTAGGATCACAGGGACTGTAACAATTGATATAAACAAACTATAATTATAATGAATTAATATAGGATATCTCAAGAGCTTTCTGATCAAGACAACGTCATATAGAAGCTTAGTCTTTCACAATGCAACAAAACATTTTTTGTTCCTGTCATAAGCCTGCCAGGAGAGGGCGGTAAAACACTAATGCTAACAGGGAGTTTGCCTATGTAATGTATCTCTGAGAAGTCAAGCAGTAGCATTGTTCCCTAACAATATGCAAGTTGTAGGTTCATATCCAGCGTTTATGGATTTTATATATACACTTAATCTGTGTTTTGCTTGCCCTGAATGTTCTAGTGCCCACACTGTGCTGTGGTCACTGGTTACAGTGTGTCTGAGTACCGCAATGGCACGACCTTGGGAATATCGGCGCAGCGCTGGCTCCCACGGGAATACCGCTGCTTGAGCACCCTATGAATGAACAACGCTTCTTCAATGCAATCTAAAATAAAAAGAAAGACATTTGACGTCCTGGCCAGGAAATGCCACTTCACGTATGGTTGGTAGCTAACAACCTGCTGCTGGTTTTCTGTCCTCAGTCTCAGTCTAAGAGGAGGGCTGGACTGAGCGCTCACTCAGTCAGAAGGGAGTTTGCCAAGACTACTAACTGCCAAAGTGGTGTGGTGTGTGGCTCAGTGGGTTAGGATGGTGCCTGATTAGAAAGTCACTGTCGGGCCCATTAACAAGGCCCTCAAACCTCAGCTGCCCCGGGGACTGTATGACTCAGCTCTCAATGCTACACGGCTTTTTAATGTGTTTGGTAAATAAAGTGATTGTGTAGAAAATGGTTGCCTCTGGTGAGACTGTCACCACCCATGCCAATCAGAACTGGCTAAGGACACACTAAAACACCCCAGCATCAGGAACTTTGTGTTGCACCTCCACAGAGGACCAATACCCTTGAACACTTGCCCCAGTTTCTTGTTTGCCTTCCTACAGTGTGTGCAATCAACACATGGCACCCCCACAAAGACCTCAGCAACCACTATCTCCTTATGAGGAATGATCCATCCTTTATTGAGCACAAGTATGAATACAGGTACATCAGAATATGTTTTTTTACATACCCCAACCTGCTCTGATTAGCTTGGGGATCACTGCATAGGGTCAACTATCATGTGGTGCCCCTGGAGCTGGGGGTCCTTGTTCAAGAGTCTACAGATATGTGACCATTTTGCTGAGGCCAGGGCTTGAACCAGCAATTGTCTGATCATGGCTACTAAGGCTTAGCCTGCAGAACCACTATACGTGATGATATAGTGGGAGAGGATGTGGGCATTCTGAAATGGAGACTTCCCAGTACCATTTCAGGGGGAATCCGATTCCCTGCTGGAGGAACTCGGAAACATTACCGTAGTTCCTACACTGTGATGAAGAGACAGTGGGTTGTCTAGCGGGCAATTGCTTAGTTGTTCCAATAGCCACTAAAGTGGTGATACACAGGGGAACTATTTGAGTAATGTTGCTGGGCAACAGGCAATTAGATGAGTCAAAGGGCAACTCATCTGGATCTGGATTATTAAAGTGAAAGTGCCTGAGCACCACTGGTCGGCAACTTGCTCAAAAAGTCGCCATGTATATCGTTACCCTCAGGAATTGCCCCAACAGCTGAAAAAGTATGTGTTTCCCAACAGTGCTGGAAACCAGGAACCACAACAGACCATTCATCATTTTATGACCAAACTGTTTTAACAAGATTACATTGAAATGTATCTTGTCAATTTTGAGCAAGTGGCAAAGCAAAGCCATCGGTGAGTAATGAACTTCTGACAGCAGTGTGAAATGTGTTACCGGCCTTCCACCCAGCCCCATCCTTGAGAAACCATTGGAGCATGTTGACATGAAACAAGTGGGGCTTCTTCCAAAGTCAGTCCAGCATCACAAGTACATTTGAGTCCATGTGGACTAGGCCTTCAAGTAGCCACTACATTATAAATGCTATATCCAAGAATGTGGCAGCAGAGTTGTTGTAGTTCTTCATCTGTGTTGCCATGCAACATAAATAACAAACAGCAAATAAAAACATCCTGTTTGACTAAGGCACACCTTTCATCTTGCAGATGATGAATAGTATCTGTTGGCTTTCGTAAGTATAACATCTCTGCACCTTGGTCTACCGCCCCACTGTAGGTTGGCTTATTGAATACTTCAATCAGACACCCAAGCAGGTACTGAAAAAGGCAGTATCTGAGTACAGGACCTGAAGCGACTGTATTTAGTCTCAGGGGTCCAAGAAATTCCCCATGCCTTCGTAGAATTCACCCCATTAAAATTACTCTTTGACAATCAACCTCATTGACTTCAGAGCACAGAAAATGCAGCATGAGAACAACAGCCTTATACATGTAGCCCCACAAAACAGATGAGGGAGAGAATTTAAAAGGTGATGCAAATGCTTTGAGAACATATAGGGAAAACTCAACACACCAAACAATAAAAAAATACAACTGGTTACCCGAACCGTAAGAATTCCAGTTTGGAAATAAAGGGTTGATGTTCCTGCCCATTGCTAGCCACAGGTTTCTTGCATACCACAGTGTGTAGAAGGAGGGGCCAATCAAGCTGTATCCATCAACTGTGGTAATAAAGAAGGGAAGAAGTACACCATTGCAGTGGTTAGCACTGTTGCCTCACACCTCTGGGACCCGGGTTCGAGTCTCCGCCTGGGCTTCCTGTGTGTGGAGT
>JABFDZ020000118.1:10779174-10791501 GCA_019775955.2 Pollimyrus isidori | reverse complement strand
TCGATTATGAAATTCATCGCCAACTCTTTTAGTAATCGATTTTTATCGATTCAATCGATTCGTTGTTGCAGCCCTAAAATAAAATACTTTAAACTGCACCATATAACATGAACATAAAGGCAATGTAAATGAACTACATTTTATATAACGTCTTTCAGTTAATGCATTCTAATAATTAAATTTTTCGCTGAAATAAACTTTGAAATGGATAATATTTAAATAATTAGCAATGATATAAAATAGAGTGCATCCTAAATTACATAAAAAAGAAACAAAATATATTTACTCTATATTACAGAAAGCACGAAGAAATTCACTGGAAATTGTAATGATTCAAAATTCTTTGCTGTGTATTGCTTAATTATGATGATAGTGGTACATCGAAAGATTTTCATTATCCCTGGGATAACTGAAAGCGACGATAAAGGAAAGAGAGGCATGTCGAAAAGTCACGCTGATGACAAATGTGAACCTTAACGAGTGGAATTGGCAGCTTTTGTGCAAAGGCAACATCCATCCGCTCAGCGTGGGATTTAGCATGACTGATCTATTCGCCATGTTTTGTACATGCACTTCTATTAAATGGGAGGTAAAGCAGTGTTAATGTTTCTTGTGTGGCTCTGAGAGACGGAAATATCTCCTCCACATCATGGTGCTATCTAATGCACTGAGAACTTCAGCCATGCAAACTCAGACTGGCGAGGGTCACATCCTGCTGTTGTAGTTGGCAGAGGCATTTTTAAGGCTGGATAACTGGTAAAATACTTATAATACTTATAACTTCTAATAATATATAAATTATACACACTATTGTTATCCTTAAACCAAAAGGAGAAATGTATGTTATCTATGTAAACATATGCATGCGTATGTTTGTCCAATAGTAGTCTGACAGCACACATATACGTATACAGCAGCTTAACATAAAATGTCCTTCTCCTTATAGTGGTTTTCACATAAACTGCCAGGAAAGATTACAAACCGTCAGTAAAACTGTCAGCAAAAAATTAAAACCAAAGTGGGGTCTTTTTGTGTCCTTTTGATAGAAAAATTACATGCTGCAAGATGAAGAATGCCTAATTAAAAGTTGGATGCATTATACACGTCGCAGGAACATCCGCTAGCGTTTCAGTAAATGTGCCGATTCCCCACATTCCTGCTTTCTGCAGCGAGGCATCCCTTGTTTAAATAGTAATTGCTGGCATGCTGAGCCATGCTGTTTCATTATGGAGAAAGGGCCTGGAACACCTGCACAGAGCTGATCATCTACATCAAGCACACCGTTAGGTGACTGGTTTTAAACGACAGTGTTTCCTGCCTTAATATTCATAGATCGCATGAACTCTACAGCTGGAAGCTACCTGTCACTCTGAAAGTTCTGCCTCATTTTATAGCATTGCCGACAAAAAAACAAGTTTAATATAAAGGCATTTTCCATCCGCACTGAGCTGGTGATGTACCTAGAGCCTATCCCAATTAAGGAGCAGAGATCAAAGGAACACCACAGGCACCTTGAAAGGTGTACCCTGAAGGCTCGACGGACCATGTCACACTCATGCAAGTAATAGAGAACATATTTCCCGAATATTAAAAATGAAAGATATCTAAGGTAATGATTATGATCTGCTATGATCACCTATAATCTATGCAATTCTGGGCTCTGCACAAAGTCCTGCTTCAAAAGCCCTGTTACAATATAGAATTCCCAAAACTTTGTTTTCCATTATTCCTATAAAAACCTTTCAAGCTCACCTCTCACACAGTGAAGAGATATTGGGTTTTTTGCTATAGATAATGTAGATCTCCTGAATAGAATTACCTCGCAGTCTCTGCTTCCTCTGGACTTATTTACACTTACCTCTTGGTAACTCTTGTTTAATTTAAATTTAAACCCTTTGAAACAATTTCCTATTGCTGCTAATCTAATTATGCTGATACAATTAAATGACAACCTTCTCTTACCCCTAATATTTTTCTAATTGTACTGAAGTACTGTCAAAAATAACAAGCTGCTTTTCAAAATCCACTAGGAGGATGACATCCAAGTAAGAAAGTCAGTGCCTTTTTAAGTCGAACTTTGAGTAATTTCCTGAGCAGCTATAGACTTACACATATTTCCCAAAATGTAACTCTGTTACAGCCTTGATAAGGAAAATTTAGTGATGTGAGATGGTTTGCCAAGGTTTGAAGGGATTGTAGTTGATCTTTAAATTTTAATTTAACATTACAGACAGACTGTGGCTTAGTCAGATTCACATTACACAGTTTAGTACACTGGTGTTGAAGAAGTGAAATGTGCACCTTGATATGGTAAATAGCCAATGGTTAGATCTTTGATGGTCAATGTAATGCAGTCCAAAGGGACCTTGATACTCAGAGGTAACAAGAACTAGAGAATGGAGAGAAGACAGAAATAACCACATTAAGAAGCCAAACCTAATGACGACAGAGTCATCATCATCATCATCATTTTTCCAGTGCTTTCCTGTAGATGGTTGCAGTGGCAGCATTTTAGGTCAGACCCAACATCTTATTCCATGGCCGTGGACTCAAGTTCATTCTGTGGGATCTTTTATTGATCCCAAACCAGTTTGGAAACATAATCCCTCCAGTTTGTCATAGGTCTTCCCCAGAGCCTCTGCCCAGTGGGACAAGCCTGGAACTGTTCATTGGAAGGCATCCAAGTGGCAAGATTACGTTAGCTAATAGATGTTAGCTGATTCATCTCAATTTTAAGGAACAGTGAATCTATTTTGAGTTCCCATTGGAAGTTCTAACCCTCATGGCAAGGTCCTCAAAATTTTCTTATAACCACTTGACAATATCCTCAGACTCAGTTCTTCCCTGCCCAAGGTTTCGTCTTTGCAGCTGCCTTTGCTGTAGCCTTTCTGACCTTCCAGCTCAGAAAGTACCTTCTCAGAATACCTCCATTCAAGCATTGCCCCAACAAATACTATCTTCAGCTTGACAGCATTCCCCACTACAGGTTCTAGGGTTACTTTCATAACAGGCACAACTGGCTTCTAGCTAAAACTCTTTGGAGTCTCTGCAATGATTGAGTCTGTGAACATGTGCAACTAGACTCAATGTTCCTGACCGCTCTCAGCACACAGTCTCAGACCAGATATATGACTATAAAGCTGATCATTTACCTTTGGCCTAGGGTGCTCTGATACAATGAATGTTTAGGAACATCCTTCTATGTGAATGTGATGTTTATTATGAACAGTCTATGACTTATTCTAAAGTTCAATAATAAATCATGACAGCAGTTTTGACCTGGTAGTCCATTTTTCCCAATGATGCTGCCCCAGGTATCTCCATTGTTCCCCCATATAAGCATTGAAATCTCCCAGTAGGTCCACATGTACAGTATGTCATACCTGAAATGTGATACAATTTCAAGCACCTTATCTATGTTCTCTTAAAAGGCTGGGTGCAGCATAATAGAATAAAATAGAATATAACAGAATACATTTATTGTCGTTGCAAAGGAAGCAAGTACAATGAAATTTTGGTCTTTGTTTATTGTATCTTGCTCTACTATGAGCAAGGGTGCCGCTAAGGGGGGGGAAAGTTGGGACAATTCTAAGGGCCCACGCCCTTTAGGGGCCCCCAGAGATCTGCTTTATTAATAATAACGCTACCTAGGGGGCCCAACCTCATATTTTGTCATAGGGCCCAAAATTGCTAGCGGCGCCCCTGACAATGAGACACACACACGCAGACATGTATAATCTAGTGAAGTTTCAGGTCAGAACACAAGGTCAGCCTGTTTTCACACATACTTTAGAAAATTTCACTGATAACACATAATTGCTGTGTCTGATCATGGGTCAACTTAGAGCTAATGCATATCCCTGTATGAAATACCTGGTTGTTTGGTTGACTTTTTTCTGTAAAAAATGTAAATGATTCTACAAAGTCAATATTTTAACTCCAAAAGAGCTCTAAAAGCAGAAATCACTAATTTCCAGGATAGTAAGGGGCTTATAATTGAAAACAAAATTTATATAGTAAATGCGATTAGTGATTATTTTTCATAGGTATTCACTGTGGAGAATACGAATAACAATTAAAACAAATTTGAGAAAGTACTTCTTTACACAGGATGAAGTTAGAGTATGGAATAATCTTTCTGTTCATGTAATGCAAGTTAAAACCCTGGGTTCCTTTAAATGAAAGCTAGATAAGATTTTAACAACTCTGAGCCATTAGCCGAAAGGCCCTCTCTCGTTTGTAAATTTGTTATGTTCTTATGTAAAAGATAAGAATATAAAATATGCATAGGATATTAAACAGAATAACTTCAGGATTTCCTGCAATTATATAAATCATGCAAATTTACGTGACAGGAAACCTGTCCCATTAATTATATTAATCTTTACTTTCAAGTAACATGTCATTGAATGTTTGTAGTTACTGCAGATTCAACATGCTGTGATTTGGCATCCTCACAGAAATCTGTCGCACATCAGCAGGGGACAATCAGCACCACCTTTCAGTAACCATAGTTTCTGCACATAACAGGAGTGTCAACATGACATAATTGGTAACTGATAACTGCTGCAACTAGGGGATGGAGCAGCTTCACTTCACCTCAGTAAAACCTACGGAATACCAGCCACATCCCAACAGCCAGTGCTCCTGGCCAGAGTGAGGGATGGAGGCCAACTAGCAAACTGAGGTCTATGCCACTGTTGATAGCCCCTATGCTGATCTTTTCCAGCAGATATTACACATGGGGTGGTTTACCAATGATCAATGGCAGGATGACCACCTCATGTACTGTGAGGAAGAGCCCCATGTAGTTAATGGAGGAGCAGACTCTCCCTGGCCTCCCCAGTAGCAATTTCATGGTCTGGAGAGGTGAACAGAAGGACCTATTGGTAGTGTTGTAGAGCTACGTGGATGTGCATTGGGGTGGGCCACTCCCATCCAATCACTGGGGACCTAGGAGATCACAACACAAAGACTGAATCTAGAACTTCTCCTATTAGTGAGGAACAAACATTGCTAGCAAAGACTTCTGCTGGTGAATCCATGTGTCTTTGCAGGGGCCTTGCATCACTTTGGAAAAGGTGAGTCCTGTAAACTATCAGGTCGGATACTCTCCTGAGCAAATTCACCACATCAACCTGCAAAAACATACCGAGAGGCAGCCCCACCTGTCCTGAAGTCCATGATCCAGCCTCATTGTGATGGTTCACAAGGCAGGTGGCACTCAGCAGTTCTTCAAGGACTTCTGCTGACTGAAGAAGGCTGCCCAATAGGGTGGGGTGAAAAAATTCAAAATTTACAATAGCAATTTCCAATAATGCCAAAAAGTTGTCACTGGACCTCGTTATTAAAAGTGAAAAATCTTTGAAATAGGTTCATATTTTCAGGTTCCAAAACACAATCAAAGTTTTCACCTGTCACATCAATGTGCCCTCTCCGGGAGTCGACACTTTATCGTGGTGGAGGGGTTTGCGTGTTTCAATGATGCCAGGAGCTAAGTTGTCCCTTTATGCCTCTGGGAGGGTCACCCAAGGCAAACCGGGTGATTCCGGGGTGAGGAACCAGATGAAGTGCGGCTCAAAAGACCCTTATGAAGAGGAACTTTATGGAACCACGTTTTCCCTTACCCGGACGTGGGTCTGGGGGTGGGGCTCGATAGTGAGTGCCTGGTGGCCAGGCCTATACCCATGGGGGTGCAACATCAACACTGTTTTTGATGGGATGGGGTGCTGCTGACCTCAACTCGGGACGTTTTGGGTCGGTGTAGGAAATACTTCGAAGACCTCCTCAATCACACCGACACGCCTTCCAATGAGGACGTGAGTCTGAGGACTTGGGGGTGGACTCGCCTATCTCTGGGGCAGAGGTCGCTAAAGTGGTTAAAAAGATCCTCGGTGGCTGGGCCCCGGGGGTGGATGAGATCGCCCCAAGTTTCCTTAAGGCTCTCGATGCTGTGGGGCTGTCCTGGTTGACACGCATCTGCAGCATCGCGTGGACATTGGGGGCAGTGCCTCTGGACTTGCAGACCCGGGCGGTGGTCCCCCTCTTTAAGAAGAGGGACCAGAGGGTGTGCTCCAACTATACGGGGATCACACTCCTCAGCCTCCCTGGTAAGGTCTATTCGGGGGTTCTGGAGAGGAGGGCCTGCCAAATTGTTGAACCTCGGATACAGGAGGAGCAGTGTGGTTTTCGCCCCTGCCATGGAACAGTGGGCCAGCTCTACACTCTCATGAGAGTTTGCCCAACCAGTGTACATGTGTTTTGTGGACTTGGAGGAGGCATTTAACCGGGGAGTCCTGTGGAGGGTGCTCCGGGAATATGGGGTGCCGGACTTCCTTTATGGGCTGTTCGGTCCCTGAATGACTAGTGCCAGAGTCTGGGACACCCCTCCAAATCATTGAATTCAGGTGTTCCAATATTTTTGGTAATATAGTGTATCTAACCATTTTGACTGTCATGCTTAATATTTTTCATTTTGGTGGCACTGAGGAACAATTTTACATTGCATTATGATATGGATGATACGTAACGTGGATCTGCGCATTGATGTGACAGGAGATTAATCGTAATGCAGGTAGAGCGATGCAATGTATGTATGTGGTTGAAACCCAGTAAAAATCTGCGTTACCTGAATGTTGGTATTTTGTAGTGATTATCATGCTGTGAAAGTGCACAAACACAACACCGATGAGTATAAATGATGGATAGTGTATATTACCCATTGATGTGACAGGTGAAAACTTTGATCGCGTTGTGGAACCTGAAAATATTTACACATCCCAAAGATGTTTAATAATGAAGTCCAGTAACAACATTTCCGCACTATTGGAAATTTTGATCTTTTCACCCAACCCTACTGCCAAGTTTGACTGCTACCCCATAGCTCAGGTGGTTGACCTGATCCAGTGTCTACTGTAGGTAAGGCTCTCTTTATATCTAGCCAAGATTTTACCAAGACTCATTGGCAGGGACCTCTTAGCCCAGGCACCAAAGAACAAATAGCCTCCAGCATGGCCAGTGGTCACTGGCAGTACCATATTCATTTTTCTTAGGACCAAGAAGCACAGATCACCTTCCAGTGGCACATGCTAAGTATATGCAGCGTCCTACTTATATGATGTTGTCATACATGCTGAGAGTTCGGCAGAAAACCTTGTTTGCTTACATTGAGTGTTTGGCTCAATCTGGAAAATAGGCCTCATTACAAACCTTGTTCAAATGCCACCGGGGGCTCACCTAGGCTTGTTCCAACCCTAAGAGTAGGTCACAACGTATAAAATCCTCTCTAACACATCACAGAGAATGAGGTATGGGTCTTCTTGGGATAGATTACGTACTATTGTTGCTATGTCCCAAACTTCTTCTCTCAAGTAGCCCGACCGTGTCTGAGGCTGAACTTGTCTTCCAGAGAAAAAGGCATCCTTCACCACTGAACTGGTACTCTTCACTCCAGACATTGAGCTACCCAGCCAATTGTACACAGATTCCTCGGTGCTCAGCTTGGGAGCCATCCTCTCCCAGGACTTTGGGGGCAAGAAGCGCCCAGAGCTATATGGCTCCTGTCACCTCAACCCAGAGAACGATGGCATACTGCTGTGAAGTAAGAAGTTCTGGCTGTCGAATAGCCTACCCTTGAGTTGAGGTATTACCTCCCACGGCCGCCCTTCCTAAAGCCCATTTGAGGAAGAGGGTAGGGAGAGAAGGAAAGAGTAAGCAAACCATGCAATTGCTCGCTCTGCATGTGAATACCTGAAGGGACTGCCATCTCCAGGCTTACTCCCATTTGTGTTCATTTTCCCCCTGTTTCCTCTTTATCAAACTTCCCCTGCAAGGAAACTGTCCATTCTCTCTGTCTCCTGATCCTCTTTATCCATGACAGCGCACAATATTTATTCACAGATTAAAACAGAACCTCAAACGGCAGACATGTTTCAGTCTCTTCACATGTGGCATTTTTATGTAACTCTGAGATAAAAAAATAAAGTTTTATGAAAAATAAGAAGTTGGAGCAAGATACAAATGCTGTTATAAGTTCTATTGTGCTTCCATCCCCATAGCTGCTACTAATGATGATCTGAGCATGCCCAGACATGTTTAACCACCACAAGCTTGCTAAGCTGCCAACCAAGAAAAATCATATGAGTGCAACTGTTGATGATTGGTCAGCTGGACTGTCAGGCACAATACTGCATGCTTGTTTAAGAGCTGTTCCAGGCAAGATCGGCTTCCCTTCCTATCCCTATGTTTCTGTACAGTTGCCAAAGGAGATGGGACTCTTCAGAAGTGCCTTAGCTGCGTGCTCCACATTTCAATGCCAAAAAAGTCCCCACAAATACTTAAGGTGAAAGTCACACAGTATCGTCAGTTTCTGCTCCCCAAGACGGATCGCTAGTGTGGTTCCCAGCTCGGTGTCGCTGATGGAAGGAAAGTGGGGCTTGGAATCCGCATGCTCTTGCCAACACCCCATGGTGACACAGCCCTGGAGACCTGTGCGTCAGGGATCCAGAAATAACTGCTAAATGGGTACGCTTACCTCCGGTGGATGTGTCACTGCTTGACTATATTAGTTTCCATTATCCATACATCATAACAAAGCATCACATTAATAATTTGGAAATCTTTCACTAAAAACAAGTGTCAGTCTTAGTTACAGTACAAAATAATCAAGTCTTGCAGTTCTTGTGCAGTATCCATTATGCAATTGTCCGATCGTTACCTGAACATGTTTTCTTCCAGATATTTAAATGATATCAGGGATATAACACTTTTAAAAACTTTCTTAAAATAGCTTGAATCTGAGTTTGAATATACTACTTAAAAATATTTTTATGCATGAATATTGATAAAATATCACACTGGTCTGTTTCCATCGGTTATTACAGAATTAGCTTGTCGTCCACAATTCAGGCTACTGCTGCGGTTACCATTAGGACACGTTAGCAAGTCTATGATAATGATGCTGTTCCCTAGGCGATGTCCCGTATTTACGCAGTTGTATTACATATATCGAGAAAATTAACAGAACTATTCATTTGTTTTTATGTGATGCAAACTGGAGACTTGTTTTTCAACCGGAAGTATACAAAGAAGTAAAACAGACGCCTTTAAAAACCTTTCTAGGAACTGGATGGCGAACATAAACTCAGGGACGGTAAATGGCAATTTTATGTAATCATATTATAATTTATATCTAAACACTTTACCTATAAATGTACGTGTTTCCTTTTCATAGGAAAACGCGATGGGATCCAGCACAACAGAACTAAGAAAAAATATCATTGCCCTTTGAACGCCGATAAATAATTTGTGGTGAGAAATAAACGCATAAATGCAGGGGAAGAAAACTTAACTTTCAAATTGCTAGTGCGGTTGTTCCATTCCTGTACGTGGTATGGGGCCAGGTATATTATGACTGTACATCAGGAGATAGGACAGGTGAACATAATTATCCACGATCATCTGACGAGTTATCTGACGCTCCCACCCATAGCGATGCGCCCACGGATCTTTGCAATCTGACAGTCTGGTCTGATGATATATTTATATACATTTTTGCTGCCAAAAGTTGGAATAATATTAATCATAGTAATTCTCTGAAACGATGAATTACTTTACTAAAGACAATTATACACATGATAATTGAATTACTTCAGAACAATACAAATTAGAACAAATTATTATTGTACACGTAGCCTAGCAGATACATTTTTAGGGCATTTTCATTTTGTTTGTTTCATCAAATTGTTTCTGGAACAATACATTTCAAATAACCCCTTCTAATATTTATTGCCTTTTAAGCCACTGGACATACGAAAACAGATTAAACAAAACAAAAAACATTACATCCATCTTCTTCTAAATGCTAACCTGGTCAACGTTATAAGGTGGGGAGCTGTGTGTGTGGGTGCGTGTCTTGTCTGTGTGTTGACAAGTTTAAAAGCTACCCAGAGATTTTTACTATCCAAGCCAATTTCTTGATTTATATATGTTTTCCAAACTGTAGGCTATATAATCTGATGATCTGTAATATCCAGATGCAGAAATGCAATTATATGTAACAAGATTTTTCTGATTTGCAAACAGTTACTTCCCAAAGCTCTGCTGAAGAGCATCTCAGCCAATCCATGTGTCTGTTCAATTTGACCACCAGCTCACTTCATTCAGTGATGTAATTTCTTAATTTAGCTTCATGAGATATTTATTAGCCAAACAAAATTTCCTAGGGGTCAAGGTCAGCAAACATATGTGTATATTGTATGTAATTGCAAATGCTGGGGTGATTTGAGGAAAGGTTTGAATTTGACAGTCATAAAAATCACAGTTTTACTAGTTACTAGTTTAACTGTAAACATTTGATTTCTAATCACTTATGCTGGTCGTGGTTATGGGGGAGCTTGGATTCTACCCAAGTACACACTGAATGGGTTGCCAGTCCATGGGGGATTTGGATTCTTCCCAAATACTCCCTGAATGGGTTGCCAGTCAATGGGGGAGTTTGGATTCTACCCAAGTACACACTGAATGGCTTGCCAGTCCATGGGGGGTTTGGATTCTTCCCAAGTACACCCTTAATGGGTTGCCAGTCCACGGGGGTGCTTGGATTCTACCCAAGTGCACCCTGAATGGGTTGCCAGTCCATAAGGGGGTTTGGATTCTACCCAAGTACACCCTGAATAGGTTGCCAGTCCATTGCAAGACAGACACACATACACACACTCATACATTGTAGGAAATATAATGATTGCAGTTAGCATAACTGTATAGCTTTGAATACAACTGGAGTGAATTCACACAGAAAAAAAATACAGAATTTCCATTAAAAGAGTGGAGTTGGGATTTGAACCCCAAACTGTTGAGGCCCAAAGCAGCAGTACTAATTGCTGTGAAGCTGTCTCACACCTCTATACACACGCTTTGCATCCACTTTAGTAGGTATACCTGTTTGCTAATGGAAACACAATGCATCTCCGAACAGTGACTTACAGTATATGGCTGCAACTGAATACATACAGCATGCAGACAAGGTGAAGAAGTTAAATTACTGCACGGCTAAGTATTAAACTGGCTAAGGTACCTGATCTATGTAATTTTGAGCATGGTAGAATTGCCGTTGTCAGGAGAGTGGCTCTATTCACGCATCACAGTGTGTAGTATTCGTAGAGGATGGTATAATGAACAATAAAATACAGCACTGTGCAAAAATCTCAGGCAATTAAAGGAAATGTTTAACGTTGATGGTCTTTGTGTATATTTGCTCAGAACAAAAAACACAATTTGTCACTAGAACATATGCATATTAAGAGTAACACAACAAAAACTGAAGGGAATTTGTTACTGATATCTTGTTGCATGACTAGATGAACACTGCTTTGGGTCTCTACTCAGGGGTACTGCAGCCATTCCATGTATTTGTTACATTTCATCAGTGGCCTACATAATTTATTAATTTAATTAGTTTTAAAGAGTCATTGTGGTATTGATTTGCTGTATGAGGTGTACTAGTGGTCATGGGTGTATTTGGTGGTTTCTGCAAATAGTGCGGTGACTTTAGGAGAGACTTTGAAATGGTTAAGCTAGCATGCGTTTATAGACATAATACAACAAATATGTTTTTACATGGACAGGAAGATCTTTGGGGGCGGCATGGTGGTGCAGTGGTTAGCACTGTTGCCTCTCACCTCTGTGACCCAGGTTCTGGTCTCCGCCTGGTTTCATATGTGTAGAGTTTGCATGTTCTCCCCGTGCCGTCGTGGGGTTTCCTCCGGGTACTCCAGTTTCCCCCCACAGTCCAAAAACATGCTGAGGCTGATTGGAGTTGCCGAATTGCCTGTAGGTGTGTATGTGTGCGTGACTGGTGTGTGAGTGTGCCCCGCGATGGGCTGGCCCCCCATCCAGGGTTGTTCCCTGCCTCGTGCCTGTTGCTTCGGGGATAGGCTCCAGACCCCACGCGACCCAGTAAGGATAAGTGGTTTGGAAAATGGATGGATGAAGATCATTTAAGTGTCATTTCCTTGGACTGCTTAAGACCTTTTCACTGTACTGCATAGTGACAATTCCACAGAAGAAAGCACTCTTAATGAGTGAGATCAGAGCAGAATGACCAGATTTGTTAAAGTTAAGAGGAAGATAATGGCTCTATACAACAATGGTGAATGGCAGAACGACTTCTATAAATGCAGATACATTCTCTATATATTCAGTTACATGAAACTTAAACCGGGCGGCATGGTGGTGCGGTGGTTAGCACTGCTGCCTCACACCTCTGGGACCCAGGTTCGAGTCTCCGCCTGGGCTTCCTGTGTGTGGAGTTTGCATGTTCTCCCCGTG
>JABFDZ020000118.1:10755098-10775932 GCA_019775955.2 Pollimyrus isidori | reverse complement strand
CCCTTCCCCTTCCCGCCTCCTCCCCACCAACCAAACCCCCCCCCCCCCCCACCCCTTTTTTTTTATTATTCTAACTTTTTTTGTCCCGCCCGCCCCCCCCCCCCCCCCCTTTTTTTGTTTTCCCCCCCCCCCCCCCCCCCCTCCGGTACTTTAAGTGATTTCCTTTCTTGATCGCCAAAACACATGCAGCTCTATCCAAACTGCAGTTTCTTCTCCAATTTCACTCCCCAAAGACCACAATAATTGGAGGGAAAGATATCCCCCTTATCTTACATCTTGCCCATTGTTTTTGTAGCTATTCTAAAAGCTTTAAAAAGATAGCACTGACAGTTATATTTGTTTCCCACATTAGTCCAAAAAGATTTTCATGATTTCTTTTGTGCGAAACACACAAACAGCACAATGCTATAATTCAGAGGTATAAAACATAAAAGACGCATCAATCTTTTCCCAGTAAAATCCAGATCCATATCAAAATATAATCGTCTTTCAGCATTGATTAAAAGAAGACAAAAGCCAAGGGTATAATAGCATTAAAAGCAGAAAAGTTTTAAATAGAAATATGACAAAACTGATCACAGCTATTACCAAATGATGTAAAATGCAATACAGTTATTGAGTCACATTTGCTGTTCATATTCCATAGGGTAGTGATTGATAACTTTTTGTCACCACCTGGGGCTATTTTTTGATCAGAAACTTCAGGAACCATGGACTCGGCAAATCTAGTCCAACTATCAAGACAGCTGATGATCTTTTCACTTCCTCCACAACACAGCTAATTCAGGAGCTCTAGAAAGCTGCCCATTTAGCCTATAGCTAGAACTAGACCTGGTAGTGCATTTATTACTGTGTTCTAATTCGCATTCCATTTTCTGTCAGGGTGCAGCCAATAACATTAATGACTGCATCATCACAAGACTAAACCTTAGAAGTTAGAACTGTGGTTGTGCACTTTGCCAGGCGTGCAGGCTTCTGAAGAGAACAGCAAATTACAGTCAGATGTGATGTTGTGTTAAGCAGAAATAATGGGAATTGTCACGTGAGTCATCTAAGCAACCTTCTTACATAATGCAAACAAAATGAAGTTTCATGGACAATCAGAAGTAGAGAGCAGTTTCCTCATTGGTCCTTATCAGTTTCTTTGTTGGTCATTGAAGCCATAATTTAACTGAACAGAATCTTAAAAAAAGTTTAACTAATGGCAATGTTATTATGCAAATAGCTACTCAGTTTAATAAATATATAAACTTCAGCCCCAAATCACTGTAATTTATTTATATTAAATAAGCTGTAGTCTCCATGATCCTCAACATTTACAGTAACATACAATTGGAGTTTTTTGTTCCCATTGAAAGAATTCAGAATTTGTTAATCCTAAATGTAAAAAAACATATCCAGTTATATTAAAGAATTTTTTTACCACTCAGTAATAAGATTTTACCAAGATATCTGAATAATATCTCATTTGAAAATATAGCATTGCATAACACATTGCATGCATGAATGAAGGGCTTGTCATACATATATCCAGCTAAGATGACATCAAGGGCACACTAAGGGGAGGTGAAAAAAATAAAACAGGTTTAGTATGATTAGAATATGCCTGTAGAGAGCGCCTACTGCTCTGGGCTTAGTTTTCCATCTGTCACTTTCTGTTTGTATATCTGTAGACCTTACAAAATGACGTCAGAGCAGATATGTCAAGTTAATTCAATTTAATTTCATTAATTTAGTTAATTTCAATACATTGTTAAGGAGCTATCCAAGCAGTCTAAAACTTTATTATTTTGAAAATTTTCCTATTTGACGTCTTTGTCATTGTGATATTATATGATTCCAAATCTGTTAAACTTTGAGGTAATTGCATAAAATGTATGGACTTGCACATTGCACATTGGGGCAGCGTGATTGTCAATTGTTGGTCAGGAAGCAGTTACTGAAAATCAGATCAGTCTGTATAAAATTGTAATTATTGCAAAAGAAGTAATGCCATTTTTTGGGAAAACCATTATCACATGACCATATAACTTCTATAGCAAACAAATGTAGGTTCACCCAATTTATCAGGTGTTTTTGTGTCATGTTATAATTTGGCAAATAATTTCTATCAAAAACGCAAGAGCCAGTTGAGGGAGGTGTAAAAAAAATTATCATTAGAGGACATAATGTTTTTTATGCTTCTTTAATACAATTTTTCTGACAAGAAGCCAGTCATTATTCAAATACTGGAACCTGGATTCTGGTTTGACTGGGTTTGTCTTACAACAGTGTTTCTCAATCCAGACCTCGAAGAGCCACAGACTGCCCACGGTTTAGCTGCAAGTAGGAGTAAAAATGCAGACTGTCTGACAGGGAGCTGGGAGAGAGCAGAAATGCTGACCGTCTGTTGGTCCTCGAGGTCTGGGTTGGGAAACATTGTCTTATAATATCACCGTAGCAAGAACAGCACACGCCTATGCCACATGGAACGGACAAACAGCTTCTGTAATTAAGGTTTTCAAAACAATTTAATGTTATGGAATTTTTTAGTTTTCTAAAACTAGACTTTCCTGCCATGTTAATCAGCTGTAAATGACTAAAAAGTTAAATTTTTTCTCCTTCAAAAAGAAAAGTATAGCCTTGTTATGGTGAATGGCAAACATTTATAAATTATTTATAAATTATTATAAAGCTATCTGTTGAAAAGATCAGGGGCTAAGTTGTTTACCTAGGGCTTGACCTTTTCTTGATTGGCATGAGGGCTAAAATACTTGGTGTTCGGCTTAACAAACTCAGGACTATAGGCCAGAGTGATCGGATGCTTGGTTTAACATACTCAGAACTATTACACCTAGTGATCGGATGCTCAGTTTATACTCAGGACTATAGCCCAGAGTGATCGGACGCTTGGCTTAACATACTCAGAACTATAGGCCAGAGTGATTGGATGCTCGGCTTATACTCAGGACTATAGCCCAGAGTGATCGGATGCTCGTCTTAACATACTCAGGACTATAGCCCAGAGTGATGGGACTTAACGACATCCATGATCCAAATTAAGGACTTGTAATCTGATAGCTGAACTTCAATTAAATAAATAGCCTCATTAAGTATATTTTAGGGCTGTCGATAGATTAAAAAAACTAATTAATCACACATTTTGCAATGAATTAATTCTTAAGACTACATTTTTTTATAGTGCACATTTTAATGTAAAATCAATCACCAAATTAATGTAGAATAATCACAAAGGATTTATATTTCAGATATTTTAATGTAGTAGGTCATGAATGTCAACAGTACATAAAAGGGTCTTTTGCAATCATTTGTATGGTTTATATGGCTGCACCATAATACATGTTGTGACAATGCTATTTACACTAATTGTGGTAATTGAGTTAAATCATTTTATAAGTGTTAAATTTAATCACAAGGAAGATACATTAATTTTGACAGCTCTAATATATTTTGAATAATTTCGAAAATGAGAAGCGATAGTACATTTTCACCTATGTTATTCTGCCCTTTGAGTGACTGAGATGCCAGATTTTTATAGTTTTTAAAGTCTGATGTTACAGTGAGTTTATGGCTAAATTATCCATCTGTCCATCCATTTTCTTAATGAAATAAACTTGTAGGGGGTCCAGAGCCTAACCTGGAGGCTACAGGCAGAAGGCAGGGAGCAACCCAAGATGAGGTTCCATCCCATTGCAGGGGCACACTCGCACACCATCCTCTCTCTCTCTCTCATACACACACACGCACACACACCCAGGCAATTTGACAAGTCCAATCAACCTCAGCATGTTTTTGGACTGTGGGGGAAACCCCACAATGACACAGGGAGAATATGCAAGCTCCACACACATGAAACCTTGGCGGAAACTTGAACCCAGTTCCCAGAGGTGTGAAGCGACAGTGCTAATCGCCACGCTATCCCCTGGCTAAATTGGTCAGTGAATAGAACTGTCAATATTATACTAAACAGAATTGTCTGTTAACCTTGCTGAGCAATGCGTATCAACTAATTACTTTATGGAACATGCCATTGGGAAGCCTGGATACCCAGAAAGTGGACAGAACATTCTGAAGGATGTTGCCTTAGCCAAATATTGATATGGAGGAATTACACAGATAGATATTTCACGCACAAAAATGTTTATTGGAACAAAAAATAACATTACAGCAATAGTTTAGACATAGGTTATTTTGAGATAATATATATAGAGAGAATGATATACAGTATGATTAGCATACAGACATTTGTCAGTATTATATAACTCTTAGGGGCACACAATCATTTTCAATTATATGTATTTCAAATTATGTTTTAAAACATTGCTGAACATAGCAGCACTAAGACACCTTCTCGTGTGAGTGTAATTGTATACTACGCTTGTATTTTATTTACTTAACAATTATGTCATCCTTTATAAATAAATGAAAATGCCTCTTCTGCTACACCATCATTATTGACTAATTACTGTACTTAAATGGTATATTTTGGTTCACATATTCTAGGGACACAGCTCCCTGGTTTAGTGTGTTGTTTATTTTCTTTTGTTCTTTTGAAAAATAAAATGGGACGAATGGGAACAATTCCTTAATGGCGCAACAAGTAAATGCAATTCAGTCTGAAGAATCTGGAGTACAGTATGAGCCTTTGTAATCAATGTTTATGATGAACATAAAAATCACTAAATCCACAAAGATGAAAATTAGCTACTTCTGCATATAATTTATAACCAGCATTTATAACCAGCAATTATATGTGTGCTGAAGTACATGTTTGTTCTACATCCCTCATGACTGCATTGATGTACGATGTCACATCGCCAAACATGTCGGACTACCGCTGGACATTCCTACTACATGTGAGCGCACTCTATTTCCCTTTCTTTTTCTGCTGTTCTTGAAAGAAATCATTGCAGGCCACCGTCAGGGCGGCCACCAACACCACAAACTCATTGAAGTCCACCTCGTTGTCTTGGTTGGAGTCCAGGTCGTTCATGATTTTCTCCACAAGCATGGGGTCCTTTTGAGACTGAGAAGGGGAATCACATTAGTTAGTAGGAAGGAACATCACCAGAATTTTAAGTGAATGCACGGGCATAGGAGAGCTTCATACTGAGGGACTCAGTAATTTAAACATAAAGGCTTACTTATTAGAGTTAGGGTTAACTTTTAAGCGTTTTTATGGCGAATGAAGCCCAATTGACTAGGGCAAACACCCCCCAGTTCCTACAGCCCAGAGAACGGGTGACACGTGACACACGGTCTAACAGTCAAGACACTGAAAACCACATCTGTTCATTCATTCCCAAACGCTGAACTGCCATGTTGGTGCACTATAATGAGAAAGGCTGAGCTTTCTGTTTAATTTGATGTAGCGTAAATTGATGTGCTCAGCTCTGTCCTTCCGATATCTTTTTCTCCGAGGGGGGGCTCAGAGAGAAGCACAAGGTGACGTGTGCATGGCTCATCAGTGACTCACCCCCATAGCTAGTCATGCCCAAATCACCCCCTATGAATCACCCACAACATATTGTTGAGAAATCAAACTGTGCCCCGACATGAGTGCCCATCTGATGCCTGTGGTCAATGATGCGTGGACACGACGCCATCAGACAAGCCAATCATCCACATTAATCTTGGTTACTTTTCACTCCTCATTTGCAGTGAGATGTTACCAAGCAACAATGTAACAATATGCACTACAGTGACGCTGGATTCATTTACTTTTCCTTTGAGTGTGTCTCTAATTAAATATAATATCACTCCATAGTTATTACATAAATGGATGTAATAACAGGCATTCTGGGATGGGGTTTAGTGTATAGTTACAGTACAAAATATTCCATACAGGGAGCCACAAATACGTAAGTTACAGGCAACAGGAACGCTGGGGAAAAATGATATCACAGGGACCTATATTTAGGAGGCACTACAGCGCAAAGCTAATTTGCCCGCTTACAGCGATGTGGCAGCAGTTCTCTCATCTGGAGCATCGGATAAACATGGTGGGCTTATCTGGCCTCTCACACCCCATTCATTTCCTAGCTGTCCGCTATCGCGCTATCTGAAGCAGACTTCTTCGCACTTCCCCCACTGGAAGCGAATGGGATCATCATTCATGCCCCCCCCATTCCAACGTTCTTGCCACGATCTTAGCTGGGGTGCAGAGCTTTTGCTTAAAAAATCCCACATCCATTTGACATGCATAATTCAACAAACAAACTGCGTCGGTTTCTCAAAAAAAACCGCTGGAATCTTATACTGTGGCTATAAGTTCCCAGACATTCTAATTGCCCGCTTTCTGTTTTTAAAAATGTTATAGATCTGCATTTTACTCCTAGGCACCAGAAAAATAAAACAAAGAGGCTAGGTACAGCTGCCCTACCAACTTGCGTGCTCAGGGAATGCTGATACCTGTATCCCCTTGATCATAACCCCCGCGTTTGCGGATGCTATTCTTGTTCACTGGCTTGTTGCATTTACATAATACTAAAATGCACTTTCATCTGAATTCAGAGCTTACCCACCATCAAATAGGCAGTTCATTACCATGACAATAAAACACTTTAGGCAGAACAGTCACAATTACAAAGCTATTTTCATTCATAGTGCTTTAAAAAGTGGATCAAAAGACTTGAATGCCAGCTGAGATTCTACCTTTGTACCACTTGTAAGTCATTTGGGACAATTAAGTTAGCAAAAAGCTATGACAAACAATCTTGCCATTCGTATATTTTCAAGTAATTGATCATAATTTCACATTTCACTAAATAGATAATACTATGGGAAACTTTTCCCTTGTTTTTTATGTAAGCAATCTATTCTGGATGTCATGAGAATTATGTCTTAAATAATTATTTGCAGTATTAAAAATATTCACTAAGGTTTACTTACAAATTCCATCTGTTAGGGTTAGAATTGTACTTGGTCGTCTCTTTTATGATTTGGAGTCAAATGTAAAATGAATAATTTCGCTGTCAGCTGTAAAATGTATGCCATTTTTAGTTTGTATAAAAATACATCTAGATTAACATTATGCATTGATTACTATAAGCTATAAATGAAAGAACTTAATCTATTTAGACAGGAAATCCCATTATATCTGGTGAAAAATACGTCCTTCTTACTCATGAATAGATTTTAAACATATCGTACAGCAATTGCAGGTCTTACCGTCAAAAAGTCAGTGAGCTCACTGTTTAATAGCTGCTTCAGCTCGCCCTTGTTCAGCTTATATTTGTCACCCTCATTGCCGGAATAATTGTAAAAGACGGTAATAAGCGCATCCATTGCGCTCTCCAGCTGGGTTGGCATGGTAATCGGAGATCAAGAGCACAGGCAACCTGCAGAGCAAAGGTGTGGGAAAATAGTTACATTTGCCGAAATGTCATTGTGAAGTAATTAGCATTAGCCACCGGGGCACACGATTAACATTTTTTCGTTTTAAAATAAAACTAAGGAAATATTTCCTTCAAATTCAAACCATACACATACACCTGAAACACAGAAGGATATGAGAGAAACGTCAAAAGGAGCGTTCTCCAAGAGCAAGACCGGGGAGTGACATGTCACCTGAAAGCCCAACAGAAAGGCCAAAAAAAATCGGTACCAGCGTGCAACAGGTGAGAGTCCGGGCAGGTCTGAGGTGCAGAAGGATGCAGCGCTGCTCATTTGTGGGGGGCACCTTGGGAGTGAAAAGAGCCACCTCCTTCCCTTCCTGCTAATTAATTTCACAGGTGAAAGGCCTTTGGCAACAGTCTCCAACCACACTGCTTTAACAAGGCACGCTAATGAGCGCAAGAAAAACAAAGTGTGCACCTCAGCCCACGGAAATCATCAGAGGCTCATTTTAGATCACTATGTGTAGTATGACAGGAAATTATAATTCAATATGCATAATTATACAGTTTAATTGAAGTCATACATGCACACATATATATATATATATATATATATATATATATATATATATCAGGTATATATATATAATCTTCTATTGTTTCTAGATCTATCAGTCCATAACTGCTTATCCTATACAGGTAATTTGCATAATCATTTAAGTACATATTGGATGCATCTTTCCATCTTCTCACCACTTGTAGCGCTGCAGCTCATCCCCAGAAGCAGAGGCACTCTACAGGGCAACGTTGGTTAATCACAAGGTGCATAAACAGGAAAGTACACATGACAGACAAATTAGAGGTGCCCAATTGTATGTCTTTGGCCTGTATTAGGGAATCCACACAGCATGGGGAGAATGCACAAACTAATCCTAAACCTAAACCTAACCCAGACGGAAGGCTGTGGCAGAGCTGTCCGCTGAACTGCCATTCTACATTAAAATTAATGCAAATATACCACGAGAGTATTATATCATTTATTAAATATTTTAACTTAAACTTTGCAAAACACATTACGGACAAAAGTTTTGCAGTACATTATATGAAATGTAAAAACTACAGAACTACTGACAAAGTGCTGGATAGACTAAACTATGCTGACAACAAGACCACTGTTCTTAAATTTTTCACATTTAAGGATTTTGCAGATTTGGTGTAATGGCGAAATTCACTTTTTTGGTGAAATTAAATTGTTGAGAGATACACTGTTTGGCTTGCCGTGTACCAAATTTTTGGAACTTGTAACATATGCATTATTATTCAGCTAAACACGATTCAACTGACATATTCATATCACACTTAGTTTGGGTTTGTTCACTGTCAGTTATTTCCACACATTGTGGTGATGCGTGGTCAGACCAACTACTATGGAGATTTCAGACTGGCCTGAAACTAAAGCCTCCTGAAATTCTGGGGGGTAGATGGGCCCAGAGGTCCGGGGGGCTCCACTGCAGCATCTCCAGTGTGAGACTTGCACGTCATTCATCTGAGCACCACATCATCAGCCACGATGAATATGCCCAGGCTGGGGGGGGAGTCAGCTTTGCTCGTGGTGCATGCTGGGGGAACGGGATTACTCTCCTTCACTTTAGGGGATACTACTGTTTCATCTATCTGCCACCCCCCCCCCCCCCACACACACACACATATAAAAACACCCCCACTTGTGAAATCATTTTCCTTTCACCAGAATGATGAAATGTTTCCTCAGGCAGTACTGGAAAATGCATTTTCAGGCCCTTAGTAGAGAACAGGAATTTCTTGCTTTGTGTTGTCTTATTTAACAAAAAATATTATATACCGTAGTTATAACTATAAAATAGTTATTGAAATATATTAATGAACACTTTCAAGATAAGGGACAAAAACATCTCTTAACAAAAATAAATAATAATATAATGTTTTCCAAGGTTTACTACTGTATCTGCTAATTGTGAATTATGAGTTAACAACAAACATTAAATACATATTATCCAACTGGGGTGGCCACACATCTCGGTGACCAGGGTTCAAGTCTCCGCCATGGTTCCATATGTCGATTTTGCAAGTTCCCCCCGTGTCGCCGTGGGGTTTCCACCGGATTCTCCAGTCTCCCCCCGCAGTCCAAAAACATGCTGAGGTTAATTAGAGTGACCGCAGCCCATAGGTGTGAATGGTGTGTGAGTGTGCCCTGTGATGGATTGGTGCCTCATCCTGGGTTGTTCCCTGCCTTGCCCTTGTAGAATCAGGGATAGGCTCTGGATCCCTGAGACCCTGATTAGAACAAGTGGTTACAGAAAATGGATGGGTGGACATATTCCCATTTCACACCGCTCAATTTATAGGATGTAAATTGCACAGGACTCTCATTTCTTCACTCTGCATTTCTCATTATCAGGTTTATCATAATTTTTTACTTTGGATTTAAGCTACGAATTCCTTTTTTTCCCATTGAAGCTATAGATATACAAAGATGTGCCTGCGTATTTGCTAGAGAACCTGTTCTAGTGTCTGCCTTTATAGAAGAACCATAACAATACTATTATGATGATTTTATCTGCCTCCTATCATTCATATCATTATTGATTCCAGTCTATATTCACTTAATGGCATTAGCTGATGGTGAACGCCAACTTATGTCATTCAACCGGTCATTCGCTATATTGCCCAAGGTCGAAGCCCAAGAGAATGCCAAGCTGGCTAAGCAGGCACCCTTCAGAAGTTGTCACCCTTAGGTCGCCTGAAGGATTGAGTAGCCGTAGGGTACAAGGCAGGACACCGTCAGAGCAACCTACATACTACAAACATATGACGACGCTGATGTTGGCTCCTTATTCGCAGCTCCTTATTCAGATTTTCCGGTCCACCTTAAATACTTCGCAGCCCAATGCAATGATGCCATTGCGACTGTAGGGGACTATTTTAATGCCTTAAACCTCTCTGGGCCAGGCAAGTATCAACTTCCCAGTACACATCAGGTATCCTACTATATAGAAAAAGTCACATTGTCCTGGCCCAGGCTGATTTAATGCTTTAAAATCAGATGGAAATAATGTGTATTATAGTGCACAATGGTGTGAGTGATAGGCCAGGTTTCCAAGCCCATTTTAATGCCTTAAACCTCTCTGGGCCAGGCAAGTATCAACTTCCCAGTACACATCAGGTATCCTACTATATAGAAAAAGTCACATTGTCCTGGCCCAGGCTGATTTAATGCTTTAAAATCAGATGAAAATAATGCCTATTATAGTGCACAATGGTGTGAGTGATAGGCCAGGCTTCCAAGCCCATTTTAATGCCTTAAACCTCTCTGGGCCAGGACAATGTGACTTTTTCAGATCTCATATTTAATTACCAAGATTTATCAATACACCTAACTGATTACTCATCATTGCTTCTGGCGCTCAACTTACTTGGTTTTCTTTATCTTTATACCTTAGCCCTTTTCATTTTTGGTAATGATTGTCTGCCACCTACCGTCTATTCCTGTATGGTAAAATACAAAAGTAGTTCCCGGAAACAGCAAAGCTAGCCTTCTAAACAAATTTATAAAAAACGAGGCAATTGGTTAATTTTGCCTTAAAATCAACTGCGTACTGAGACGATTATTTAAAATCTTACCTCAAATTATGTCTACCTTTATTTTGATTGATGGAAATATAAATGAATGATTACTTAGACAATAACTAGATATGAGTCAAGTACCAAATTTATTGTCAAATCAAAGTTAATTCATGACATGAAATTGACAGCACAGTTGCCTTATAAGTTATGTATCGGGTATGATAAGCGTCCCTGTCTATTTTGTATAAAAGCAATGTTTACTTTCGAATTTATGTTTATTACGCCGGATACGAACATCTGCAACGTACACAAAAACCACTGGCAATTGATGATGGGCTGTCTGTTATTATACTATATTATACAATTGGACTTAACATTTCTGCTCACCGACGCGTTCATTTCAATTTGTCAAACCGTTATATACCGCACACTCTCCATAATCCAAGCCAGCCGAAACTAATCGTGCCGGACAATTTCCTCGTAACAAAATAAGCCACAATTATTATTATTGTTATTGAATTGTTGAAAGAAAATGATCAGATATACGCTCGTTTTCATTTATCTGTCGGCAGTGGAACGCATACTTGTCTGGTAAAAAAGTCTTTTGTCGGAGAAATCAGCCCTGAACCACAAACAGCAGTTGAAGTTGAATGAATGAATATGTTGCAATGAATTTAAGCAACGAGGTCCATTTTTTTCTTTCCCTGCTTTCGTTTTTGTTTAAAGACAGATATGTACAAGCAGCAGCAAAAAAACTGTCGTTTCATAACTTTTCCAAGAGGAAGTGGTATGAGGGTATAAAAGGAGTAAAGCAAGTCAAAAGTGAGAAACCTTTGCAGCTGAGCGTCACCCCTGGGGACCTGACTATCAGTAACCTGTCTCTAGCATTGCATATTTAGAGCAGGAAAGATAGACTGTGCCAAATGGAGCCTGTGGAACACAGGGTGAGTGAAATGACCTGGAAGATTGTCACAATGATACCCGATAAGCCACCCCTTCAGGTAATTTGGGACTATTTGAGGACAAACCACAAAGAAATGCTACGTTCACCTCTCTTTCCCATTGTGGTCTCAGTGTCCACATATTTCATTACGTGTCTCTTCTACACAACTCTGGATGGACTTTCCAAATTGGTTCCAGCATTGAACCGCTACAGAATACACCCAGACCAGTCTATTAAGCCCAGTGGGATCCTGAAGGCAGTGATGCTCACTCTATACAATCATCTAGTGTTTGTCTTCCCAGCGTCAGTCGCCCAATGGTATTGGAGACCACCGCTACCCTTGGAAGAAAGGGCGCCCACCGCACTGGAGTTCACCCTCGGCATACTGGGATGTACCCTCTTGTTTGATTTCCAGTACTACCTCTGGCACTTGGCTCACCACAGATCACAGTGGCTGTATGTCACCTTCCACGCAATCCATCATGAATACTCTAAGCCTTTCTGTTGGGTCACCCAGTACATGTCAGCCTGGGAACTGGCCAGTGTAGGATTCTGGACTACAGTTGACCCTTTCTTTCTTCACTGCCACCATCTTACCAGTACTGCTTTCATGGTCTTCAACGTCTGGATCTCTGTGGATGCCCACAGTGGCTACGACTTCCCTTGGTCACTCCAGAACTTGGTCCCCTTTGGCCTGTGGGGGGGCTCTGTGAAACACGACGCTCACCACCGCTGTCCCACCACTCATTTCCAGCCCTACTTCTCCCACTGGGATTGGCTCTGTGGTACAAATTCTGGAAACTTCAAGTCATCAGCCATTGCAAGAAAAAGGAAAAGAGACACTTAACCAAAGGATGTCTGCAGGCAATATTTAAAAGTCACCATCACCAGACTTTGAGCTCAGTTGCTTAGCCGTATCCTTCTGACTGTTGTAATGTAAGTAGTAAGAAGATATTATTCATCATTATTCATTATATTTCATTACCATCACACTTTAATTCTGCCTATCAATGACATCTTTTAAAACTAGACTATTTTAGCTTTTTGTGTTTTTAACTTAATTTTTGTTTTGTTGCATTTTGTTTTTCACTTGCTGCTTGTTCCATGTTAACTGTACAGTTTTACCATGTGTATTAGACATGTTAGTTTTATGTGAAAATCACAAGGCAGCTTGCATGCAAGGAGTGCCAAACCTTGGTTGTGCAAATTAATAGTTTGATGACTCACCTATTTTTTTTGGCTCTGGTGCAAACAGAAACAACTTCCAGTTCTATAATTCCTTTTCAAAATGACTTGGTAATCTTCTGGATTCATTCCCATCTTCAAATAAACAGAGGGAAGTACATTGCAGTGAGTCGGTGACTGATATCAGCTATGTCCGAAAGTTGTGCATTACACAAAACGAAAACAATTTCATTCTCAAGGAACCGGGCAGAGGTCATTTGGCAGACTCCTTGTTCACAAAATGAAAAAAATATTATTTTGCCATTTTTTAAAAATTCATATCATGTCCAACATGTCAATAAAATTATAATAGTACATTCCAGCACAATACAACCTTTCAAGTTCATGGCAAATGTCTGACAGTGACTTTATGATTTATTACGTCTGACCCATTAGCACATGAATACAGCTGGTGGCAATAGCGAGGGTGAGAATTGCAGCAAAGGACTGCCATAGAGCATGCTGTGCACATTAAATGTGTTCACTCTACGAAAAATGTGTTTGACAGTTTGCTGTTTTGAGTCCTGGTCAGCTTCTTAACGAGGAAACTTCCAGAGATTACGCCTGAGATGTGCCACATGAATGTCACGTCTATGGATTTTACACTAATCAGAATAAAATACTACCGCAAATAACTCACCGTCATCTAATATAGGCGTCTAACCAAGCTGGATGTATAGGGTAAACTTAATGGATTGATTGCAAATCTACAGGTTTCCAGTTAATGCAAGAAACTGGCATTAACTGTCTGAGATGTCTGGAGATGTATAACTGACAATTCTCAACCAACAGGTGGTAGAGGAATGGTGTTGGAGGCTTGCGTTGACATGTTGTTACCACACCAATTTTAACCAACCTTTTGTCCACAGACTCCTAAGTCAGTTAATGAAATGCAGCTGAAACAGACCATATTGACTGTCTATATACACTCTGCACACCCTTCCCAGAACACGCTAGCCTGTACTGCCTTTAGCCATTGACTCTACTGTGGTTTTTAAGGAACCACTGCTGGGGAACGTTTCCGCCCATCGTTTTACCCAGTTAGCACTATTATTTGGATTTATTCATGCTATTACTCTGTTATTATAATGGAGAAATTAAGGTTCAGTAATAAAGTATGTAATAGCTGAGCCTCGTCCTCAACCAATTTGGGGTGACCACCTTTCCTGGGGATACATGGGGGCTGCTGAATGGATTTAGAGATGACTATGAATTGCAAGGAGTTGCGGAGCATGTCTTTGGTATAGCACTATGTCTTTGGTATAGCACTATGTCTTTGGTATAGCATTATGTCTTTGGTATAGCTGGGTTTGCCTGGCTTAGATTTTTTACCAGTTAGTTTGCCTCATTTCAACATCTAGTGGTCACATCCACATTTTATGCTTCCAGGTTTATGGGATAATATTTTTGCTGTCAAACTACCCATGACACAGTGGTTAGCTGCCAGCTATATTGTCCATAGTGTCATTGTGAAATGTGCTCTTTTAGTTAAACTATTCCGGTCCAGATAGCTACCTCTATTAATTAACCAAATCCTGTGTTCTTATCAAATTATTTTTTCCCAGGCTGCATTGGGCTCACATATTGTTGTCATACATATTGGAACCACGAGGTTGCTTTGCTGTTACTAATGCATTAGCACAACTGTTTTGGAGCCGTCACTAAAAAGGTCAATCAGTGTAATTACTGAATGGTCACAAGCCATACAGTTCCAATATGAAGAATGACTTTATGTGCAGAAAGTGAAATTTTGAAATTTCTTATGAAACTCCTAACTGCTACTATTGCACTGAGCGACTAGTAACCAACCAAATTTCCTGTCTGTTTCAAAATCTGATGTAGGCTAGCAAATGCAGTCTGTAGAATCTTCAGCAAATGTATGTAACTAAACATTACATTCCCTCAATGCTTCTACAAACAGTTTGCAGAGGTTGTATTTATTATACTTTCATAGAATGTGGTAATATCAAGTTAGCGGGGGGTGCATTAAAATTGTGAGTATACACTTGTAAAGCGGGAACAGTACCTAACATTCAGCTCATGCTCATGTACTTTAGTAACATCTTCATTATGAGCTCAGGGAAGTTAAACGATTAGCTTCTGCTATTTCTGAAGGTCCTTTACTGTGCTGCTGGACATTAGCTTGGGAAGCGCAGGGCATTGGACACTCGGGGATGTCAGCCCACTGCTAGGTGCTTACACTCTATGGGCTGTTAGCACAGTCAGCCCAAATACATGTCTTTGGACCGCGGGTTGAAAAGCCGAGTGGCAGATGCACACACACACAGTACGTGGAGCACATGCGGTTACCACATAACGAGCAGAGGCAGAAACCGAATCACCAACACTGGGGGTGTGAGGCTACAGGGCCCGCTATACATTATCAACGTTAAACATGGAACTAGCATTATCTGTGTGTGCTGTGCTCTGTCCCATAAATCTTAACTATCTTAAATGTTCCAGCATATTTTTATTATATATGACACAACAAGCACTGCGGTTGCCATAAAACTCCCAAACCGGCCTTGACTCTTACACGTAATTTTTGCTCTTTGTTCTGTTTTTATTTGTGACAGTGATAATCTGCAAGATTATTTGACAAAACCTCTGGCAAAAAAACATCATCTGTTCCTCCTCCTCGCCCCAAACAATGCTAATAGGAAATATATATGCTGTTTGTTTTAATTACAACAAATATACACCTTTGTTGATAGCTATTGGTCTGATTGGCCTATTTGCTTATTTTATATAATTATAAATGTCATTCTTCTCCAACATGTAAATGAAAAATGATTCTACAGTTTGCATCAGTTATTTTTCAAACCACATTTAAAGATTTATCTTTATAGATATAGATTTATATTTCATATAGATAATAACAGGTGCATGCTACATTGTATTAATCAGACTTGTTTGGCATACTGATAGTTAAATGGTGATAACAGAGAGGTGCATACTACAACCCCCGACTGGATTATGCATTTTACCATTAGTAAATATCTGCTGAAATTTAAAAGATAAGTTAGAGATAATAATATCTAACTGGTGTTCTTTCTGAACTTGAATATAGTGGCTCTCTGGTAAAGTGAGTTTTAGTATTTGTGTACAGTGCTTGTGCAGCCAAAAATAGTTTTTTTTTGAATGCTCAAAGATAAATGTATGCAATGAACATTACACAATAATCATGAGGGTTTGAAGGAAGGTTCTGTGTCTGTTGTAGTGATCAACGGATCAGTCCACAAGGGTTATAACAGAAATCATTTTTCGGGAAGCAGGCAGCGTCTCAAAATGATCTGTCTAGCTAAGAGCAGTTTAAACTAGTCCACGCTATTCTTCACCACAGCTTTCACTTTAAATTCAAGTCATTGGGCTGCAGCCGCCCCAAGAAGAGCATTTTGCACGGCGCCCTGCAGCCAATACATCATTCCGAAGTGAGCGAAATGCACGCTTTTTTCATTCCTTCCTATTGGTCATGCAGAAAGCAATCTTCCCAAAGCTAATAAGTGATGGCGTTTCCTAAACTGCAGGAACACTCATATTTAGGTCAGCATCGGCTGGTGGTGGGACAGGGTCGCTGCTGCTGGCTGAAGCCTCCGCAGTGACACAAAAGGCGCACAGAGAGCTCTCATTTCCTTTTAAAAAGGAGGTGGTGCTTAGAAGTACATAAATAGAAATCTCTGGCCCAGTCTGGTACGTGGAACTTTGAAACAAGTTTGCCTTTAAAACAAATAAGAAAGTGAACCACTTCTCTCTTCTTACTTTCTTCGGTTTTCTGCAGTGCTTGCAAACCTTTTAAAATGACTGTTGTAAGCCTGAGGAACAGGTACTATGGGAGCTTTAACGTGGCCAATTTGACGTTTGGACTTCCTGAATCCTCCGTGCTGCAGCCCGTATGGGACTACCTCCACAATAACTATGAAAGTACGCTGAGGTCACCTCTCTTCCCAGTTCTCCTGTCTGTGTCCACTTACCTCCTCCTGGTGGCGCTATTCACGGTCTTGGATGTCCTGGCGCCACACTGGCCCAGCATCAATAGATATAAGATCCACCCGGAAAAGCCTGTCACCTGGACGCATATTTGGAGGACTCTGGGCCTCACCACCTATAACCACCTCATCTACATCTTCCCAGCGGCGGTGGGCCAGTGGCTCTGGAGACCCCCCATCCCCTTACCCAAAGAAGCTCCAGCTCTCACTGAGTTCCTGCTGGGGATCCTCGGATGCACCATTCTGTTCGACTTCCAGTATTACCTGTGGCACCTCCTGCACCACAAGATCGGCTGGCTATACCGGACCTTCCACGCCATTCATCACCAGTACAACGAGCCCTTCAGTCTGGTCACCCAGTACCTGTCTGCCTGGGAGCTCTTCAGCGTCGGCTTCTGGACTACAGTGGACCCCCTACTGCTTCAGTGCCATTGCCTGACTACTTGGGCCTTCATGCTCTTCAACATCTGGATCTCTACTGACGACCACTGTGGTTATGACTTCCCGTGGTCATTGCATAACCTCGTGCCCTTCGGACTTTGGGGGGGCTCCGTCAAGCATGACGCCCATCATCAGAAACCCAACACCAACTTTGCCCCGTTCTTCTCCCACTGGGACTGGCTAGCAGGAACGGGATCAAATCTCGCTCAGTCAGCCGCCATGAGGAAAAAGGAGAGCAAAGGAGCCTGAATGTCATTGATTCTCATGTTTGCTAAACATGTGTAAGATTAGTACTAACTTTGAAATGCAATATAGAGGGAAACAGAGATCAAAGGCTGTATTTCTATATCAATGAAAAATATGTAATTGTTTTCAATTTTGAGTCGAACGGGTTTCTGAATGTATTTTTATTACCTAATGTAATTTGCCATTTGTAGGTTGATGAATAATATTTATATATTGTTTTGACCTACTGACATTAGGTATAATGCTTTTACAAAAAGAAAAAAAAAACAATTCTCAAATCAAAGGGCAAGGTATCAGAGTAATTATACAGTCCGACAACTTGTAAACAATCATAAAAAATAACTGCATGACTTACAGAAGGTTGATAAATTTAGCTGGTGTTTGTCTTTTCTTTTTGTCCTTTTTGTTGTTTATAATTTATGACTAATACCACTTTTTGGTATTTGGATATTTTATATTTGTTTCCTCGTGGTTGTTTATAAAAATAGAGGTGGAGGGATATGAATACGTCAAAAGTAATAAAGAAAAACTCGCATCGTTGCAAATGAATATTTTGATTGCCATATTCAGTTTTCACAAACTCAGGACATCAGCTTTTTTCTGCATTCTTGGCAGCGAAAACGATTCGGATTAACAATTAACAAAGTCAAAGGAAGAAACGTTTTGTCAACATAAGACACAGGAACCGACACAGCGAGAATTACAGTGCTGTTATGTAAGATTTTTTGTTTTTTTAAAAAAATAGTCAGAGTTGATGAATAGACTGAGACTGACCGCTGAGACTAGTGAATGTTTCTGCTTGTGTCTTGATCCCTAAGGCTCCACAAAAGCGTTGCCAAAAAAATATGTGCGATCCAATATAATTCATGGCAACAATATTAATTAATCATTGCTCTTTCATACACCACCACTGGTTGAACCGACCAAACGAGACGGGAATTTTCCAGGCTTTCCCACCACAAAAACACCTTTGTAATCCGTGGATGGGAGGAAACAAAAACAGGAATTCCAGCGAAGATCCAGTGCTTTTCAAGGAAATCTTGGCAACGCATCAAGAAAACAAAGTATACAAAATCAGAAAAAAGAAACGTTAATTTTTCCTTCGAATCTTTCTGCGATAATTTTGCAATGAGTGCTTGAGACTCTTTGAAAGCGAAACATACGTTGCCTCTTGTTTTACAAATTAACGACGTTGTTTCGTTTTTATCTGTGTAAAAGATGACGTCTTTCACGAAATATATGGAGACGTGCTGTAAGGGGCACTGTGCCCCAAAATATATTATCAATGAAACAGATTAGAGAATTCACAGTGATATTATAGGGAGGATTTGTATCTTTGCAAACTGTTTTATTATTAAATGTTTTCCGGAAACGTGTATTTAATAATGTTCTAATTAAGGTGACATGGCAGTAATGTCTAAATATTGTCACCTTTTATGAGGTGCGTCTGTTGTCGTGTTATACATTATAATTTTCATTGTGGACTGAAATATACAGAGAATTTAAAACAAAAGTAAAGGGTGTCCATTGGCGGGAAACAACAGGCGAGAGCAGGCGTTATTGAAACATAATTAAAAATAATTCAAAAACACGCAGTTTATATACGTCAGATATTGAAATAAAATTCAGATCTTCACGTTCAATAAATGGTCTGAAGATGCTCTGACATTTTTCAAGATGTCCTGTAGATGGTGCTCTAAGTCTAAAGTATTAAATGTTTTCAGTTTCATGTATTTTATGCGTCAGTAGAGAAAAAAAAAATGCTGAGTTTTATTTTTTGTCACCCTTTTGATTTCAGAATGTATTATAATAAATTATACATAGAAATAATAGCGATGTTTATTTTGCATATATTGTTTATTTAGTTGTCTGTTATTTTCCATCAAACAAAATAAAAGTTTGACAAATAAAAAGAAAAGGCACATGTGAAAAACACAACCGCTTGTGATGTGCCAGTTAATGCGCTAAAGTTTGACAGGCCCACATCATGATCCATCGATACAGGATGATTAGGTAAAACAGCATTAAAAAGACCTTATTGCAATCCACTCATCTTCCATCCATTTACCCAGTACAGGATTACGTGAGAATGTGCCGGATCGGTGAAGCCCAGCCCAAGTATCTAAGGACACAAAGCAAGATGATGTCATGGAGGAGATTCCAGTCTGTTACAGGGTACATGCGCATAATTACACACAAACACACATGGGCTATTTAGAGACACTAAATCACCTGACTGTATCTGAATCATTGGGCTATGTGAGGGAAACAGTGTATTCAGAGGGAAGCCATACAACTATGATAAATGGTTTGGAGTTACACTCCTTCTTCACAACACTGGAAAAAACATTACTCTTTAAATAAATGCAGAGTTGATTGCCCACCATTATTAAGAGAATCAAATTTTTCTGTGAACAATGGTAGCAGGCAGTGGTCTGGATTTGTGCTCTGATAGACATATGGTGACAATCAATCATCATCTGGTGCCCACTGAATTGGATCCTCATGAGGACAGAATAAGAGTATGCCTGATGAATACTGGGGATCAAGAATTTTGCAACCTGCTGCTAGACTAAAGAGATGTCTGGGAGATAGATCACAGTTTAGTTTACTGGGGTCTTTTGTATATGTATTGCCACAGGGCATACTGTATGTGACAAGACCCAGAATGTGCAGACAGTAGCCCCAAAAGGGCAAGGCTTATTGAAGAAGACTTCAGTGGCCCCAGCAGTCATCCTCCAGTGGCCCCAGCAGTCATCCTCCAGTGGCCCCAGGAGTTACCCTCCAGTGGCCCCAGCAGTCATCCTCCAGTGGCCCCAGGAGTTACCCTCCAGTGACCCCAGGAGTCATCCTCCAGTGGCCCCAGGAGTTACCCTCCAGTGACCCCAGCAGTCATCCTTCAGTGACTCCAGGAGTCATCCTCCAGTGGCCCCAGCAGTCATCCTCCAGTGGCCCCAGCAGTCATCCTCCAGTGGCCCCAGCAGTCATCCTCCAGTGGCCCCAGGAGTTACCCTCCAGTGACCCCAGCAGTCATCCTCCCTCCAGTGGCCCCAG
>JABFDZ020000118.1:10673294-10707346 GCA_019775955.2 Pollimyrus isidori | reverse complement strand
CCCCCCCCCCCCCCCCCCCCCCCCCCCCCCCCCCCCCCACACCCCCCCCCCCACCACAAAAGAGTAACAATTAAAATTCCATAAAGACAATGGACAACAATATTAAGAATAATGGTATTAATGTATTAATATGAGTAAATATATAGACTGCGCAATCAGCATAAACATCGTAGTACTGATTTGGCATTTTATAAGCATTTATTAGGTAGGTGGGAGTTGAGAAGACAGGGGGTCTGAAGGCTCTGGAACATTCTTCCTGATGGGGGGTGGGGGGCAGGATGTTTGACAGCTGCGGGTCGTGTGAGGTGGAGTGGGCTCAACTACTGCCGCGTTTGATGTAGGTGACTTTGAGGGTCCTGTGCTCTGCATTGCTGTCTCACTATGGATATGTCCTCCCTATTCGCTGAGGGCTCCGAGTCAGTGACTTTGCAGTTGCGGAACCAGATGATGATGCTGCTGGTTAGGATGCCTTCTATAGCAGAGTGACTCACGTCTGGTCCTTGGGGAACGCAGAAGGTCCGCAGGTTTTTGCTTCTTCCTGGCTTCCTAAACAAACATTCTATAGAAGCAAGGAGATCACATGAGCTTTAATAAAGAATGCGGCAACCAATATGTCATGCTAAACCTTTTTAGCTTACTTCACCGTGTTCCATGGTGATGAACTACATCATTAGCAGTTCTTTGTGTAGGGATAGATTGTACTCTTTCAGATATTTTCCATGGGGCTCCGATATGAAGCCTCAGACTGTTGGTCTTGTGGCTAACACTTGTCAGTTCAATTTTGCATCTGAAAAATAGGACATATTAGAATTGGACTATGTTGACTTTGTCCTGCTGGTGCAGCTTACTTGGAAATAATAGTGAGGATCACTGAGCCACTAGTTGGCTATCCATGCTTATTTAAAGAGTTGTAATTACTTTGTGGATTGCTATGTTGGTACGAGTGATGGTTAGTTGAAAATGTATACTGCATTTTAAAATGAGTGATACAAGTGTCTATCTTCATTCAGGTGCTGTACAGCAGTCAAAACCTTCGTCGTCAGAGGCTGAGATAAAAAAAGTCATGCGGAATTATCTCCGGTCTGCTCCCAACAGATGTGGGGGTATGGGACGCCGAAAGGGCCAGGCAGCGATTGAGCTGTGTTCTCATTCTGAATAAGTTAATACTGTTAATACAAGTTACTACTGATTTTCTGTTCAAGAAATATTTATTATTATTATTTATTTTTATATATATATATATATGGATGGATGGAAATTTATACTGTAGTCCCCAAGATAAAATCCAGTTCACATTTGTATTTTGGAATAGTATGTTGATAAATAAAATAGTTCTTACATTTATTGCTGTTGTGTCATTACTTTGGTTGTCTAGAATAGGACATAAATGTGTGAAAGTCCATCCATCCATCCATCCATCCATTTTCCAGACCGCTTATCCTTACTGGGGGTCTGCAGCCTATCCCGGAAGCAATGGGCACGAGGCAGGGAACAACCCTGAATGGGGGGCCCGCCCATCGCAGGGCACACTCACACACCAGTCACTCACACATGCACACCTACGGGCAATTTGGCAACTCCAATCAGCCTCAGCATGTTTTTTTCGGACTGTGGGGGGAAACCAGAGTACCTGGAGGAAACCCCACGACGACACGGGGAGAACATGCAAACTCCACACACAAGAAGCCCAGGCGGATACTCGAACCCGGGTCCCAGAGGTGTGAGGTAACAGTGCTAACCACTGCACCACCATGCCACCCCCTGTGTGAAAGTCATTGACATTAATTTTTTATGTCAAGTTTTTGATATCAATTTGACATTAAGTTTTGATGTCAATTTGATGTCACGTTTTTGACGTCAACTTGATTTACGTTTTTGACCTGTTTTTTGACATCAATTTGACATTGAGTTTTTATGTCAATTTGACGTCTAGTTTTTGACGTCAATTTGATTTACGTTTTTGACATGTTTTTTGACGTCAATGTTTGATGTCAATTTGACGTCAGTTTGATATCAATTGCCCACTGGGATATTATCGTTTGATCTTTTACTGTTTTAAATAGTAGAACACCCCCAGTATAATTTTCAAATTTACTTTAAAATGGTAGTCTGATTACAATGATTCGTGTTTATTTGACAAATAAACAGATCAATACATTTTCAGAGAGAAGATGCTTATCTGGAACAGATCTCCTTAAGTTTCTTACACATACTTCACAGTGGGACCCCTGCAGCTTCCAACCAATTATGCTGGTCTGAGTTGCAAAGGGGCCTGCAATCTATACAGGAAATGCAAGCCATTAGAGAGGAGTACACCCAGGCTGGAATGGCAGACCATTACAGGGCACACAGACACACACAGACACACACACACACAGACAGACAGACAGACAGACACAGACACATACACACACACACACACACAGACAGACAGACAGACAGACAGACAGACACAGACACACACAGACAGACAGACAGACAGACAGACACAGACACATACACACACACACACACACACACACACGTGCACACAGACACACACACACACACAAAAAGACACACACACACAGACACACGCACTCAAACACACACACACACTTACATGGTACTGACAACATACATGCCAATTAACCTAATTGTTCAGCCTTACGACAATCAAACCTGCTTCAGTGATCTCCTGCTGTTCAGTTCCAGTTTCACCTCAGAGACTTAAACATTTGCATGCACATCATTTGTTTAATCTCAGAACTCCTCTGCAGGCTGTATTTTCACGAGATTACACCCAGTAAACTGCTTGGTAAATGACGGCACTCAGTTTCCACTGTTCAAAATGTGAAATTCTATGACAGAGCTTCAGTAAAGCTTGAAAAGACATACCATGAAAATTGAAAGGAACATTACTGTTTTACTCATTTTTAGATAAAAATATCATTGCTAATTGTATTGTGCTGTTTCATTTTTTTTTCTTTTTACGTTGGATATACAAAACTTATAATGAGCACCCGAGGCAACAGAGGAATTCTTTTTATCCACCCACCCGTCCTCCCCACCCCCCAAAAGTAGAAACAGGATATGACTTCATAGTCATATTTAGGAATCACCAGGACCTTACAGGAAAAACAAGCCTCTGCATCACAAGCTTGTGAGAGACGTGACGGCTTCATCCAGGCGTGCTTCCCACTATGTAGCCTTGGCTTTCGGACTTTAGAAAAGTGAAACAACAGAGATAAAATATGAGCAAATTACTACCATTACTGTTATATTTAATTTTTCTGCACTTTTCCTGTCCAGTTAAAGGTAAGATTACTAAATAAATATTATATATAATGGTGTTTCTTTTTTGCTAAAATATGTATAAATTTATTCTGGCTGCTTTCTGTCTAAGTATAAAGTTTAAAGTTCTATTTTGTTATCATGGTGATGTTAATAATGTAAACTTTTGGAAATTTAATTTCATTTGCCTGGTATTTCTCTCAATGAGGGCAATAATCCTCTTGAATTTTTCTTTTGTACTTTCACGATAAGCCTTTTTGTTCTTTTATTCATCAAATAAATATTATCAGATAAAAACCAGTCAATTCTTTACTAGCTATAATACCACATTGCACCACTATTAGCTAAGCTGTGCTGTATTATTTGCCTGTTTAGTTTTTATTATGTAGATTTAATTAGTTCTGGTAGCAGTCTGGTGCACCACATGAGTGGGATATATTACAAAATATATTGAATTTGGACTCGTTGTTTCTCTGAATGTGTTTAAAAATCTCTTAAACTCTGAGCTTAAAGAACAGTGTCATTGTTTCATATAAATTTATTTTATTCTATGTATTTTTGGTAGTATTTATAATTTTGTATGTGTTTTAGTTTGTATTTATATTAATCATCTCTGTATGTATGTATATGAAACATTTGTCTTATATTTATTATTTGCTGCCAACTTGGCCAGGAATTCATGGAAGAATGGATATTGTATCTCAGTGGAAGCTTCCTGGTAAAATAAAGGATAAATAAAATAAAAAATTAATTAATTAATAGTATGTTCATTGTAAATACACCAGTGATTATATATTAGCATAAGACTTATGCATTTGTTTTTCTTTTAGTTTTAGGGGATGAAACAAGAAATGTTACCAATATAATTAGGAGCTTCAGAGGAAAACTAATTGATGACTCAGACAGAATTTCCCTGGACGATGAGCAGGAGATCAGAGCTGCTAACTATCTAAACAGCAGCCTGAGTTCTCGGCTCATTCCGACTGTCTACTTAGTGACAATACTCATTGGTGTCCCATCCAACATCATCATTATGAAAATGCTCTGCAGCAAAGTCAAGACCTTCTCCAGTGCCATCCTTTACATGAGCCTTGCCGTATCGGACCTCTTGACTCTACTTGCTCTGACGCTTAAGGTTCATTACTATTATAACGGCAGTAATTGGATATTTGGGGAACCTTTGTGCAGGGTAGTGGCAGCCAGCTTCTATGGAAACATCTACTGTTCTATCTACATGCACATGTGCCTCAGTTTCAAGCGCTACATGGCTGTGGTTCATCCTTTCACGTACAAGAACCTGCCCAGGTTCTGGTGCAGTATATGGGTCACCTTGATTGCGTGTGCAGTACTCCTCATCGCCATGGTACCAGAACTACTTGTCCAACAGAGTTACAACGCACATCAGTTAAACACTACCACATGCCATGATATTGTTCCAACAAATATGGAATACTACAATTTCCTGCTCTTCTACAAAGTTGGTCTTACATGTTGGGGATTTTTTATACCCTTCCTGGTCACAGTCTATTCCTATGTGTCTATAATCAGAAAGCTGAACAAATCTCACTATGACTGGATGTCCTACATCAGGATCAGCTCTTTGGTGTTTGCCATTTTTCTCATCTGTTTTACACCCAGCAATGTCTTCCACTTGGTTCATTATATAAACCTGCATATTGGCAATGAGGACTCCTTCTATATATATTACAACACAATGCTCTGTTTGTGCAGCCTACACTGCTCTTTGGATCCCTTCCTCTTCTTCCTCATGGCTAGAACAACAAGATCAAGAATTGTCCTCATTACCCATAAAGAAGAGGATGTACAATCGAAGGACAGTGTTTCTTTCTAAAATAAGCCTTATGAACTTTGACATTCCATTGCCTGAAATGCAATAGCAGATATGTTCCTTGAATCAGTGAGGCTAAGAGATTTACAGTATCAGTGTGGTTTTGCTGGGAACAAGTCTGGACACTATGCACCAGGTATACTCAGAAAAAAAAATGCTGTCTATTGTACAGTCCTAAAATGAATTCTATTTCAATGAATTCTGTTTTCTTTAAGTAACATGTGATATATCAGTAGTATCAGTGGATTCATTGCATACGATTAGCTTCAGGATTAATCTGGAGGTTCTGCAAACCTAAGACAGGCTGATACAAGTCGGAAATATTTCTCTGATTTAGCCAGGCAGTCTCTTGCTGACACACCTGTTTGGGCAAGTAGCTATGGGTTACTTGCAGACTACTGAAGCAGCTTTAAATCACAAGTAGGATTAAGTTTAGCCCAATGTGGAATCAGAATATCAGCATGTTGTTTTAGCTGTATTTTACCATAAATATTTGTTTTTGTGTTCCTTTAACAGAGTTATATGTAGTATATACTAATTTTATAAAATAAATACTGTATAAAAGATAATAAATGTGAAGTTTATGCAAAAATGTACTGCTTTTTCTATGTATTTTGTACAAGCAAAAACAAAAATATAATCAAAGAGTAAATTGCATTTTAATGAAAGTAACCTGACTCAGCACATTGTACGTAGCCATTATGAGGGCAGCGTGCGGCTCAGTGAGGTAGGAGACAGTGTCTGTGATCCGAAGGTCATTCGCTATAATGACAGATGTTCCTGACTGACAGGCAGGAGAAAGAATGAAGAGGAGTAAAAGAAAGCAATATTTAATGATGCATTTTTCTTATTCAATGTTAGTTTTGGATATACTGTCTGTCTGTCATATTTGAAGTGGTCAAAGGTAGGTATATTAAATAAGGTATAAATAGTCTACACTGATGAGTAGGCTATATTGTTGAATAACCCTTAACCAAGCTATGACTGCATAATATAAATGGTGTAGTTCATAGGAAGCCCAAAACCATGCAGCAATCCAGAGTGAGCCAAGGAGCAGCTATTCAGTAGCGTGGGGGAGAGCATTGATGTGCTGGAAACTTCTGTATCGTCAGAGCTTTAGGAATCTAACCTGTTCAACACCTACATGAATTAAATGGCCCAGTATTTAAAATGAGCTATCACATTTGCCAAAAAGTGGTGTCATGCAGTTTAAAAGTCCTTCGGGCCTAAATTCTGGCATCCACCCAGTGGTAGATTAACTTGAGATTTTAATTTGTAAACTTACCCCCTAATAGACACTATAAGCTGCATCATTTTTGTACATTTCAAAACTATAGACAAATAGTTCTTCACTTGCCTCCCACCTTCAGGCCAGGCCAGATCACGTGGCTCCTTTCCTTCCGGGTGTTCCTGTGCTGCCTTGCATAGGCTCCAGAAAAACCTGCCTAGGATGAACAGCTGGGACATAGACTCTGTATCAGTGTGCAACAGTGTCCTCTGCTGGCCAATGAGTGAAAAATGGAAATTACAGTCTATATTATTATCATAGTAACAAGCACACTTACAACAAAAAACAAATAACGAATGATAACAATAAAATATTGAACATCCTTAAAATCTATTATCTGAAATTAAGTAATACTTTTGAACATGATGACTGATTTTAGGATTTAATGCGAACAATATACCATATGTATGTGTTTGCATTGCACTTAGATTTGCAGAAACCTTTATTTATCACCTGCCCCGTGCTTACCTCTGTCCCTTGTGTACCCTGTATCTTGTATATATTTTCTGTTTGTTAATTGTCACTCACAGTAGTAAACTGTGTCAACAAAGATTTACTCTTGTCTTGGTCATATGGCAGTTAAGATTAAAAGATTAAGTAATTTTTTAAGCAAAGATTAAGTAAATTAGCTTATAAAAGAGCAATTCAGCAATGAACTAAATAAAGAAAATGACCCAAAACTGAAATTAAGCATTTATATACTTATTTGTATCTGTAATCTCTATTAGCACGTTTGTAATAATGTTTAATAATTGAACATAATCAAAGATTTGCAAGGATGGGAAAACAGCAAAAATATTAAAAGAGTAATAAAAAATATATTAGTAATGAAATTGATCTTTTGCCAGTTTTGAAGAATGAAATGTACTGTAGCTCTGTACTTAATTTGTTCATGGGAAACAATCATTTTTGATAAACTTTTCCAGTGCCTGAATAAATGTAAGGAAAGCTGTGTTTATTTTCCTGCAATGTCCCTACAACACTGGCCTACTGTCCCCATTGTAACTGTAGGGGAACTTCAACATCCTACGGAGTTCAATGATGGATGATCAAATCTGATGGCCAAATTTTCACAGTAAGTTTCATGAAGCTTCATATTAAATTTTGGTGACCCACATACCCATCAACCCACTGGGAAAATGCCCAGTATGTCAGACAGTCAGCTCAGTTCTGCACAAAACAGAGACTGTTCCAGTTACCAGCATGTCTTGGCATCACACAGCCAAGATCCCATGTTCCATATGACTTCATATATTTTCCAAAAGCAACAGACGTGGTTGAATATGCTGTGTTAGGAAGGATGTGAATACATTTTGTCTAGGAGGTTAATTCTGATTCAGACAACAATTAACAAAAAATGTACAATTTTCAAACTTTCCTGCAAACAAACCCTCTATGATTAATATGGATCATTAAACTTTTATTGAGTATTTATAATAATACTACACACCAATCAAATGGATACATGAATTGTTATGGAACTACTAAGTAGTAAAAACTTAGCTTAATAACAATCCCAGTCTTCGCTGAGAATAACGATTAGCTTTTTTAAATTAGCATGACCATCTCCTTTCCTGGAAAATAAAGCTGCATATATTTGAAAAACACAGGGAAATTCACCATAATTCATGATGTAGCCCCCAGAACGGGTTCCCACATTGGGGGCAGAAGTGTCGCTCTACTTTCCAGTTGGCTGACGCAGCACATGATGCAGGACTGTAGGTGCTACAGGACGCTGCAGGTGCCATTCCTTACAATCACACAGTGTCAGGTTCACTTCATTGTTTCCACTCTGCTTGCATTTCCTGCCCTGAGAGGTTACAGAAATAAACCACATTAAAAATTAAAAAAGCATCGCCTCAAAAGAAAGTGGAAGAAAGGCCTTAATAGCCAAAGTGTCTTACTTTTAAGTTTCAGTGTGTCTTTTTATGTCTTAGGTAATGAAACAATGTAAAACTGCTTCTCATTCTTCTGTGGCAGGTGCTCAGAGTGGCTGAGGCTAAGGATGAGTTTATCATTTTAAATGGCAACACAATCATTTACAAAACAAGTTGTATTTAAAGCATTATTCAGAAACGTTTGGGTGTAGTTATGCATGACTTGTCTATGTTTGTATATATTTCAATATACATGGTGTAATTTTCAAAATTACAACCCATTTCATTGCATTATTTTCCAGCATTTCTTATTATTTTCATGATTTTTACAGTATTTTGCAGGAATGATTGTAAACTTGAGCCAGATTTGAAGACCTGTAAGAAAGAGCTCCTTTCATATTGCTAGGCTGGCTGTCTGCTTGTCCAGTTTTCCTTTCTGTTTTAAACACTGATTTGTCTGGTTTTACATGGTATTACAAGAACATGTTTCTATGCTAAAATTACATATGCCAGTGATTACTCTCAGCCTCATTTAACAGATCAAGATAACCCTATTTATCTGCATGAATTCTAAAGTTAAATTGCTATCCAATTTAATTACTATCCAGATGAACAGCTTTAAATATTTTCTGTGACTGCATAAGAAATTTGCACAGTATTATATTGTATTGGATATAGTAAAGTTGCACTTCATTTAATTTAACAAGTTTGGATATTTAAATTCTTTGCAGTGGCATAAAGTGGCATTGATCTGAATTGAATTGATCCACAATTCCCTGCTACTACATATTGTTCATCTGTCTGAATGGAGAATATTTACAATAGAGTATGCAGGGAAACACTATCAAATCATAATGTGGTTGTAGGACAGATGTTAGTTTTTGAAACATATAAATTAGAACCTTAATGATATTTGCTGGTTTACTGTTTCCAAGGGGTTGTAAAGACATATATCAGGCCCCAGCAAATCAACTATAGAGGAACAATTTAATACATAAGTGGTAAAGATAATAAGCAGACCATTTCCAGATAATTCACTGTAGTTGTCTTTCTTCTGTAATGTTAAAAACCATTATCAAAGCAATCAATCAAAGAAAATAATGTTTTGTAATATTATGCACTTCCTTAAAGAAGTAACTGAGAATAACAGTAGAGTGTTCAGTGCATAATGATCTGGGTCTGGTATATTATACAGCACTATACACAACTGGACCTCTTCAGACTTTTAACCTATGTGGGCATAAGAAAAAGAAAATCTGTATCACTGAAGTCTGGGCATGATTGCTTGGGAGGTTAAAGGCTTAATTGCTTCACCGCCACCCTTCAAGATTCCAGGGAAAATGTAAAGCTGAAATCCTGTTCCATCTGCTAAATTTACTCTGGCCTACTATCTGGACTGGTGTACCAAAAAAAGTGGTAGAAACTCTTAGCTTAGCATACGCGTTAAGCAAAATCATTTGACAGAGACATGTGAAAGAAAAAAAAACAGAGCAAAATGAGAAAAGAAAGTGGAGTCAGTTCTTTGTAACCTTTAACCTGGGCTTCCTATCTGATAGTGGAAAAGTAATGCCCTTTAAAAATAAATTCACAGTATTACAGGCTTGTATGATAGAAAAGTATTTTCTGAGATGGGGGAAAATGCAAATGAATGAAGTCTGGTACATAAAAAAGATACATTGGGGACAGTGCTGAAGTTGTAAACACACAAAGAATCCACCTTCTGAAAAGGGGACCGTTGTGATAGCAGAAATTCTAGAATCCATTCTGAAATTGATAAACATTCTGCAGGCCCTTGTTCTGATTTACTTTGCAGTGCAGGCTGATGGCAAGGAGGGGGGGGGGGCTTCCTGCTTTACACTTACCTGATCTTCCGTTTATACAGGATGTCTTTCCTCACTCAGATGGCTGATACTGACACCAGAGGTGTGCCGGCTATCACGCTATATTCAAAATGAGTGAGGTCTCTGCTCCCTGTCAGATATCTGGCATCCCAGGGGATAGGGAGTCATTCAGTCTTCGTCGTTTGCTTAAAATTCCAGTGTAGTAGACAGCTATTTGATTTGAATCCCCAGAGTCCTAAACACAAACCCCCTTGGGCAACTTTTTCTTTGGCTCAGGGTTGAAAGCACAAGTGTCTGCTTCTACTTTCCCAGGACTGCTCTGCCAAAATCTTACCTTGTAGCTCCAGTGCTTAATGCTCACAAGCAGTGTAGGCAGACTTATGTCTGTCCACCAAGAGCGTACTAATAAGACAGCGACTGGCTGGAAGGTGGAAAAACAATTATGATTACCCAGGGACACCAGAAAAAAACACGCATTGTGAGGACGGAGACATGTGCAGCACAGCTTGCCAATGAACAGTGAGCATTTAGCAGACGTGAGGCTGGCGTGTGTTTCCCTCAGTGGTCCATGCTGAAAACCATATTGTCTAGTTTATACAAGAGGAAGTGGCCTTTTCTACCAAAGGGTCACAAAATCTAAATAGATAAATGACCTCCTTTTCTGCAGTACCTCCATAACCCAGACAGAATTGTGGGAAACGATTCCTGCAGGCCATGGAGACACTGATTAGCAGGCAGCACAGATTTTACCCTCTAATGAGGGAGATCACTAGGGCACATCTTTAGATTACAGTCAGGAAGAGATGAAGCAGACACTGTTCTCCAGTACCGTGAATCCAAACCCCTCCCCCACCCCTGGTCCTGGTGTGCATCCAAGATGCCATTAATGATCTCTGCTATGGCTAGAACACGTCTCTTACGTCTTGGTGTGGCTGCAGCAGGCTGCCAGGGAACTGCGTGATGTGGTTCTTTGACTCGCTTCCTGTGACCTTTTCCACGGGGCGACCCAGTGATGTGACACAGGTGCCAGAGGCTCACTGGCGAGTCCACGATGAGCTTTCACTTATTTTCACGTCTCTGTTCAAGAAGTACAAAGTATTGCAATCAATCGCATATGAGGATTGTTTTTCTCTCTGCAGAAGTTATTAATAATAGCAGAATCAGTGATACGAAATATAAGCTTGTGTTCTCAGGCTACACACATTTTTATCTGCAGACTTTCACATTCTTCGTATTTATCGGCTTCTGATTCTGTCACCTGCTTGCCACGTGCAGTATGATGTGTTTCACACCAGCCTAAGATCACTCCGTATAAAAACAGAGAACAGAAGATATTCTGATCTTTCAATAATTTCACATGAAAATGTGATTCAAAAATCTATCTATCTATCTATCTATCTATCTATCTATCTATCTATCTATCTATCTATCTGCATTAAAGCTACCTACAGTACATTTTTCCAAGTCAAGTCTGAGGTTGCTTCCATTCAGCTGTAAAATGTAAATTATATGTGCAGGGCCAGCCAGGTCTATCTTGATCAATAACGTAATCCTTAAAGCTGCCTCCTGCTCAAAATAGACTATTTATCCAAGGACAGAATTTATACTGGCTATTTGAGCATTTTGTGCATTCAGATAATTGAATTTTCAGTCATATGTATCTGGCTATCTTAATTAGGGTAATGAGCTGGCTGGTTATGCTGCCCATAGGTCAAAAGTCTGAATCAATATCTGTAGGGTCATACCAGGCAAGAATTGCAGTGCAGTCTTCTGGAGAAGCCAAATGAGGCCTGTTTTTTTGTACCTTTTTTATAATACTCAGTTTCCATGGAATTTAAGACCGTTTCGTAGGTTGACAAAATGTCTAGAAATATTGACAAAAAATATTGGTCAATTTCATTCTCTGGAAAATTGTATACCAATTTCTTGCCACAGTATTCTCAGTTCTTTGTGAGATACTATGTTTTTCATATTTTCCAAAATTTAAATACATTTTTGAAAAACGGATAAAATATATTTCTATTCCTAAACAAAGAAAATAAGTGTGCATTGTTGTATTATATCATTGATGCTATATCATGCCCAAACCATCATGTTAACTGCTGCCCTGTCATTAAAACATACACCATCAGTCAAATGTTTTTGTACACCACAGGTTTTTACCTCTTGTCCATTTAATTCATAAACTGCACACTTTTTATTCTTGTTAGGCTTTGGAAAGTTGAGTGATCAACTATAAATGAACATAAAAGTCAAACAAAACAAGTGTCCTTTATAACATGGAAAGAGTATTAAACAGTGCATGTCTGACATCCTGTTAAGCGGTTGTGTGGTGACGGCAGAGGCAAATTCTAGGCTGTCCTTTGAATGCACAAGTTAACTGTTTCATCCCATAAAACAGAACAGTGTCTAATGTATCCTGTAGAAAGAATGCCTTGAATTTTCTTTGGTGTTATAAGGAATCAAAGGTATGACATTTTCTTGTTAATAAAGGTACTTAAATAGTGACTCTATTGTAAATTTATGTGCTAGCAAAGAATATTAAGTGTATCTTTTGTACATGTTAAGTGAGTAACATGCAAATGTCGAAAATATCAGTGTGTGAATTAACTTTTTACTCTCATAAAACCTGCAGGACTTCTACTCTTGGAAACCTGACAGCTAATTCGTCATGCTTATGTGGAAATTGTAAAATAGGTATAATTCAAATATTCAGTTTGAAAATTAATTTACTAAATCTTATCATGCTAAGAAAGTCAGGATATGTTTGGATGGACATTCCACAGAAAAAAATATATTAGTTAAAAATGGCCGCCTTTACTTCACACAAACCACCATTAGGTGGCAGCATGGTGAGGTAAGTGAAAAATTATGCATGGTATCTGTAGTGACTAACAGGGCTTAGGATTTTAGAGCGCCATGGTTTACAAACAAAGCAGATGATTTATCTCAACTAAGTATAAACACACAGAACCCTTCCTGGAACGGAAAGCATTAGAAATTATAGTCTATATCCTTAACTACTGTATTAGCCACTTCCCATCCTGGACGTTGACATAATTTAAGATATAATGCAGGAAACTATCATTATCATAGAGCATTGTAGCACCTAGAAGAAGAATCACAGACTGTACATCCGTTTCCCATAACCACTCCTGCATTACACATTCATGGTGGGACTGGAGCCTCATCCAGGGACCATGGCAGGAGACAGCCTGGGTGAGACATCCAGCAAACAGACAAGTGCAGGAAGCACATGCACTCACACACTGTGTGTTTTTGGATGGCAGGAGGGAAGCAGAATTCTCAGGAAAAAGCCATGCAAAAATACAGGAAGGTCATACAAACTCCAAACACAGAGCTGAGTGTGAGAATCAAACCTGTAACCCTGGGGTGTCAAAGTACAATCCTAACTACTGCTGTTACTGCGGCTTTACTTGAGTATTAGAGATTGGTAATACTGACTGTGATACAGAGTACTCAGACAAAGACACACAATTTGTACGCAGACGCTTCAATAGATAGAGAACTCTTTATTTAGATCTTTAATACTCATGGAGCAGAATGAGATTTACATTGCACCTATTACTTTTTTGTCGTTAAAATATTATTAAGGATAGATTTTAACCATTTTATTTGTTTTTCTTTTCCACACATTTTCACATAATGTTCTGAACTGCCCGGTGAGTGCAGTCCTCTCACGGCTGTCACGCCCTTGCACCACGACCGAAGACCGAGTCCCATGAATTTCACCCACGAACTGGACGACGAGACCTGACAAAATGGGTACGGCCATTCCCAAGCAACCGCTTTGTTCCTCTCTGGGAAGAACAACAGAAGAGCTGGACACAAATGAACAGCTTCAGCACATGCATGCATTTTTTTTGTTTGTTTGATTTAACATAATAATAAAACATGTCTGGCGTTCCTCTGGGATACAGAGCTTTCAGAAGGCGGACGCAGTGCTGCCTCCAGTGGATTCCCACAAGCCATCACATACTCAACAAAACGAAATGCAAACACACTTCAGGAAATCAAACTCATGAGCAAACAGATGACTCAGCTTCCAGACACCAACAACTATCTATATATACAGTATTTATAAAGCACACACCCACACACACAAACGCGCATTTTAATGGGAATGGACACGATTCCTCAAAATGACACATTTTGATATGAGCAAAGGATGTTTATACAACCCAATGAAAACATTATATAAAAATATGTAGTCCCTCACAACACTGAGAAGATAGCAGCAGTTGGCATGTTAAGTCTAAACAAATTGTCTAATTTAAATGGCTTCTCCTCATTTTTAAATTATATTATAATAAATACGTCTTCTCTTTTTATTAAATATATTGACACTAACAACCTATATATCTGAAAAACTCAGACGTCTGTATACTGTACATGAGTCAAAGTTTGGGTCTTCAGAGGCAAGCCTCCAAGCAAATGGAGGAATGTCAGCTATATGCACAGTGGAGGGACATTGCAGTTACAGTAAGATGGCCACTTCACATAAAATCACACAGACACCAAAGGCAGACGACACTACGGGCGTGTTGCATAGACGGCACACAGCACAAGCGCACACTGCAGCGCTGAGACCACAAACACGACAGAGAAAGACGAACTTGTGTGGGAGGACGTCATTGACACTCTCCATATAAACAAATGCACACAGCAAACGGAACCAAGAGTTACGTGTTCCGTAACAGGAGTCTTTAATTGACTGTGGATTGGCTAATTAATGATACTCTCTGGATGGCACATTCAACAGTAAGTAATGAAAGGATCATTTAAAATAGAATCCTGCATTAGGGCCTTTTCTTTCCAAACAGCACATACAGTACTTATTTTTTAGTTATTTTATTTCAATTAAAACATTTATTTAGACTAAATTATCCAATTTAATTGACTTCAATTACCTACTTATACAACATACAAAATAACTCACTGCATTGGAAGATGGAGGAACAATTTGAACTTACTATTTAAAAGTACAATTTGATTTCTTATACACCTTGCTTCATATAAATATATTCAGACTGATTTCAGTTTTTTTCAATGCAGGTATTTCCAGGCATTTCTGCTTCTGTTTTCGGTACAATGCCCTGGGACACACAGCAAACAGTGAGGGGCGTGGCCTGTCAGACGATGCTTATGAAGATGGCCTGGTGGGTGAACCGTTGTGGAGAACCACAGTGTCTTCAAATGAACAAATGAATCAACAGACAAATGGAAAGACAATTCAGTGTTCATAAAGGACAGGCTCGATGAGAAGCCCTCGTCACAGCCGTAGTCTGCAGTTCTGGGATGTTGTGAAAAAATACAATGAATAAATTAAAATGACTTAAAGCAAATCTCTTCTGAGCTCAAATATCTTAGAGATGGCACAGAGGAAAAATGAACATAATTACAACTTAATCCACGTCGTGTGATCTCATGTTTTCATAAAGATTCCACGTTCCAATGTTTTCATGTTTCAGATTGTTAAAAAGCAGAAAATGTAAACTCTTTTTAAAACATTGCCGATGTAGTCACCCGCAACAAGACTAAACTGATAATTATTACTCTCTATAATTGTCTATGGCCTTGTTATTAGTAGAGTTGAAACGGGTGTAAAAGGCTTAAAGGCTCACTTTATACTATTACTAAATCTTTTTCACTAAAAACGCGTGATCATGTAAGGAAATTTATTACTGATTTCCTGTCACCAAATCAGCAGCAATATTCATTAGAAAAACTATTATTCTACATTTTCTTAACCTGAAGCGTGAACTGCTTTAGTGTGACATTAGTGCAGTTTGAAAAGTAGCCTAGGTCCTCCTAGTTCCATGCTTCCAGTACAATCTGTCACTTTCAGTGAAACTCCAAGCACGAAATGGTTTTATTTCACCATGTGTGGCTGCCATGACAACCCGCACAGTGCCAGGGGGCGGCACTACCACCCATGAGGACAGTTACCCAGAGCACCTTTGGCGAGTCTCTCGTGACATCGCACTGTCACCACATTCTTCACCCAGTCCTGTTCATCACCTAACAGGAAGCTGGATTTTATGGGCAGAAATCAAAACAAAAAACCAAAATGTGAGATGTAACATTGCATCTAAGCCTTTTTCACCGGGGGAGGGGGCAGGGGTTACATCAGAACGTTGGTTCTTGTGTCTGGCAGTCTCAGTCCCACCAAGCCGCCGCACACCAGCACAGTGGAGGCCAGCAGGATGGGGATGGCTTTTGTGATACCCACCAACGACCCAAAGATCATGTTGCCCAGCACTGCTGCCAGCTTACACATGGCATTGCAGAACCCAAACCCAGTGCCCCTAGAACAGAGAAAGAAAGCATCAGAAGAATTTGATGATCATCATGCTGCACATTTTGGAAACACTTTACTTCAAGTTGTCATCTATAATGCACTATAGATACCTTCATGATGCATTATAATTGTAGGTACGAGGGTTAATAAAGCATTACAGCATCTTCTATTGACAGTCATAAGGCATTATAGTGGCATTATAGTGTTGATTATAATACTTCATAAGCGCCAATGAAGCTCTCATCTATAATGCACTATAGATACCTTCATGATGCATTAAAATGGTTGGTATAAGAAGGAAGATGCTTTGTACTGCATTATGAAGGTTTCTAAAGTGCATCAAACACGAGTTTCATGAAGCATTCATAATACACATGGCTATAAAGTGTTATGCCTATTTAAAAATATGTATAGACTGTATAAATGAATTATGATATTATGTACATGGCATTCTTAGTTGGCTACATTTTTGGTCAAAATGCTTATATTTTTGTTTACTAATTTTCAGATATTTCAAAGTTTTCATTTCATTTAATATATACAGTACATTGATTTTTCATTATTTAATAAAGCTATACTGTCTTGCATCTGTGTTAAATTGCAAGTCTTTCAGTTGTTCTTATGACAACTCAGTTATATAATTTCAATTACTGAGAGCTACACCATGGTTGCACATCAACCCAGCACCCAGTATATGATTGGCTGATCATTTGTGTTCATTGTGTGTGGGTCTGACCTCCTATCCGTGGGGTACAGCTCCACAGTGACCACGTCCAGGGAGTTCCAAGCCGAGATGCTCAGGCCGTTATAGAGGCACAACATGCCGATCATCATGGACTCGCTGGTCCCGAACCAGAGGAAGAAGCAGCTGATTCCTGACAGGACCATAGAGCCCCCTTGCAAACACACACACACACACACAGACTCGATTTGAGTGGATTCACATCCACAAACAAGGTTGGAAAAATGGTCCAACTGTACGCCCCATCCCGTCTCTGTCGAATGTCATACAAAGTCCACAAATAACAAAGCAGTAAGACTGCATCTCAAAAAGTCAGCATGAGTCTAAGAAATTGATATGACTTTTTTTTTCCCTTTTACTCTTTAGGTATGTATGAAGCTAGGCCAAAGAGAAGGCAGGGACAGTTCTGGACGTCCTGTAATGTAATTGTCTTACCTAGCATTGTCAAACGTCCTATTTTATCCATGAGGAGGGCAGACACTATGTTTCCCGGCAGCACTGCCAAAGTCCCCAGGAAGTTCACAAAGTAGACCCAGTAGGCGCTGTAGTCATCATCAAACGTCATCTGGCAGCCTGTCTTGTTGTGATGGAACGTGCTGTTTATCAGCCTTGTGTTTATGAGCTTTGTGTTGTCAATATCTACCAATGAGAAGAAAAAAAACAATCTTTATTTTTGGCATCTACAACAAAAGCTTCAATGTTTGTGAATATTGATGTGTAAATATCATGCTTTAGTATAACTTAGTGTAACATTCATAAAAGTAAAATAAAAGAAAACTCCCAGTCTCATCACGTCTCCACGTCAGCAGGGCTGCCGAGCATTAATGGACGGAAGGCCTCAGCATTTCTAACATTTCGCAATGTCAGTTAAGGCCAGTTTTTTTAACAGGACCTTGTTTGCCCCCCCCCAATGGACCCACTACTGCAGCACACCTGCATTTCAGGGCCCCCACGCTCTAAACTAAAACTGAAAAGCCATGAGTCTGCAGAAAAAGCTAAATGCCTTTGTGTCCTGGCACCACCCTGGGGAGCTCGTCTGAATGCAGCCTGGCCGCGTTCCGCTTGTCAGCGTTTGCATCTCCACCCACCATTAACCCCTCTGTCATCTCCGGAGAGGCCCCGCCCACCCGGGCTGCCTGAGAGGCCCCGCCCACCCGGGCTGCCGAGGACGCGTGCCTGCCACCCTTCCTTTGTCTAAAATAGCACAGTCACTCCCAGCTAATTGAATTAGCCTCATTCACCCAATCGGCTTTTAGCGATGAGGATCACTGACAAATCAGTCCTCCCGGTGCATCACTCTCAATTACATATTCAGGCAAATGAGATAGAAAATGGCAACAATCATTTCATTATTACTAGATGCAAAGCACATTTTTTCATTTCTTGTTTAAAATGCATTTTGTTTTCTTGGCTTCGGGCAAATGTAGTACAGTAAATGCATGCAAGTTCTGAAACGTTTTTTCACTTGACATGTTGCGTAGCAATTATTCTATGGTATTCAAGTCCTGATTCAAGTTTACAATGTGATATACAGTAAGGGGATAAAATGTGCTGGACAGGATGTCAGTCAATCTTTGGGTGCACATGTGTATACACACACAGACACACGCACACATGCACACACACACACACACAGGTTTGTAATTTATATCCTTGTGGGGACTCTCCATTCACTTGGGGTGGGGAAAATGGGGAAAACTCTAATCCCAACATGGCGATCTCAACCGCTACCCAGCCCTAACCGGAACCGGATTTTTATAAAACTGAAATTTTTACAGTGGGAGCATGAAAAATGTCCTCATAAGATAAAAAGTAACAGGTTTTATCGTGTTGAGTCCTGACCATGTGGTAAATACAACGCCCTCCACCCACGCCCCACATGCACACACACACACACACACAATGGGTGTGACTGCAGGAAGTACCTCCAAGCATGTAAAGTAAGATTCAAGCCCCCCCGGCCTGGCGGCTACAAGTCCACCCCCCTATTGCCCACATTGGGGACATCAAATAAGCAATTCTGTGTGATTTTTACAAGGCTTCTGCCATTACAAGGATTTTAGGATTTATGTTCTTCAACCAGTGCTCACAGTTCAGTTTCACCAGAGCACTAAGGCCAGTGCCCAGCTTCCGTTCATTTCACATGCTGCGTTTCCACATTACTGCGGCTTTTTTACCATCATCAATTTCCACCCCTTTCCTTTGGTTCAGAAGAAAAAAAACACGAGGTCATTGCATCAGGGGGTGGGAGGGAGAGAGAATGGGCAGTGTAATAACGGCCTTTACAGCCCTGTACCCCTCCAGTACCATACAACCAGAGTAGAACAATAAAAGCTTAATGGGAAATTTCTGCGGGGGGGTGTAGGAGCCCCTGGTTGTCTTACCAGTGTTATAGAAAAAAGCCTCAATGAAAGTGCAATTTCTAAAATAGGAGCCCATTGTCGTCACATCGTCGAAGTAGCAATTCTGGAAGGTGGAACTGATGAAAGTGACCGACTTGAACTTCATGCTGACAAACCTGGGTGGAAGAGATTAAGTTCAGGTGAGAATAAGCCGCGGTGGCTTGTCAAATGGCCCAAAGGGGGCGCCACACTTCGCACTGTTCTGAAACACTGAAGGCCATCAGAAATGTGAGCTCTGCTACCTTTTTTGATGCTTACCTTTCAGTAGAGTAATGGGCAAACGTATGAACATATTCGTTTTTAAAAACCTTTGGCGGTAGTAATGAGTAATTCCTTCTACACTGTCCAATTTTTACCCTTTCATGTTTGTGAACTGCCAATATTAATGTTAATGTCAGAGCTGTGCTAACTAACTTGGTTGGCTGATGTTTTTCTCCAAAGAGATGCGTTTAGACATTTGTTCAGCATCTTTTTCCTGTGACGCTTCCTCACATGTATTACAGCACTGAAACTGTAGCCTTGAAATTGCAAATCCATGTCCTAACAACTACAGTGTTTTTATACAATTTCTTTGTGTTTACACTAGAATAAGCTGGATCCATTTCATGATAATCCTTTAACAATGTGCGAAAAAAAAGATGTTTACTTAAAGCACTTTCCCCAGAAATATATAAGCTGCACAAAAACAGGATATTAATATGTTTTTCTTGCGGCTGTGCTAAAGAGAAATGCTGGTGCAGAAGCAGAAAGGATGCAGGGGGGCGATAAGCATTTCTAATTTCCTGCCGCAGCCCAGATAAGGAGGGGATATACATTACTCTCTCCCCACCTGTCATTGATGAACACCCCATTCGTGTGGATCTGGTTCTCCAGTGTGAAGTTAAACGTGAAGTCCTCAATGCGCTCATTGTTGTGGGTCTTGACCCGGGAGGCGTACTCATCCGCTTGCAGGTGCTTGATGACGTCTGGGAACCACACAGACAGACCGTAGAACCTGCGGGCCAGTGGGGGGTCAACGTTAGTTCCTTCTCTGCCAGAACCCCGGTGTCGGGGGCAGGGATGGCAACCACAGCCTCTGCCAAGCACCAAACAGGAGGCTTTACAGCAGTTGCTCTTGTAAAAGATTCACAAATATTCAATATCACAGCACAAGGAATAAAGAATGGAAGAAAATAACAAATAAATGACAGCTTATCAGAGGAAGTCATTCAATTAGTCATTTTGTACTCTTTTGAGGACAACAGGCCACTACATGTAATTTTATTTCATAAAAAATCTGAGTATAGGAAAAACTTAATTTTGTCCTTCCACAAGACGTTGTCAAAAATGGGCCAATTGTATAATTTCTTAACCTTTCTCAATGAACAATCAAAAGGGCCAAGCAAAGGTCATCCATTGTACCCACAGTGCTACACAACAATACCCAAAAATCTGTGACTCGGGCTCCTATTGTTCCTGATTCGGTTGCCTTTTCAGACTGAATTAGTACAATATAAATGTACAATAATTTCACCCAGAGTGTTTACATTAGGGGTGGGAACTAGCAGGTACTCACATAATACATCGGTATTTGTTTGCCAACTTCATATTTTTTACAGTTCCTGCTGAAGAGTAGTTCGGGTGTAAGCAAAGACAAGAACTACAATGGTACATCTCTGCAAGTTAACTTCCAATGACATTTAAGGTGCTATTGCCAGGAAATTCAGACTGGGCTAAAATATATATATATATATACTGTATTTATAATAGAAAAAACACAGCTGTAGGGGGTGTTCATTGCTACAGACACGCAACCATTCTTAGCAGCACAGAACGCAGGATTAATTCATTATGATTGTTTACAATGCAGTCTATTTTCATTTACAGTATTTTACGTATTTAGTTTTTACTGTGCAAATCAGCATTTCTTAGCTTCTGTCATTCAGACACATTGGCCAACTGTTTCTTTTATAACTGTTCCTATAACGTTTTGGCAGTTATAAATATAAACAAATCCAAAACTGATTCTGTTTCCCTGCTGTACTGAAATTGCATAAAAGCATGACCAGTACTCATGTCTAGATATCCATTTACTTTACAGAATCCAAAATGGCTAAACTCTGGCTTTCAACAGGGTTGTGAAACATCTCTGCACACGCTTGCTCATCAATGACTGCACGGTGCCACACTCATGCATGCCAGTCTGCTAATAAAGTCGGGCCACGTGCAACTGGGCAAATCTATCGGAAGTAACAAATGGGACCAACATAATTGCAGTAATCAACTTTGAAAACTATACTTAAAAATCGTTTTCAACTCTCATAGCCACATAAAAATTTTAACCTTGAAGAATGGGGAATTGTAACAGAATTGATTTTTCCCCATCCCTAATGGATGGATGGATGTCCATATTACTGGGTATGTGGGAGGAAGGGGATTCCTTATTATACTACAGAAAAGGTCTGACATGCTAATCTAATAAGACTGATATTATTAGTTAGCACAAATCTGAATTAAATAAACACAAACAACGGGCTTGTTGAATTGGCAATGACTCTAGTGGACCAAGATGGACCTGAATCAACTTTGATTATGCAAACTGCTTCATATGTGAGGCCCCAGCTCATTGTGACGCACACTGAATAAAATGTTAGTGAAAATGGATAGATGGATGGATTCTACAGGGAAATATGTAGAAAAAAGATGGCAAGTAAACCAAACATTTGCACGGAGTCACAGACAGGGAAAAGCTGTTCCAGGTATAGCTTAAGTATTTTACATACAGGCACCCTGGGTCCATTCAGGTCTTGGTCTTACGTTGTTCTCTGAAGACAGGGCCAGATGGAACGGCTTAGAAAGCAGAGCAGCAGGACAGACATATTGCGGCCGCAAGACAAAAATGTCAGCGGCAGCCAGCCAAAAGCCTGCTGGGTGGATTTTGTCCGTCCCCCCATGCTTAATATCTAACCACTGCTTTGCCTTTTTACGACCCAGCAGGAGGAGTTTGACCTGTGGATGTTCAGTAGATCCTTTCATTTCTCTCAAAGCCATGACTGAATGTTTATCAGAACCAACCAGCTTATTTTGAAAAGCCGCTGCCTCTCTCTGTAATGGAAACAATGGCTCTTTGCAGTCAACAGAAGAACAATGATTTAGCTTTACTTCTAAGCCAATGGAAACACTCTTGGTTCTAGTTCTTTGAGTCATTTGCTTGGCATGTTAAGGTGGTAGTGACAGCATCTCCATATCAGCCATAGTTTAACACCACCGTAATGAACTAAGGGGTTTTGCATGGGGGGGTTCCTTCTCCTAGCAGAATACAGTGTGTTCCTGGATGATCCTTATCAAAATAACAGCTGTAAATGTATTTTTGTGTTGCTTACGGGTGCTACAGTACAGGGGATACAGGGGAGGTATCCATTGTGCATAGGGTTAATCCATAAATCCAACAGCCTATCCTGGTCAGGGTCACAGGATCGATGTTACAAAAAAAACTGTTTGCTTCAGTATGATATTATAGTCCATCAGGAAGAGACACTTGCTGATAAAAGCCCATTATAAAAAGGATGCGATAATAAAGAAAGTGGGATTCCATTGCAGCAATATCATACAGGGTTGTAGCAAAGTACAGTGGTACCTTGGTTCTCAAACTTAATCCATTCGGAAATCCTAAAAAGTTTGGGTTCTGATTGAATGTTTCCCATAATAAATAATGGAAAACCAATTAATTGGTTCCCAGCGCCCCCCCAAAATTACACCTAAAAATGTTTTTTTTTTTGGCATTTAAACACAAAATGAACAGGATTAAACAAGAAGAGCATCTTTTCTTAATTGCTTCCAAAACGATAAAGATCTTTCCCCAACATTACCACTGTCCTGCCCTGATCGTCCGTTCCTTCCGTGTGCCACGCCCCCTCATTAACCTTGTGCGTTATCCCCATGTGACCAGCTGTTTCTGGTTGTTGTCATTAGTCCTCTGTATTAAGTCCGCGTTTCAGCTTGTTTTCCCAGTCCAGTCATTGGATGTGTCCAACTTGTTTACAGCGCTGGCTTAAAGCAACGCATTCTGATGCTGACGCAGTGCATTACAGTTTGATGCATTGCAACCTTTCACCCGGCTGCACAAACTGGAATCGCCTTCGTGATGACACACCTTTGCTCTTATGGGCTGAAGAGTTTAGTTACACGAATGACGTTTATATCCCGGGCAGGTTCCGATGCGTATTCTGCTATTTCTCCTGAATATCACGTAAAGCAGTGAGAACTGGCTTTCAGCTAATTTACCTGGTAAAATAAAGTTTAAATAAATGACATAAATGCTCTAATAGTAGACATAAGTTAGTGGTTTATTTAATATTAGTTTCTGTAATGTTGTGCTGCTTTATTTGGTTAATTGTCCAGTCTGTGAAGAAGGCATTGTAGCACGACTCATTTCCTGGCACGTACACTTTATATTAGGTCATCGTTCACGGCTCGACTTATGATATTCAGATCAAATACTAAGTCAAACTAGTTTGTTCAAGAAATTCGAGTTCTAGTGAGTTCGAGAACCGAGGTACCACTGTACTTCCACCTGCCTAAATCCCTCCATGTCTTAACATTTGTTTCTGAACTCCAAACAAATTTAGTATAAATTTAGTATAATGCAAAGTAAATATAACCCAGGATTTTAAATGATTGTTTGATTTATTGAAAAACAATAATATACCAACACACATATCACGAACTAATACTTGGTTGTGCCACCTTCAGTAGCATCAACTCTAATGAAATGCTTCTGGTAGGGGGAGATCAGACTCCAGATCTTGTGCTTCAGGTCACTGTCGGCTGCATAACCCAGTTGCACTTCAGCTTCAGATGACGGGACATCAGTACTTCCTGGCAGATAGCTGGATTCATGAGTCTCTCAATTATGACCCTGAGGCGACTGAAAATCAAGGTGTTTTGGCAAATGCTAAACAATGCTTCACATTCCTCATGTTTAGCAGTGGTTTTTGCCTTGCACCTGTCCCACGGGCACCATTTCTACCCAGTAGCTTTTTAATTGCAGAATCATAATTTCAGACATTAACTGACCTGACAGAGGCCTGCAGTTCCCTAGATGTTCGTCTGAGGTTTGATGTGACACTCCTGATGAGTTTTCTATGCTCTCTTAAAGTAATTCTGTGGGGGTGGCCATTCCTGGGCAGATATACTACAGTTCAAGTTTTCTCCATCTGGAGATGATGGCTCTCATGATGGTCTGTTAAAGTCCAAAGATTTTATAGAGCGGTTTGTACCCTTTTCTGACAGATATATCTCAATAATTTGTTTTCTCAGGTCTTCAGAAAGTCCTTTGGATAATGCATTGTGCGCCGCTTCTTGAGACCCCTAATCCAGATTGCTGGAACAATTCTGTTCATTGGTTGACTGAACGACAAAAGGGGCAATTACTTTGTCACATAGATGATATGGGTGTTGGTAAATTTATTTCTGTCAATGAATAAAATTGTTACTTAAAAATTGTGTGTTGCATTTACTCAGGTTGTCCTTTGAATTTACTCCTGAATTTGTTTCGTGTTCAGAAAACAGTCTTATGAATAAGAAAAATAGAGGGAATTGGGACAGGAGCAAAAACGTCCATACGGCACTGAAGCAGCCATTGCAACCAGGATACCTGCTAACTAATCATTTTTTTATTACTGGGGGGAATCCTCCCCTCAAAGTATGATTCCAGTTATCAGAGAAGCTGGGAAGATGAGTCATGATGAGATCACCATACCGTCTTTAACCAATAGCATACATGGCCGTCAACTTTGATACGCTTTGGATATTTAGTGAAACTGCCAATGGACAATAAATTTTTAGAAAACCAAAAATAGACATGAACATATAGTATGCAAAATGCATTCATCGTACATTACACAAAGCACTCAGCATTATCTTTCAAAAAACCACCACTTGACCACGTAATACAACAAAATATATATGAAATATACAGTAGCTTACATCATTAAAATTAACTTTAACATTGAACTATAGAACAAGTATAATCTGCACAGTATTTATGCTCTCTAGAGAATCTTTTGCTTTCCTACTTCATTTACTTATTAGGGCAGTACCATCCACCCACCGTCACAGGGGTTTTCTGCTGCGCATCCTGGTTCGGCATACCTAGCAGGTCAGACAACGCACCTCTCCAAGCCTGCAGACTCCTTCTGGGGATTCCCCTGCATCCCCCCGGCCTTATCTGGGATAGTAATCCCTCCTGATTTTGCAGTGTGGTCACTGCCCAGGGGATCATGCCTGGATCAGACTCCTCAGCTACGCTGCTTCGAGGTGTTCAAGGTTTCCACTTGGGAATCAACATGGGCTCTGGCATATGCTACCATGGGTAATACACAGTATGCTGTACATCAGGGTAGCAAACCCAGATCCGGAAGTGTTGGTACCCAGCAGGTTTTCCATCCTACCTGGTCTCGGATGAACCAAACCTGACCTTGGGCAGATAGAAACCCATGAGGTAGGATGGAAATCCTGCTGGGTACCGGCACTCCAATGATCAGGGAGGCATTCCCCTGCTGCATATTGTACTTCAAAAGCAATGTCGGTTTCATATTTTTTATGAAGTTACACATATTAGTATTACACTGATATATCAACACCAGTTAAGATCTGTAAGTAAAATAAATGAATATTGTTCATATTTATGTAGAAGTGTGTTCCAGTGGTCAAAACTATGTGCTTTTTATCCTGGCTTCAAATCAAACTTCCGCTCAGTTTGTGGAATTTGCTTGTTCTCCAAATGCCACGTGGGTTTCCACCGGATATTCCAGTTACTCCGAAAGCATGGCCACACTAAGCTGGCTACATCACCGTCATCTGACTGAAATACAGTGTGATACTAGTGATCTGCTGATATGCATGGATTATCTGAAGAAAAAAAGGGCATATTCTATATATATTATTCATTATTAGTAGTGTTGCGATGTATTAATGCATTCCTGAGAACTTGGAATTTGAAAAAGGTATTACAGCTGAATGGATTCATAAGGCAAATTTACACACAGAAAATCCTAATTCCATTAGCATTTCATGCTAACGTAACACAGATATTTTCAAAGACGTGCTAGCAGAATTCAGCACATAGTAAATCATGATGTGCACCATATGAACAGTAAATACATGTGTCTTTGGGTTAAAATCACTGTTGCTCTCCAAACACAACGTCTTTTCCAAGCCAACCCTTTTGCCCTGGAAAACCGAAATTGAACGAATCTCAGTTCATAGTACGGATCAGGTATGGCTTGATTCCTGTATGCTAGTCACATATGGTAGTGATTCCCAACCTGGTCCTCTGCTCTCTCCCAGCATCTAGTACCAAAAACATGGACTGTCTGGCGGTCCCCGAGGGCCGGGTTGGGAAACACTGGCCTTTGGGAAAGCAATCAGCAAACCAGGGAACCTTTAATATATCATTCATTCATCGGGGTTTAAATCAGTGCAGTGAAGACCCTGGAAACTGGCGAAGGTAACACAGGCAGCCATGAGCACGATACAAATCATTCAACGTTGGACATATATCAGACATCTGACTTCATAGTTCATGTTTTGTGTCTTCGTAATGATGGTCACCGGAAAGGACTTCCACTCTATTCAGTCCAAGGATGATAAGGAACCCAAACTGTAAGGTCAGGATTGAAATATGTCCACAGGAACTGGCCATTACAATAACCAATAAAACTGCATTATCCTGTACAAGTAAGGCCATTAGCTTAATAAGACTGTCAGTGAAGATTGTTTTCCTCTAAAATTATTTCCTGTTATAAATCTGTCTTATGAACATTACTATGCAAAATCTTACATAGTCAGAGAAAAAGTGTAAAGCTTTTTTTGGGTAGTAAGTGTATATTTGCAAATAAGAAAAAAAAAACAATTTAACATTCAAATATATGCAAATTAAGAGTAACAATAAAAACTGACAAGAATTTCTTCTGCTCTCCAGAAAGCTACTGATATTTTGCTGGCTGGCTAGATCAACAGTTTTTAAAATCTCCTCAGTTGCACCCTAGTCATTCTATGTATCTGTTAAATTTCACCACCAGCTCAATTAATTAATGAGTTAATTAAATTTGTTAAATAACTCAGAGAGGTTTCAATTAGCCAAACAAGTTGTGCTAGTGATCAAGTCAAAAAATATGGGTGAATTGGTGGTTGGTTGCCACAAAAACTGGGGAGATTCTAGCAGGTGTTTTGAAACGGCTAAGCTGATACACTTTGACAGGCATAATATGATGATTGGTAGTTTTACACCAATATAAACATCATTTAAATATCAGTTTTTTTGACTGCTTAAGACTTTAGCACAGTACTGCAAATGTTGAATCTACAGGGCTTCTGAAATGTACTAAAACTATGTGACACTGAAAACTGAGACCACTATACCACACTGTATAAATATTCATAATAGATGATATTGCTGCAGTTTCTGCAAGTAAAAAAGTGCAGCTTTTTAAGGTTTCTGGCTCTATTATTTATTTGTTTTTAAACTGACAAATACACATCCCTGTGTTCAAAATAACAATGTTGTACTGGAACGGTTACAGAATGACACAGGGAGAAGAAATGTTGGTCACCTTGGATGCTGGCCTGTACAATCACACGAGTTACATTAACGTAATGCAGTTATTTTAATGTAGCCAGAAGAGCAGTGCTATTAAGCAGTGATGCAAGGAAACCCTTGCTCACTTATTTAATGCATACCCTGTCTGAACTGGCAGCCGTAGAGAATTAAGATTTAAGAGCCTGAGCAGCCATTTTGAAACACTGTGGGGAAAGACAGCAGCCACTATATAAGTATAAATGCAAAATAAAAACGGGCAGCATTTGGTGTCACTCGCATATAACGGAATTTCGCTTATAATGGACAAACAATTTGGTCCCCAGGGCGACTTTTAGCTGTAGTTTTGTTCAGCTGTAACGGACATGCAGAAAAAGCATAGGATATAGCAGACTCGCTTATAACGGAATTTCGTTTATAATGGACAAACAGCTGTACTTTTGTTCGGCTATAATGGACATGCAGAAAAAGCATTGGATATAGCAGACTTGCATATAACGTAATTCCGCTTATAGTGGACAAACACTTTGGTCCCCAGGGCCACTTTTAGCTCTAGTTTTGTTCGGCTATAATGGACATGCAGCTCTGCCGACAACAATAAATTCCAGAAATACTCTCTAAATGACCATCAATAATTATTATTGTTGTTGATAACGACAATAACAACAACAACAACAACAACAACAATAATAATTATAATAACAAAATGTAATTATTAATAATAAAATACAGTGTACTTTGTTAAACATTTACTATTAATATGTAACAATGCTGGGACCAGTAAAGCAAGTGTTTGAATTTAAAATTTAATAAAATTTCATTTAAACATTATTTGGTATTCGAAAAACGTTATGTTCAGATAATTATGTATATTACTTAAATGTCTTAAGTGATTGTCTTGCTGTGATTTTAACTCACCCAAAGGACAGTGTGAACCATACAATGGCCAGCTTGACTGTGTTATCCTTCACTGGGTAGCTCAAGCATTTCATGAAAGTCAACCAGATCTGTAAAAACAGAAAACGTGCAAATTAGTTTTACTGCTTAATGGCACTTTCACACACTCCTTCACACACAATAATATGTGTGATGTCAGGTCGCCTGACAGCATGTTTCTGAACCGTAAGTGGAAACGTGAGAAGAACATGCAAACTGTACAGCCAAATCAGGGAAGTCAAACGGCAAGTTTATACATCAAAGAAGATTTCAAGTAGAAAAATGTAGATTATGACTTGCTTGACCAGAACTATCACAATACTGCCATACTCACCCCATTAAGCTCAGTCTTCATCCGGAAGAGGACTTTGGACACTGGGTTTGCACTCTGAGACTCCATCTCCACCAGCTCATCAATTTGCTTTGGGATCTTAATTCTGTTCACCTGCAAGCAAAAGGGATAAGAACCAAACTATGGTCATCTGTCTTTCTTACACCTTACATATCAACTGCAGATTTAGCATCATGACATTAAGCCTTAAAACAATAAGACCTATATATACTAAAGTGGTCCTCCACTGGCTGACTTAATTCATTTATGAATACATTTAAAAATCAAAAGAAACACATCATCAGATGCAGCCAGTAGGAAGTCTTATAAATACCACTGAAAAATGTTCTACACTTGTGTATGACTCTCCCATCCAGTCATAAAAATATATCCAACAAGTCAAGGGTTCTCTGTAACTTCAGCTAATGAGCCAAGTTGCCAAACTGAACCACAATGTCAATATTAAAACATTAATATTCAAAAATATAGTTTTAAAAATTCTTCTCGAACACTTCTTACAGGTATAGAGGTTACAGACACAGGTGTTGGAGGAGAGCTTAGGCTGCCGCTTAATGTTTTGAAGGAGCTGAAATTTATCTAGAAGAGAATACGGGGGCGTCTGCATGGCTGTTACAGCCCGGGATTCATCACGATGCATCCCAGCAGCTTTGATCTCTCCTTAGAGCTCTGCGCTCCCTCCTCACTGCCTCACGTTAATGAGCTTCTCTCTCCGTCTGGCAGGAAACAACACCCAGTAGTGGTTAAAATGTAGGAGCTCATCAATAATCTTGCGCGAGATTCTCTGCTAATTGAAAGGTGTGGCATTTTTAATCCCTCAGCCGCGCTAACCCCTTTCAGCTGTGCGCGGAAGGCGGATGAGACTCACGGTAAAGACTTTCTCCGGCTGGCCGCGTGCCCGCATGTTGGTGTCGTGGATGTGCTTGAGGACCATCCAAGCCTCATCATGCTTCCCCACCTGACCGAAGACACGTGGAGCTTTGCATGAAGGGATTTCGCCACCGATGGCCATCACAGCACCATAGAGAAATACACCCCCCACCGTCTCTGGGTAGCCAAGCATGGAGCAGTATAATCTTATGTGCTTTGGTGTAATTTATGACAGTCTTTACTCCGAGCCTCCCTTAGCTTGGTTTTACTGCAGAGCTCATAAAACGGATGATGATTGATCAAGGACAACTCAGCTTTCCGGGACACTCTGTTTCTGGCTCACTGCCCCACCCCGCCCCCACAGCCGACGTTCAGCACCATACCTGTATGTTTAAGAAGACATCCAGGCTTCATTCTAAGCTTGTGACATTGCAAATAAATGAATCACACATTTGATCTTTGGGAAAGTGCCCCAAGCACTTGAGGGAATGTTAACTAAAGGTTGTCACTTGGTTACTTCATTCCATTATGATCAGAGAATGCGTTTGTATTTATAAAAAATGATCAGATTGTGTGCATTTTAAGGCGAGTGTCCTTGAATGAACTGCATGAAATGATATAAACACATACTGAGGATTTTTCAGAGTCTGTTATGTCTGACATTCTATCATCAGTGATTTTTACTCAAAAGCATTTAAGTGAATTTCCTAATAAAGAAATAAATAGGTTTTGGTGAGAGTCTTCCGACACATTTTCAACCATTTAATACCGGGTACTATAAAAAAACTTCAGCATATCACAGCCTGAAAAGGCAGAAAGTCTTCACACATTGAGTCAGATAATTAAACACATATTAAATAATAATTACAAATTAAGATATAGTAAACCGGACAAGACATCTAGGCTTGTAATCTATTTATTACTTTTATATCATAGTCTTACATGCATGCCATAGTTATTAATTATTGTAATTGAAGGTGGTATGAATCAGAACCAGCCACTTCTAACCATGATGAGGCATTCTAACAAAACGTCTGAAAACACACACTTTTTAAAAATAAAAGCCTACACACATTTCCATGCACGCTTGGGTTCAGCGTAAGTAAATACTGCAGTCATAAAAGAAACAGGAAACCCAACAGATTTATGTTTAGATACACAGCAAGCTGCAATGTTCCAGGAACGTTCTAATAACCTCAATTTATTAGTTAGGGGAGTCAGCAATATTTTGTCCTTTTCTAAGCACAGGAGAGGAAGAGAACAGCCTGTCCTTTACAACACCACTGAGAGCAGATAAGGAAGGCAGGTGCGTGTAATTAGCTGCATTGTTTTGCTGCAGTTTTGTTTTGTACTTATACTTTAAGGTCGATAAGACGCAGCTTTAAGTTTACAAAGTCAGGAAAGGGTCTAATCGTGTGCATGAGTGTGAGTGAGCGTTTGTGCCCAGTGATGCAATGATATCTCACCCAGGGTATTTGCTGGCTTTGTGCTGCCTGGGAATGGCCCCAAGCCTCCTGTGACCTTGTACTGGGTTAGCAGTTGGATGATGGATGGATGGATGGATTGATGGACCCCTATCTATACTCTTAGAGAACTTCTCTGAATTCACTAAATTAAAACTCCATTGTGGCACTAACAACACATTCTATTACACATGCTAACATGTCAGGAAGGAGGTGAATGCTGGCGGGCCTACAGTACCTCGAGGAAGAACCTGGGACTCTCAGGCACGAAGGTGAGGGACACGACGGAACAGACGCAGGGCAGAGCGCAGACCACCACGAAGACCCTCCAGCTGTGGAACTGGTAGGCCGAGCCCATGCTGAAGCTCCAGCCTGCACAGATGAAGCAGAGCAGCGGACGGTTCCATCCCTCAGACGGAGGCAGACATGTGGTCTTATCAGGAAGACAAATAAGTTGAGCTTCACATTTTACACTGTAGTCAGCCTGGTGTGCACCCCACATCGTACATTATAATACAGCATTTTGCTTTCTACCCACACACACACTCACTGACCCTGGATGGGATCATCAAAAAGAATCATCAACTTGTCAAATAAATGAAATTGATTTCAGAGCCTTCAGTGCCGATGTCTACGTTTGCATTCTAGGAGCAAAAGAGTGACATGAAGGCTTAAAAACAAGAAATGAACTGGGCAAGAAAAGACATTTCCCTTTCAGCTTCCAGTATATCTAAACTCTCTGCCACTTTCCCAGTTCTAGATGTTTCCCTTAAAGCACCATCCTGTGCTCAACTCAATGTACCTACAGCCCCAGTTTTACAAAGGATATCATGAAGGCAACATGAGCAGTATACTATTGAAAACAACCTCATCCGAAAATAGCCCACAATTAATCCTCCTCTTCCTCGCTTCAGGCCAATAGTAGGGGGCTCACACACATTTTCCCCCAGTGGCAGTGCGGATAACCATAGTCAGCCTTCTATTTAAGGGATGGGTGGCCCAGTATCTTCAGAAGGATCGCTGGAGACAAACTGCACACGTGCACATTTTTGCCCAGGTTAATGTTAATCTCTATGCGAAAGGCAATTACGCTAAGTGCTTCCTCACACAAAGGTAGCAGCGCGTCCATTGAAACACACAATCACTCCACTTGTAAGTGCGGCTGCTGCCTTCACGTTGCCGGCCTTCTCTCCGTGACTGAGGGGAGCAGGGGAATGCGTGAGAATGACAAAACGCTGCCTGATGTGACTACGGCGACTCTGTCATTCATTATCTCAAAGCATTGTCTGCTTCACCACTCATTTGAGTGTTTGCGCTTGATAGAAATTGCACTAAATCTTCCATAAAGGAGTACTTACGTAAGCTAGCCCCTTGGCTAGCAAATAAATAATAAGGTACTCTGCTGGGAACGTGTTTTGGTGCTGAACTGCAGTTTGGTCTCCCCCACCTCCCCCGAAACCAAACTGAGCCTTTGGCTCCAATCACCACTGTCCCAATAAATCTTTCAAAAAACTGCCCTTGTGAGGAAGGAGAGCTCCACCCCAAGTCCCACTGCATCATGGGAGTACACTTGATGCAGGAAATCACTGGCCGCAGTGCGTGTGTGTGAGTGCGCTCGCTCCTGTGTGTGCGTGTGCCTTCACACAGTTCAATATCACCTTCTCACTTGGTTGGGCAGTAGAGATGTGTGAATCACGCAGACAAAGCCTGCAGTGCAGCTTATGTCAGAGAACTATGGGAAATGCCCATAAACACATAATGAAACAAGAGGGCAGACTAAACCTTCTCAGAATTAAGAACAGGCAAAGCAATATACACTTAAGTTTGCGTGTGAATTTCTGTGCAAGCAACACAAATAGATTTGAAAACATCTTTATTTTTCTAAATCTGCAATCATAAAAACCCCATTTAATTCTATTCCACCCATTTACCTTCCAACCACCTACACTGATCCGGGTCATTGGACTGAACTGAGCTGAGGATGGTAAATCTAAATGCTAACTTCATTACTTCGCGTCACTTTTACTTTCACACCAACTGTGTCCAGGACACAAAAGCCCAGAGGCGTAGCTGGGAATTCTGGACCCCCTGACAAATGTCACCTTGGGTCCCCCCTGCAAATATGCGTCCCACACATAAATTTTCAGTAGATTTTATTTGGGCGGGGGGGGGGGGGGCCACCCCCTTCAACCGGTTTGGGGCTTTGGGGGCCCCTGAGGGTAGATTTTGGGGGGCACAAAATATTGAAATTTTGTTCAAACA
>JABFDZ020000118.1:10661195-10673194 GCA_019775955.2 Pollimyrus isidori | reverse complement strand
CCCCCCCCCCCCCCCCCCCCCCCCCCCCCCCCCCCCCCCCCCCCCCCCCCCCCCCCCCCCCCCCCCCCCCCATCCCCATTCAACAGATTTGGGGATTTGGTGGCCACTGAGGGTAGATTTTGGGGGACTCTAAAGATTCTCATTTTGATCATCCTGACTGCCTCACAATAGCGGCAGACAATAGAGGTCTACGCTGAAGAGAATTGGACATACTGGCTTTTGTTAGGCATCCCAGCAGCACTGCCCTCTAAGTGAAGTCCTCTGAATTAAATTGAGGGGTCTTTAGATCAGTACATAGCAGAGCTGCTCAAAAAAAGTGTCTGACCTGGCTTTCTACTCACTGGCCAGGGATGACTCACTCAAGCTACTGCATTCACCATGTTCCCAGTACTATGAGGTACACCATTCACCCATCTTCCAGGGCTACAAGGTACTCCATTAAGTCTGTTCCCAGTACTACAAGGTACTCCATTCAGTCTGTTCCCAGTACTACAAGACACTCCATTAAGTTTGTTCACAGAACCACAAGGTACTCCATTCACACTGTTCCCAGTATTACAAAGTACTCCATTCATTCTGTTCACAGTACTACAAGGTACTCTAACCAGTTTGTTCACAGTACTAGAAGTTACTTCATTCACTCTGTTCTCAGTACTACAAGGTTTCACATCTAAGACATCCCCTGTAGCATTTGTCGGTGTTACTAATTATGAACATATGTTCAAAATCTACAGTATATTACTATATTGAATGAACATATGGCCAATAATCTACAATATACTATGTAAAATTTCATATATGATAGTTCCAGCTTCTCTATTCCATAGATTATTTTATGTATTGATGCACCATACAAATAATCACCATACAGATGATACACCTTGATGGCTCCAAGGTGGTACAGTGGTTAGCACTGTCCTCACACTCCTGGGATCAGGGTTAGAGTCTTCATCTGGGCTATGTGTGTGAAGCTTGCACGTTCTCCCCGTGTCATGGTGGGGTTTCTTCCAGGTACTCTGGTCTCCCCACAGTCCAAAGACATGCTCAGGCTAATTGGAGTTACTAAATTGGCCATAGGTGTGAATGGGGTGTGTGCGCCCTGCCATGGGCTGGCCCTCTGTCCTGGGTCGTTCCCCACCTCGTGCCTGGCATAGGCTCCGGATCCCCGGTGACGTAAGAACATAAGAAATTTACAAATCAGAGGGGGCCATTCGGCCCATCAAGCTCGTTTAGGGAGAACTTAACTAATAGCTCAGAGTTGTTAAAATCTTATCTAGCTCGGATTTAAAGCAACCCCGGGTTTTAGCTTCCGCTACACTAACAAGAAGACTATTCCATACTCTAACTACACGCTGTGTAAAGAAGTGCTTCCTCAAATATGTTTTAAAATGTTTTCCCGTGACTTAGAAGGATAAGTGGTTTGGAAAATGGATGGATGGGTATAGAATAGCACTTCAGCTGAATTTTGAGTCGTGCATCCTACTCCCAAATTAGGGCACCCCAACAACTCAGGGGCCACTCAAATACCCCCAAAAATAAGCACAAGACCTGAAATACACCCCACACGTTTGTGTATGCATACACAAGCTTGTTGTCCAAACATAAATTCTTCACTTTTCAAAGAACGAGGAAGGTTTACCAGAAATAATTTAAATATTGTGTTGCATGAGATCATGCTGCAAAAACAACATCTTGAGACCAGCAAATTGTTCATGACTCAAATATTATAAATAAGCTATAACGACAACAGCAGCATAGTACTGTATATGACAAGCAGTATGTCAGATGGATAGATGAATGGATATTACAGGTTCTACATTTCAGATAGTAAGAATTATTCATACCAAACTGAGCTTGACAGCTGTGCTAGGCAGGACTTTAAGATTTCTTTGGTCACAGGCATTTTCCCAAAAGCAAAAGGATCATCCTGGGAAGCCATATAGAAAAGCATTTTTTCCTCATAGTGTATGAGAGGGTCAATATGTACCACAGTGGGAGGACCACAGAGGGGTCAATACGCCCCGAGCTCATCTGTGCCACATCTATATGACGATGTGCTTGGCTATACAGCAGCTGAGCCATCAGCTCACACTTCCTCCTTCCATGAAAAGCAGACCTTTGAGGTAGAGGCACCCAGGCTGGGTCCTCCTGAAAAAGCTCTCGGTGACGCCTAGCCCTGTGATACTCCGCCCTGCCAGCTGAAGGAACCACGAGCGTTGGCTTTGGGACCCAGCCTCATGTTCCTTCACCCACCACCGTCTGAAAGAAGGTAACGCAGCAAAACCGACTTATTCCAAAGGCCAAGTTAATAGAAAATGTTAAGGCTGAAAACTGATCGATTGACCTCAATTATGAGCTGCTACTCTTTGTAGGCAAGAGAGAGAAAATTAGCTTTCTTTATGAGGGACCTGTTTTCTTTGTCAAGGTTCATTCTCCTTTATGTAAAATCGATGCGGGCCCTCTGTGATGAAACGTCTGCCTGTGCTGACCCCCCTATGCAGAACACTTATGCTATTGCACAAATAACAGAGTCATGCTTTGGCACAGCACAGAAACTCCAGAACACATTATCAGCTCTTAGGTGTTAGCAGCATCACAGTGCCTTTTTCATTTAAGGGAATCACCTTAAGAAGACATTTCAATCACCATAACATTGAAAATACCATTGGGAATCCTGTGGACCTAGATATTATGTATATCCATATGTTGTTAGGACTGCACACTGACCTCAACTACTAATAATTTGATACCCACAAATCTTGTGTTGTGTACAGTTTAGTTACGGATGTTACTGACCGTGACAGCTGTGTTGTACTGCATTCATATTCTCTATGATTAATGGTCAGGGTGTATGTTTTTCTTTTTGCCTTAAGCAATTTAAACACATTTTCATATTAGTAGATGCTCTTAATCAAGGTCACAAAAAGATGTGCTAAATTAGAGTAGCACATACATAAGACACATGTGCTACACCCAGTGAATTGAGTAAATAATAACAAAGGCATGCCGTAGATTTTAAACGCTTAGTTAACAATTCAAAGAAATCCTAGTTTGGATGAATTTACATGACGTGAATTAAAGTGTCTTGCTGCATTTATTCTGCATACATGCTGCATAAAATATCACTTCATGGTCGCTAGTTTATACAAAACAGCAGCAACTTTTCTCTGAACATTGACAAGCTCAGCTCCTCACATTCTCTGACCTAACTGTTAAGTTTAAGCTGGCTAAGGTCCACGTATCATAAAAATCCCTTCACATTACAGATTGTGGTGATTAGAAGTGAATTAGGGCGCATATAACACCGACATAGAAACCCCAGCATGGTACTGGCTGGGCAAGTAGCTAGACTAGATATAAACACTCTTAGGTTATTGCCTTAATTTAGCTGTGTGTGTGAACAGTGGTACCATAATTAATGGTGAACCAAAATAACCTCGTCAAAGGAGGTGAGATTATGTATAGAAATGCACTGCGACAGGACAAGTTGAGGGTAATGAAAACCGCAGAGGGTGCAAGACGCAGGACGGAACTGCGAAGGCATTCCGAGACGAAGCAGTGGGCCGGTCCCGCTTCAGTCCCGCTGAAATGACAAGCGTAGGGCTGCTGATTATATTTTACTCTTTCATTAAACTCTTGTTTTTTGGACAGTTGTGTTTCAGTGGCGGTTCCTTGAACCTGGTGATGTTAAAGGACACCTGTCTGTTAATGAAACAGAGCTTAGTCTCCCATTATCTTAAGGCTCCTTTCGTGCACCATATGCGAGGAATAAGGCTGCAGTCAGGCGCTCTTGGCAAAAACGGCGGCGGTCTGACTAAGAAGACTGGCTGGTAAAGACTAGCTGGTAAAGACTAGCCGGTCCAGCGACTGGAAGGTGCTGTGCTCTCAGGGGGAGACGAGGCTTCTTCAAAGCACCGTGAGTGCCACAGTATTCAATGTGAAATCTCAGGCGGGAGGGAGCGTATTACACTCGTCTGGCGGGGGGCACAAATCACAAACCGCGGTTTGTACAAAGTAAAGGAGAAGGTTTACTGTGCTCTGGGTGAGGGGGGGGGGCAGGCTTCAGACCCAGCTCAGAGGTAAGATGGACTCCCTCGGCTATGCCCCGGTTCTCCGGTGCTGCTTGGGCCTGGCACATGCCAGCGTTTACCTTTGAAGTGAAGGTCAGCGTGGCTTTAAAGGGCAGTCAAATAAGGCTGCGTTAGGGTATAACTCTGCCAAGGAACCTCCTGCGGGGATCCCAGTGGTAACGTGTCTCTGTGGCCGCCTGCCTGGGAAACCCAGGCTTTCTGACACGGCTACAGTGTGAATGTGAAGCTACAGTATGGGGGGGGGAGGGCTTCTCCCCCTTTACTCACTGCATTGATATCAATTAAGAGTCTGCAACATGTGTTGCTTTGCCATTATGGAAGTCTGAGTGGGAATGACAATGTATCTCTCCTGGCTTGTTTTTACATGAATGGGTATTGCATGTGAAAGGGGTCCCACACCAGGAGAGTTATGCTGTGCGCAGTACAGTTAGGCTGAGTCACATACACAGACTGTGCAGTACAGTTAGGCTGAGTCACATACACAGACTGTGTGGAGCAGTTAGGCTGAGTCACATACACAGACTGTGTGGAGCAGTTAGGCTGGTTCACATACACAGACTGTGTGGTGCAGTTAGGCTGAGTCACATACACAGACTGTATGGTGCAATTAGGCTGAGTCACATACACCGACTGTGCAGTACAGTTAGGCTGAGTCACATACACAGGCTGTGTGGCGCAGTTAGGCTGAGTCACATGCACAGACTGTGTGGAGCAGTTAGGCTGAGTCACATACACAGACTGTGTGGTGCAATTAGGCTGAGTCACATACACCGACTGTGCAGTACAGTTAGGCTGAGTCACATACACAGACTGTGTGGCGCAGTTAGGCTGAGTCACATACACCAACTGTGCAGTACAGTTAGGCTGAGTCACATACACCGACTGTGCAGTACAGTTAGGCTGAGTCACATACACAGACTGTGCAGTATAGTTAGGCTGAGTCACATACACAGACTGTGTGGAGCAGTTAGGCTGAGTCACATACACAGACTGTGCAGTATAGTTAGGCTGAGTCACATACACAGACTGTGTGGTGCAGTTAGGCTGAGTCACATACACAGACTGTGCAGTATAGTTAGGCTGAGTCACATACACAGACTGTGTGGTGCAGTTAGGCTGAGTCATGTGCCCTAACATGAAAAAGAAACCAAGATTGCATCGTGACTGGTGGCCATGCTGTGTCATTACCCTCTGTTTTGTCCTTTTATGGTTATACATTGGTGGTTGATGTACACGAAAGGACTCCTCAAAATAAGCAAACTACAGTATCATCAAATCCAGTCTCGTATTTTCTTCAGCTGTTACCTTTCTGACGTCTTTCCCAGTGGAGCTGCAGTTCTGTCACGAGCGGTGAAATGCAGGCAGAGAGGAAATCACACTAATGCACTTTTGGCGTGGGGGAGACCAGGCTAATCTCTTAACGCTTTGCAAAAAATTGGATGGAATGAAACTCCTGACCAAGATAAATAAGGACTCTTCCCCTCATTTGCCTTCTGCTTTGCAGAACTGTGGTTACATGAGTCGATTCAGGACAACAGCAACCTGGTTTCCAGCTACGCAGACAGGATCGCAGGTCACTCCTTTCTAAGAAAACATATTGCATTGGCATAACTATGCCACAGTGCTTTTGAAACATGCTCTCCTGACCTGGAAATCTTTTTTCATAAACTGCAAGCCCTGCTCTTCTCCCTGGGAATCTGTCTCTTTAATTCAGACCCACATATACATTCTACTACAGTCCTTTTTGCTTGAAGTGCAAGAGAGACTAGCTGAGCAGAAACTGAGCTGGAAAAGAACAATCTGAAGTGCCATATTATCTTTGTAGGGCGCATTTGAGCAAGGATCTCCCTAAATACAGACAGTACATCACACATGCTACCAGCGAGGAGAAGATACTGGACCATTTCTACATATTCAGCTCTGAGACATTCTAGCCACACCACAGTCCATCCCATCCCAAATACAGGCAAAGTCTAAAATGAGTCAAGTCCACGGCACAAGTATACTATAGCAAAGCTACGGAGCTGGCTTGACTTCACACGCTGGAATGTTTTCAGGGTTGCAACCAGAAGCCTAGACAAATGCACAGGCATGGTGACATCCTGAAAGCTCCTGGGTTATTTAAAACACTGACAAGCCCTGGCTCACAGCAGAACTCAGAGAGCTTCTTAGGGCAAAAGAGGAGGTCTACAGGAGTGAGGGCAATAAGACTGCAGGGTACAGCGTGGAGAAGGAAGACAGAGTAGCCAATAAAAGGCAGTCTGAAAAAATGAAGAACAAGGTATTCACTGTGAAAGGGGATGCAGGAAGCTACAAACAGAAAGAGCATCTATCCACAGACAACTGCACAGCTACAGACTAAACAGATTGTACTGCAGACGGGAAAGGCCTGAAGCTGACCAAGAACAGCCCCCCTACCCATGATGAATCCTGTCTGTCCCGCAACTGCATTAGTCTGCACACAACTGACAGCACACATGCGCCCTATGGCCAGCACTACATCATATACTGCACATTTATTTATTCAAACGTATTTACTAGTTAATGTTGTCTGTAAGTTGACTATTGATTTCAGCTGCACCCTGTCATGCTTCTTAAATGTCACTGCAAGCACCACGCCAAACTGAATTACTCAGCCAATGAGCATAATTCTGATTCCACCTTATAATATATCAGCAGCATTTTCTCATACATTCACATTCATTCATTCTTTTCCAGCCCTCTTGTAATTCACTTTATTGATAGACGTCACTTATTTTCTGCAGAGTGAATTATATAAATCATGAGGCTCTGTCTCATCTATCCCATCACTGGCGCCAGTGTCCTTTAAATATCCCCAGTGCAGCATGCATTAATCATTTAACCCCCCCACCCCCACCACCACCCCCACTTTATCTCCGAAATGACTCACAACACAAAGATGTGCCTTATCCCAGATTTACAGGTAGCCTATGCGTATTGTCCTCAGCTAAGTCATTAATATAACGATTAGCGTATGAACTTTATGGAAGATGCTATAAACTTGTTCCTGTTGCTAAATTTTAAGGCCCTTTATGCTGGCGGACAAGAGACGCTTAAAGCCAGCTATTGTTTCATAATGCAGGACAAAATGTTTTATCCTTTCACACAATGTATTAAAGCAGAGTACAAATAAAAAATCATTTTTATGTTACATATTCATAGAGTACATCTGCTTTTAATACAGCCACATTGCAAATTACACAGAAGTTGAGCAATACACCAGGAATTTTGGTCTCAACCAAGACACAATGTGTTGCATAATTTTTTGTAATTTCTTAGCGAGAGAAATTGCAGCTGAGCACATGTTTAACTGAGTTGTGAGGGGGATTGATTATTATCCACATTAGCTAAACCTACAGAACAAGTGAACAGACATCAGACCAGCAGCATTGTGGGCAGATGGCAGGTAAACGCCCCATTACTTAAAGGTTAAGGGAACTATCAGGACAGTGGAATCGAAGGATTGCCTGCCTCTGAGGCATTTTCATCAAGGCACGTGATCTACTAACTATGGCCAGTCAAGGCCATATCACTTGCCTCTTCCAATCTCCACAACCTGTAGTTAAAATTTATTTTTGTCCACTAGAGGGCACTCACCGTAGTGCGGGATGATGGCCCAGGCCATGGCGGAGGCATAGATGCCCCCGATCATCCAGAACATGCAGAGCCAGCTCAGATGCTCTCCCCGCTTCTCCCGCGCCAGCACCTCTGAGAAGTACGAGAAGACGATGGGCACTGCCCCGCCAATCCTACAGGGAGGAGGAGAAGGCAGGGAGTTTGCCAAAGCTGTTCCAGGCATGCAAGCGACTGGCAAAGGAGGTGTCACAAGAAAGCATTACAACACCCACAGAAGACGACTTTAAAACTGACTCCTTTTTTCTAAAGTGCCAAGCAATATGAAGCAGTGTGTTTGGGACGCTGTGAATGAACTGGTACAGTTATAATGAGTTATAAGACGTGGCGGTGTCAGTACTTGCCGGGTTATCAGCCAAATGGTCTCCATACACTACGATGGCGGTTCGTGGGTATAAGTGTCTTCACAACGACTGCAAGAAGCATTTACTCTTTGACTACTCTAGATTCTGTATACTGTATATACTAAGACAGAGAGGAAACAGCGTGTGGTGAGTAAGGTTCAATAGCGCAGTGGGGCGGTGTTAGATCACACCTCCGGCTGAGGTTTCAGTCTGTTCCTTTAATCCACAACACCAATATTGTTTAAATAAAGAAAATTAAACTGCTTCACCTAATACATTGTAAGGAACACCGCAGGTCTTTTTTTAAGTACATTTTTTTAACTGCTTGCTTTGCTAGAAGAGAATGTGAAATGATTCAGACAGCAAGAAAAACAGTCGCCTCCCAGGCTATTTATCTAGGAGGTGTAATGAACCTGCCAAGACAAGACACAGAGAACGGAAAGCTCTTTTGCGAAGCCTTCCAGCCTCCAGTTTTCACCAGATCATTTCCACGTCTTATATAGATCTTATATAAAACTAACCATCTGCCTACAGAGATTCCTAATAATATCCATCAGTGCCTTGGTGCCAATGTGCCTTGAGGGTTCCTGTACTGACCAAAGACACCTTCAAACCAACTAAGTGCATTAAGTCCTTTACAATTTTTTTTTGTAGTATTACACACTGTGCCTGTGCAATGGTAGATCTAAATTTCCATGACGTTTTGCCCCCTCTGCCGAAATGTTCACCAAAGCTACGCTTTTGTGATACCATTGCAAAGAAACAAGGCATGATACTTTATTTGAATTCTAAATAACTGCCAATCTAAACAAGGTTTACTAAAGAACAGGCAATCAAAATTTGGTATACTAAACCACTACCAATTATAATATGGTACATTAAACCACTATCAATTAAAACATAGTATACTAAACAATCACCAATCAAATCATGGTATAGTATACCATGATTACCAGGTATACTAAACAACTGTCAGCAAAAACATGGTATTCTACACATCCGTCAGTCAAAATGTGGTATACTAAACAACAGCCAATCTAAACATGGTTTACTAAAGAACAGGGGATCAAAATATGGTATACTAAACCAATACCAATTAAAACATGCTATACTAAACAATCAGCAATCAAAACATGGTATACTAAACAACCATCAGTCAAATCATGGTATACTAAATAACTGCCAAAGTTAAAAATACAAATACAAATATCTCACATTTATATGTGAAAGTGATTACTACATGACACACATACTGTACAGCTTTGTTCTGGGAATGTGTGTAATCTCTCAGTATCATGCATAATTATTGTGACTTCTGACAGTTAACTAAATTATGTTTAATAGTGACACTGATCATCAAGCAGAACTGAGCAGCCTCATGCTAATTTGTTGTTGGTGATAAAACGCTTCCTTTCTTATGGTCAAGATCCTTAAATAACTGGAGGAAATGTATTTAATGATCTCAAAGCACTACATTCAATATTTTAAAAAAATAATAATTAGACTGTAGCAGACTGTGTAACTTCCACAATTAATAAAAAAAAAATACATCACAGGTATTCTGCCTGCACACCTGGGGTTGTGGGAAATGGCCAAGTTTCCACAAATAAACTGCTAAAAGTATTCATTTTAAATAATCAATACTTATGGTAAAAGTCACTCTTGGTTGTTTATGTTGTCACACAACAGTTAGTAAATGTCACCCATTTTAATGATGGGAAAACGGACGCAAGAAAAGAATGGATGCAAACAAACAGAGTTCAAAAAGCTATAGGACTCCAAACAGCAATCCTGCAGCAAGTCATTTTGCAACATAGTAACAGAACAAAGCAGATTCAGTTACAGTTGCTGAATCCCATATGTTAAAAACAAATTCAGGAAAGTGATAATACTGGTTTTACAGCAAAAGCTATTCAGAAATGATGAGGTATTACTCTACCGCTAATCTGAAATATCAGTATGATGAATCTGTCTTCACTGCCAAATCATGCCCAAATATATCATTTCAAGGTTATTATTTTTCCTAAATATATTTTAACTATCTTGCTTATAATTACAAAAACAATACTGTATTTTGCATTCAACTATGCTATATTGGTATGGAAGAGATTTTCATACCAGATTTAATTTTGAAACTATTGAGAAGATTATGTAAAGTTATTACTTTTACTGTCGCACCCAGTCTGTAGGACACAACAAAAACATATCGTTTGTTTATCCAGCATTTGTTTATTTCTCAGTAAAAGCAAAATGAGGGATAAGCATATCCATGATCTACACAAATAGTCCAGAAAGCAGTTATATGACAAGCACAACCAATCAAAGATAATCGTGATTTCGAGTCCGAAAATGTGTGTTGAATCAACCCAGTTGCTGCCGAGTGAACAATGTCATCCGATTTGGTGCGGGCAGAAAACACTGAACATTAACTGCACACATAAACAGTACATAAACACACACACACACACACATGCACACACACACACACTAGGTATCTACAGTATTTCCTTGTGGGGACTCTCCATTTATTTCTATGGGCATAACCCTAATCCCAACTACAACACCATATCTAAAACAAGATTGGTCACTGTGTAAAATGTGAATAAAAACATACAATAATTTACAAACTAAATAAACCCGTAGTGGACAGCATGGCAATGCAGTGGTTAGCATTGCAGCCTGGGACCTGGGTTCCGTGTGTGTGGGGTTCTCATGTTATACCTGTGTCATAGCAGGGTTGCCTCCACGTACGCCGGTTTCCCCCCATAGTCCAAAACATGCTGAGGCTAAATGGAGTTACCAAACTGCCTATGTGTATGAATGAAGGGCATGTGTGAGTGTGCCCAGGGATGCATTGGTGCCCCATCCTGGGTTGTTCCTTGCCTGGTGCCCATAGGCTCTGGACCATTCAAACTGAGCATATATTTGTCATAAAACAATAAAACTCCTCAGTTGTAACATTTGACATTGTCTTTGTTCTGCTTTCAATTAAATATGGGTTTATATGATTTGCATGTACTGTACATTTTACACAGCATCCCAACTTTTTTGGAAATGGGGTTATATGACAAGTTTAACCCCAACCCAGCCTAAACCTTGACCATAAGTAACTAAACAAAATACAACACCTTTAACATTTTTAGTTTTTTGAGATCATTTTAGTTTTTTATAAAAGTTTTTTATAAAATTGAGTTTCCCCTTGTGTGTACATAATACACACACTGGATTGTTTGAGGAGGTATACATGTTAAATGTCAAAGACACAATATGTCTAGTAAAGCAGAATTACACTGCAGATGCATTTTGCTTGGCGACAGTCAGGAAAACCCAAACAAGTGAGTTGGTAATTCTGAGGGTCTCCTGGGAGACAGACGGCAGGGTGGGGGGCCGGGTACTCACCCGAACCCGGACACCATGCGGCACAGCAGGAAGACGCCGTAACCCTGCACGAAGGACGACAGGAAGGCGAAGAAGCCGTTGACGGACATGCAGATGAGGAGCGTCTGCCGACGGCCCACCTTGTCCGACAGACCCCCCCAGAAGAAGGCCCCAACCATCATTCCCAGGTACACGATGCTGCCTGGGTAGAGAAATCAGGAGAAGGCAGTTAAATGCCAGCCATGCTGAGCTGAGGCTAGAACTGCGGGTACAGAAATATGCCTGTGCTACAGTGACTGAGCACAGCCCGTTTACACTGAGCACAGCCCATTCACACTGAGCACAGCCCGTTTACACTGAGCACAGCCCATTCACACTGAGCACAGCCCGTTTACACTGAGCACAGCCCATTCACACTGAGCACAGCCCGTTTACACTGAGCACAGCCCATTCACACTGAGCACAGCCCGTTTACACTGAGCACAGCCCATTCACACTGAGCACAGCCCGTTTACACTGAGCACAGCCCATT
>JABFDZ020000118.1:10624069-10642020 GCA_019775955.2 Pollimyrus isidori | reverse complement strand
TCACCTTTCTTTCCCATTCTGACATTCAGTTTGGAGTTCAGGAGATTGTCTTGACCAGGACCACACCCTTAAATGCACTGAAGCAGCTGCCATGTTATTGGTTGATTAGATAGTTGCATTAATGAGAAATTGAATAGGTGTTCCTAATAATCCTTTAGGTGAGTGAATATATATATGTATGTATGTATGTACTGTATGTATGTGTGTGTGGATGGATGGATGGATGGTCTTAATTTTTTGCTGCCATTGATAAAGCAAACTCATTCAGCCTTACCATTCCTCTTGCATTTGACTGACTAACTGAGCAGTTAAAAAATTTTGTGCTCGTACAAGTGTGTATGGCATGTTTTCAAATGGTGCTTAATTAATTTAATGTTGACTTAATCCATAACTATAGACGTGAAGAATTGTGGGTGTTTGGTAAAGGTTGACTTATACATTTATTTAAGTGTGTGTGTAATGATTCAGTCTGGTGCACTCCAAGAACAGTAATCTAATAATAAACCTTTGCAGCATGAAAGAGAGTTTTGGCCTTTCCATATACTGTATATTTTAAACGTGTAACATCTGAAAAAGGAAATACTGTAAAATTATAACAGCTCCCTGGCATATATCACTAGCAATGACACAGAAATGAAAACGTGTCTTCTCTCACTTCGACATCGGAAAACATGAAGTAGATGAGTCTGCCCACCAGGTAAACAAAATAGGTAATTAGATCAGTGGTGGAGGTTTTCATCATCAGCGAGAGGCTGTAGCATTGTGCTTTTCCACTTTTTCAGGAGACTTGGTGGGAGGTGGCAGTGGGCGGTGGCAGAGATAGAGGGTCCACGAGTCATGCAGGGTTGGAGGACTTGCACCGTGACATCTATCGAGGCCACTGCAGGTATCCTGTCTGAGCGCCGGTCCCCAGCTGCGGCGAGCATTATAATGGGGCTTAAATATCAAGGGGAACCTATATCTTTCGCATTCGATTGCGGTTTTAAGGTTCAAACGTTTGACCGACCAGTAATTGTGGTCTTCAGCACAATAGCATGTGCACCATCAGACGCTGGAAGAAAGACTCGTGGCGTGAGAACCACCCAGAGAACAATGGTATTAGCGGGAAACACGGGGGAAAACCTTCAACGGACGCAAATCAACCCGAGGAAGCACCTTTGAGCAAGTAAATCCACGTAGCAGAAGACAAAGAAACCATCCATAGAACAGGATCACCGTGCCAGCACAATAATCAATCATAGCGTTCTCTCCTCGAAGACAGCCGGGTAACCAGAGGCACTTTAGAAGATCATACGCCAGGCGAAATCACAGTGAGGGAATCCAGGATCTCCACACTGTACACACTCCCCGCAGCGACAAAACGCTGCCCAGCTGGACTCCCCCGACAGAAACGACACCTCTTCGACGTGACTCATGTCGCAAGCTTTGATTCATATTCAAGTCCAGGCATCACATTTTCTTCAGCTGTATCTTCTATACTGTCACTTCTGTCTAGTGCATCAGTGACGAACGCTCAGTCTGAAACGATTCTGGTTTTCACTATAGCAGGTGGCCCAGAGAAAACCAATAAGCTATTATGATGTAATCAGCACTATCCACCCTTTGCGGGAAAAAAAGAAAAGTTCAGGCTACAAGAACATTTTGCTAATGTCCAGCTAATCCATCCATTTCCAGAACCTCTTATTCAGTGGGTCACTGTCAGCCTGGAGCCTATAGCAGGACATGTAGGGTACCAAATGGGACATCCTGACCAGGATGCCAGTCTGTAACAGGACACACACACTTTAAACCCACAGTAACATCTGTAGGAGGCTGCAATGCTAACCATAACACCCGTAGCTAATGCTGATTGAAAAGTTAATACTTAAAAGCCAACTTTAAGTGTTAATAGAAGGCTTTATCAATACTTCTCCCCAGTCAAGTTAAATGAGATTTCGTACCTCTCTCATTAGAGGTGGACGTTATTTATGGATTACGATCACCAAGGCAGATCTTTAACAGCGGACGGGGTTCCCATTAACTCTGCTGGCACAGTCCGCATGGGCTGAAAGAAAGAATGAGTTTGGGGCAGGATACCCGCAAGAGTAAGCGACCGGACCCAGCGGAGGCTGCGGAGCGCCGGCCGGTGGAGCGTAGCGCTAAATGCGGAAAATTCCGGGGCATGTAAAGAGGAGCAGGATACCATCGGTGTAACTTAAACCAGGTGTATGTGATAGGCCTACGCTCTGCGTGATCTTATTAAGATATTGCAGAAAACACGTTGCTGCAGAAAGGAAGAAATAAAATGTTTTAGGGCTGCCTTTAGGCTATAGCATAGCAATCGGCGCTTGCTTAACAAAGTGTTGTAAAATATATTACAGGGATAAAAATATGAAGTGTTGACGCTGACTCACCAGGCAAACAGGACCCTGAGAAAGACTTGGTGAACATGACTCACGTTGTCTATTTTCATGGCAAGAATAATGTACTCAAAAAATAATAAATAGGCCCAAACAAACAAAAAATCACTCGGTGCATTGTTTATTTGCTACAGATTATTTTGAATAAAAATATGAAAAGAAGGGCAAAAAAATATTAATAAAAAAAAATCTGTATAACCGAGTCCATGACCTCATGAAGTAAGCATTTCTTAATTGCCGATAAAATGAATATGGTGATCAGTCTTGTAATAGCCTAGGCGAATGTGTCAGCATCGTTTTATCCGACAATAATTCAATAAGTCGGCGTATATAATACGTTACATTATTACACTGAAATATTCTTCTTCTGGAAAACATTTGACTGAAAATAATACAAACGTGGCAATCATACAAACAAACATATAAGGTTTGTTAGGGTATCGAGACATTTTAGTAATTAAGGCGAATTAATAGGATTAAACTGCCCTAGCGTTTCTAAGTTGCTGATAAAACGTTGTAATGTAAATGCAGTCGAGGTTTAAGTGAATTTACTCCGATCGCTTGGTTACCATAAGCTCTGGGTCTTTAAGGCGGCACACTTCGATGCATCTACATCGGGCAGCGCAACGTCGTTTTGTTAAATCCAGGTTAGTCTCGGAATACTGTTTGACGCAGGCTGCCTCCTGTAATGAGATTTCTGATGGCCTGACAACGTGCAGGGAGATCGGACTCCCCCATCCCGCAATCCACGGATGACTCAGAAGCTGCAGCATCCAGCTCTTCTCTAATTGACAGATCCTTTTGCTTAACGCCGAATCCTTTATGTCACCGACGGAACCTGACTCACCGTCATCGGAAAGCACGCAGGGCGGCTGTTTTAAGTGCAGAACAGTCCGGCGATCTACCACATTTCTCACAGTCGTGCATCTCACTTGACACATAAAAGCAACTTTTCTACGTATCTTGGGTGTATTATAAGCACGATGTAAAACACAACCGACTTCTGGACAATTAGCCACTTTTAATTTATAACAGGGGGTAGTTAATTGCGAGGAAAAAGGGAGGTTGGAGGTTTCGGTTCACTTGCTTTTACATGTAGGACAGGGAGCTACAGGTAATTTTACACATGATCCCTTTACAACTGTAGGCTAAAACTGACGTTTGGACAATAGTTGTAACAGCATACAGGCAATAGAAAGTACACAATTTCAAACTAATTTTGTATAAAAGCCGGTAAAGTTTCAACATGATAAAAAGTTGATTTGTGACAGTAAACATTAAACGATGTGTGACTGTATTTTTATTGAAATATAAATCGTCAGCCTAAAACCGCTACAAAATGCAGCTCTACATACACTTTATAGGATTACTACTATGCCCTGCTCAATAAAATGATAAAGAAGCGTCGATTTAAGTATTGATAACGAAAAAGAAACGCAACGCAAAAGAAACAGGGAATCTCTTCTACCCAACTATTAAAACGAAAAAAAAATCACTCACCGGTTAAAAATGGGAGAAGTGTCGATGTTATGAGTGAATACCCACAGCCGAAGATAGATGGTTGCGTCTTGGATTTAACGCTGTTGATTATTTTACAGCCACTGCGACGGGGGGTAATAACTGCCGGCGAGGTTTCTTTTCTCTTTCTCTCTTCTTTTTACGTTGCAGCTGTGCCTCTGCAGTACTTTCAAGAAAGAAGGGAGAGAGGGAGGGTGGCGAGCGAGAATGGGAGAGAGAAAGGGAACCCGGAGAGGGAGGGAGAGTACAGGGAAAATGCAATCAATACTTGTATTCTAGGGAGTGAAGTGGGCAATCCCGTCTAATGGAATAATCTAGCTGCCATCCAGTACGAGTGGAAAACTTGAAATACTGTCTGTAGTGCCAGCGACAAGGTAAAAGTAGAAGTAAAAATTCAATTTATTTAAATTGAATATTTATATGAAGTTATATTATTTTATATTTATAACATATATATATATATAATATATATATATGTATATGTAGGATCTTCAGATGAACAATATCTTAAGCAAGATTTTTCCATTGTCTTTGTCCACAGCAGCTTCATCTTCCGACGACTTATATGGTGATATGTTAAGGGTGATGGGGGGGCAGACCCCAGCATCGCTGGAACACATCCAGGGTGGCTCACAGGGGGAGAAAACATGCAGCCCCCACAAACACACATCATGCTAGGTGTGAGGCAACAGTGCAACCCACTGAGCTGTATGCCTGCAGCGCTTAAACGCCATGCATTACTCCGGTCTACAGCACAAGAGAGGAAGAACACAACATTACTGCAGCATTTGATAGTAATTTGCCATCAAGTATTTGAGAACACAGTAGTACTTCAAGAGGTCTGCGTATTGTTTCAAATCCATGTTCTATACCTGCTTGTCCTATTAAGCGTCACAAGGCAGAGAATAATTAACCCGTTACAGGGCACATACACGCTGACAGACAGTCTGCAGCTGGGATTCACCTCAGCAGGTTTTTGGGCTGTATGGGGACACGGATCGAGAACCTGGAGGAAACCCACAATGGCATGAGAACATGCAAACTCCACTGCAAAGCCCCAGGTTTCAGAGGTATGAGGAACAGTGTTCATCATTGCGTCACCGTGCAAAACTGAATTGCAGTATAACCAGGAGTCCACATCCTTTGCCAGTGATGTTTTTTGAGCTGTATGTCTAAAGTGAATTATTACCAACTGATTTAATAGCTGTCATCTCTGGAAACATAACAGGTGCCAAAAGAGAGGGCTCTTGATACAAGGTTGATGTGAAAGGCCCAGAGGATTGCCCCGCCATTGCCATTACCCCAGCAGCGTGTCACGTCGCCAAATCCAATGCTATTTTTTTAAATACTTGGAGGGCTTCCTGGTGATTTATGAGGCAATCCCCACCCCCGCACCCCCCCCCAAAGAAAAAAAAAAAATCCAATTCTTCCTGCTTGGGTGGGAAGGAGCCACATGCCACATGCTCGGTTGGAAATAACCACAAAATGTGAAGATGGAAGGAAGGAAGCTGTGAAGTTCCTTCTGAAAACCCCCGCAACGCATAGAAAACTCTGCAATTACAATAAACAGCAGATGTTTCATTTGAGTTTCAAAATGGTGGCGAGTGAATATTGTGGGGCTTGGGGGGGTGGGGGGTTAGAACTGCTAATTGCCCCGTTATTAAAATAATATGAGCTCTGCAGCCCTTTATGTCAAAACTGGGCATCTGGCATTTCCAGGCATATAGGCTTTTAGTTCATTAAATGGAATGTATGATTTAATTAACCCCACTTCTCCACCAATTGGATAATCTACCATTTTAATGACGTATAACATTTTTGTTCTTATACTCAGACTGCAGGAATGGCCTGATGGACAGTAATCAATGAGACAGGTTCAGCCACAAAATGCTGCCAACCTCTCTCCAACAATCTCACATGTAGTGGTCTTTTTTAAGACTTGATATTAATCTGCCAAATAATTTTCCTTCAATGGTTTAGCACAACCTGCACATTTGAATGTAATTGTAAGGCAAATTTTGCCGCTGCATCAGGTAAATGAAACGTATTGTTAATGTCAACAATCACTTCAGGGCCGCACAGCTAGGGGGCAGTGTAATGAAATCCGGAGCGATAAACACAGCAGCAAAAAGGAGGCTGTCCCGGCATTTCAGAGAGCAGTGGCCAGCCTGACAAAGCCTTGGGGTTTTTCCCATCCATTGCACCTGCACAACCTGAATAGATGTGGCCTCATTCTCAGCAGAGCAATGCTGTAGCCTCTGTCATGTGACCAGTCATGGACTCCAGCTTTGAATTAGCTTTTAAACACAGTTTGCCTATACAGATTATTATAAAATTGTACTTTGTGGAGAACTAATCACATCCAGCATGTCCCCTTGTCTTATACTCCGTGCTGCCTGGGATAGCTTCTAAAGATGGAGGTTCTACTCCTAAAGATGGATGGATGGATAGAGGGATTGCTTCATTTACTGTGTACGCTTTACAATCAATGTGTAACCCCTCTCTATTAAATGAAAGAGTTTGTCAAGTACCCACGGTGAATTTTAATTCAAGCATTCTAAGCCTCTCTGTCATTTTTCATTGTTGTGTGATCTCATCTTGCTCCAGCAGTAACACATAAGGATGTTTCTTTGGCTCTTTTCAACATTTATTCATTAATTCTTTTTAATTTGCATAATAGATACTTGTTTTGTACCAAGCTGTTCCTATAAACTGGAGCTAAATTGATGCAAATTTATGGAGTTTCCACTTCAGATGTAGACGTTTTTTGAACAAAATACACCTGTCAGTATCAGAACATTTTTCCTTTTGTTTTGGTTAATTATAGGTTGTCCTGGGTGTTATTCTGCAAAAATAAATTCATGCTAATTTCATGTGGGTTCAGTATTATTGTTCAACACCCACTAAAAATTCAGATTGTCCACTTAGGCAGGAAACAGTTATAGTCATGGATGAACTGTGTCATCACACCAGTGTTTAGGATTTCTCTTGGTATTTTCTTTATACAGTAGTATACCACTTGGGTAGGTATCACTACCATGGTGTGATACAAATATTTCAGTGCAAACCCGTATGCAGTTAAAAATTTTAAAGAAACACTTTTAATGGGATGTAAAATTGGCAACATTATTCTTGCATTATTTACTGGGAATAACACATCTGAGAGAACGAATGAGAATCCTTGGACTTGCAGTGATGGTTACAGATTTGTGTTTTTCCGTTGGATGTATAGAAAGCTTAGCAGATGACAATGTTCAAAACAAAATTTTATTGTCACTTTATTTTATTTAAATGTTGCCATTGGGTTAAACCAGTTTATGATCTACAATGTTTCATAATCCCACCACTGTTAGTTTTAAGCCTCTGCTTTTCCCATCACGTCAGTGTTTCCCAATCTAGTTCTCAGGGACCCCCCAGAAGCTCCATGTTTTTCCTTCCTCCCAGCTCCCGGAGCAAAAATGTGGATTGTCTGGCAGGGAACTGGGAGGGAGCAAAATCCTGGACTGGGGGTCCTGGAGGGCTGGGCTGAGAAATGCTGCAGTAGGTCTACTAGCTGCAAAGGGTTGTGATTCCATCTGTCATGCAGAAATGATCCAATTAATGAGCCAGTTGTGTTAACAACATTTGGCAAGTTGAGGGAAGCTTCATCATGCTGGTCTTAGGGACATAGATTCAGTGATTTGTGATCCAAGCTCAAGCTGACGCTCTGTCTCCACAGTTCTATCATCAAACTAATGATAGAAAATAATCATCAAACAGGGTTCCTTTAAATACCATGAGCTTTGTGTTCACACTGCCCCCTTAACTGTAGCAGCTGGCTGGGATCTCCTCTGGGGAGTCCAGTTTACATGATACGAATAATGGGGGACCCCCCCATTCTCAGTGCTGGCGTTTTCCTTGCTCTGGCCCCCTTTTACTTGGGGGTTCAGGTTTTAAAAAGGCTGCAGTGCCGTGCATTAAATGAATCCAATAAATGTCAATTATTCAACAGTCCTACTTTTAATACAGAAAAATCACTGGCAGCAGTGAAAGATGAAAATATGTGAATTATTTTGAGGATTACCTTGAAATTTCACACCTTGTTCAGTACGAATTTTAATTGAACCATCATTATTCATGATGCAATTCTGACTTTTATTTACAGAATTGTGCAAATATTATATTAATAATTTTATGCTGAAATGTTACTTAATACTAAATATTAAATAATTTGCCACCCAACCTCTGGGCATACTTACTCCTACAGCAAGCAGTCAAGGGACTTTGCATCTCAAAATAGCATCTCTGGGTGAGTTTACCCTGTGCCTGGCATCTCTTCCAGGTTGCCCCCACCCCGTGACTGGCATCACATCCAGAGTGTTCCTGCCTTCTTCCCTGTGCATCGACGAAGAGGCAAGGGTCAAATAAGAACATTTACGCTAATATAAGTTAGTATAGAAATACATGGCACAATCTTTATGACATACTTTAGCAGGCAGGTTAATAATACATGGTACTATACTGTAGTCATTTTACATCTTATTGATTCAATATATCCACCCATCCATCTTCACTCTGCTTCTGTAGTGAGGGTTGCAGTTCTGTATATTGTTCTTTAAAAGACATGTCACATCCATGTTTTTATCCAATCTGTTCTGCTTGAAAACCGTCCATGGAAAAGGAACTTCCATTTCTAATAAAAATCTAAGAATAAGAATACGAAACCCTCCCCATTCGATTCTTTAACCATCCTTTCTCTTCTTTGTGAGACACATTCTGAAGTCCTTTCAAATCACTGGAGCGCACAGATGCACTTATTTTAATGCACAACATCAAGAAAAACTTCCCTGGATTTCCTCTGGGTTCACATATTGAAATTTGTAACATGAAACCCCGTTCAGACCTGAGACTATCTGAGATCTGCCCCTTCCCTTTTAACCATTTGGTATCAAGGTTGAAATGTTCAGTAAATGAACTTTGTTAATATGGAACTCTCCATGCAGGTGGGGGCTGATAATATTCTTTTTAGTTTGGCGGAATGGATGTTCAGTTGCATCTACTTAACAATTCCTATTCATGTCCTGATGTTTACTCTTCATGTTTTCTTAGTAACTCTCTGTCCGTTAGTGTGTCACCATGAATGAGGTACCGTTATTGTCCTGGGGTCTGAACAAGCCACCGGTCCATACTTGATGTGTTGTGCACCATGATTGTCCTTGCCCGATCCTGACATGCTCTAGCCATTATGTAATGATGTGAGCTCTCCCATCCTCCATGTGTTTCTGTGCAGTGGGTTCGAAGCCTTTGTTATTTGTGTGCATTCCTTTTTGTAGGCTGTCTTGCTTGGCGTAAAACTGTCTCACCTGCCTCAATCTACCAAGTGCCACAATGTTTTAAAGAATTATCATCATGATCTACAACTGAACAAGAAAACCAGAACGTGTTTAAACTGACAACTTTGTACAAAACAGGGTAATTTCTACAGTGAAATAATTTATTCAATATTTATGGCACACTGGTCATATGCATGGGAATAAAGTAGCATTGTATATTTCAGGTCATGTCAAATATGGGGAGCCTGCAGTGGTACAACACGTTGCCGCACCCACCACACAACGGGACACCACAGAATCTGGGCTGGTGACCCCCCAGGCCGACATGCGATCCAGTCCCACCCTCCGGAAATGACCGTCCATATACCCAGCCAGGTGTTACGTGGGCGTCCCCTTGGCCTGGTCCAGCCGCTCGGGTCCTCAGCACTGAGGATCCTGTGAGCCGGATCACCCTCAGGGAAACGTGTCACATGGCTTTAGTGCTGTGACTGACGCTCCCTCACAGTGCAGGTAATGTGCCTCATTCTGGACTCCCTGAGCTACTGCTCATTCAACACCAAGTCAAACCAGCGGTACCAAAGGATCCTCCAAAGTGACAGTCACATTGATGATATTGTTGACACAGTTACTTGTGCTGAAATAACTTAGCTTTTGAAAAAACAAATCATGTCATTGATTGCAGCAGATCAATAGTAAAACACATTTATTTCCTCACAACAAATACCAGAAAAAAGTTTTAACAAGACTTTAAAAGGTTGAACCATGAACCCAAGCAGGTGCTGGTCAAAGGTCATGTTCTGGATATAGGTGTGCAGCTAGAAATTCTGTGCCCCTGATATAAGTTCCCCCCAGAATGGGGCAGGGTGCGTATATATGTGTGTGTGTGTGTGTGTGTGTGTGTGTGTGTGTATGGGGGTTTCCACCATAGTAGAAATTGCAGAGTGGAGCCCCCCCACAATACAATATACTGAGCAGATGTATAACGTTTCCTGAGTGTATGCATTATTCATTATTGGGCAACTATGAAGTGCTGGTCCCCCCAAAATCTGCCAGGACATCCGCACCAACACCCCTTAATGGATGCATGGCTGTGTTACATTTTATCTAACAGAAGTCGCTCATCCGGGGACCTTCACTGGATCACCTTTAGAAGGTGCTGACATACCTGGAGTACAAGCTGAAGTTTCCCATAATAACCATCAGGGTTATTGAGCTGCACTGTGTAGAGGCATCGTTACGGGACACAAGCATGAGCCATGGGGTGGATCATCTCCGTATTCACGCTGCACCATCTATAATCTGTCATCCTATATTAGTCCCACCCTTAATAGATGGATTCTGACATTGATGTTAATTGCTTTTTTTTTTCGCTTAGAGGTAAGTATAGATAACTGGCTCATTCTTTTGGGTCAGATGCTCAATGGTCCTCAGCACCTTCCCTTAACAGCATGAATAATTTATTTGCTTGTCTCTGTGATCATATGTTCTTATTGCCAGTTATTTACATGGGAAGTTAGAGCGAATATCTCCTTTAGGCCCCGTAGGATGGCCACCAAAATTACCGGTGAACAGCTTGCCTGTTGAGAACAATCAGTGTGGTACATCTATTGTCAATACACTCATTGTCTTAGATCAGTGGTTCTCACCCAAGTCCTTGCTCCCCCAGTCCATATTATTGTCTGCCGCCTACAAACGGCTCCCTTGTTCGATTGGCTCAGGCATGCAGATGATGAACCCGATTGCTTTAGCAGACCCATAGTAACTATTTGCATAGCTGGATATTTCCCTGGATTCTGACCCTTTGTTTAAGGGTACAACAGAGAAGTTTCCCAGTTGGAACTTGAGTCATCCTGGGCACATCCTGGGGAGGCTGAGCAGCTGCCACCTTTGCCCAAAACATTACATCATTACATGTGCCCCTCTGTTGAGGTTTCTAATGCCCCTTTTCAATATTCGTTAATATCATGTACAAAATCCCCCCCCCCCCTCCATCAGCAAAAAATACCCTCTGCTGCTCCACCCCATTACAACACCTACCCCTCCAATAGCACTGTTCAGGTCATAAGTTCATACCCTTAGCCTCTAAAATAATCTGCTTTAATATCCAGTGATGGCCACGATATAAATTTTAGTCAGCACACACATGCCAGATTTTTACTTATCTTATACGTAAGCAACGTCATGCTAAATACGAAGCGCTAAGCAGTTCATGCAGACGGCTACTCTGGACATTTGGGTTTCCTCCCAGGCACAAAACCCCTCTGGTCTGACCCCAGCCCGTGGATGGAGCTGCTTCCTACAGGTACTTCCTACCACAGCCAGAATCAGCAGCTCTCTAAACATTTTCTGGAAATGGGAGGCATCGGGCATGGAAGCCATTTTGCTCCTCAGGCATACCCAGGCTATCCATTAGCTCAGTGCCGGTCTGAGAAGCACAGGCGTGCCAAGCATGCAGCATGGTTTATGGAGTCCTCTATCTGCGCAGAACAAACATCGACGCCTGGGCCATAATTTTACAGAATGTCATCCGAATCTCATAAAGGCCTGCAGCTGAGGGCTTGATGCATCCGGGGACGAACGGCAGTCGCCTCGCCGGCATCTCTAATAAAAAGGGACAGGGAGGAAGCACGGAAACATGTAAATCTCCTTCTAGGTTCACACTCACATGGGCTGCATTTTAAAGAGCGCGCCAGGGACGCAGCCGTAAGCGAAACTGAAGCCATTCTGCGGTACAAGGTAATTTAGTGCCTGTCCTCCTGAATACGTTCTTCGGCTTAGTAGTAAAACCAGGAGCATCACATATGGCTTTAAGCAATTTGTCTATACAAACTCTGCTGTTAACAAAAGCAGGTTGTCAGCTTCCTGAACTCTGGGCAAAACCTAGAATATTCACAGCTTCTCACACCACGTTCCCACCTACTGCCAACACATTTTTTTCCCCACTTCCGGTCCTCGCCGTGTTTTTACAACATGAAATCTGTTCTGAAGCATTTTCCATTGTGTGTGATTTATAAAGCCTCTCTTCAGCGGCTCTGAATGCATGATGGATTACACTGTTTAAATGATTTAGTTCTTGCTACCCCCCTCAGGCCACAGATCCTATATTGATTTTTAATTGCAAAAGGCTGTTAAGACAAGACTCATTCTTTGTGATGTGAATGAAATTAATCAAAATATATTATTTGAAGAATACAATCTGTGTGTGTATTAATGCATATTATTAATCTGCAATGAAATAATGTTGTACCGTTATACAGTGATAATGCATGACTTATGAATTCACTAAAAGTATATCGGAATACTTAAACTGATGTCTTATAAGGTGCACACATACTCACACACACAATATTTATTTAAATATCTATTGTTTGTTTGTTTGTTTGTTTGTTTATATATAGCAGCTGGCAATTAGGCATGGCAAGGGTGCAGGCAAATTCCCCCTTGAGGGGCAGTTTATGGGAAAACGAGGGAAAACACACAAAAGGCTCAAACAGAAGGCAGCAGTCTTTGCCCTGTCCTCTACCCTCCGGACCTCCTCCCCTTTGCAAGCGTTAATCTTACTGTTCAAGACAGTTCTGCCCCCCTCCCCCCATATGGGGCAATTACTGGCTGCCAGCCATGTCCTGTTGATCCTCACAGTGGTCAGTCATCAGAGAATCATGGTTAGCTTAGGCCTGCATTGTGTTGATCGCCCCGTACTGGTCTATGGCAGTTTCCCTGTGGACCATTGAGTCACAATACATATAAATATAGACAAGAAACGTCTTAATTACCTTTATTGTGTCCTGTCACATGCCCAGTGCCAGCATGTGTATAACTAACCCACTTCCAGGGCTGACATTGTACTGGCTGCTTCCAATTCTGCTAATGAAGAGAACCTGCCAGTTGAAAGATCTCCTAAAGGCAAAGGTTTGGTAATGCATTCTGTGAAGGATCCAGAGTTTGAAAGTTACATTCCACAAATTCGTCATCACGCTGGCTCTCAATGCACGTCTTCGTTCACCTTTACCCTGGCGATGTCGGGATCCAACGTGACAGGCATAATTAACATAAAGCTCTTCTCTGAGCCTGGTGGCCCCACAAGTCTCCCGGAGATGACCTTACAGACTACCCTTCTCTTTTAAGCAAAAGGGCTAAAAGTGCAAGTTCTTAAGTTTCCCATTTAAAGGCACCACGCTGGAGCAGCTTAATGTAAAACAGTGAAACTACATGTCAGAGTCCTGGCATTGGCACTAGCAGCCTTACCATTAATCATTAATTGGCTCATATTGTACCATGTGGTATACAGCAGTGTGTGTGTGTGTGTGTGTGTGTGTGTGTGTGGGTGTGTGTGTGTATGTATGTGTGTGTGTATATATATATAACTTCATTTTCAGTAACAAATAACAGTTAATTTAGACAATATACTGAAAATTATTTATGTTCTTTGCTTGTCAGTGTTCAGGGGATCAGGCCTGTGTTTGCTGTAAACTACATAAATGAATAAAGACTCATTTACACACCTGCATTTTCCCCTGATGCAATTTCGCTGAAATCTCAGCTGCCTGTCTCTCTCTGCCCTGCCACCTTCTGTCAGTCAGCTGTACCAGCAGCTGAAGCAGCATTCAGCCACTCAGCATAAACACACGAGATTCGATGGACTCTGGGGGCCCTAAGGAATAAAAACTCCAGCTCCCCTCCAGCGTAGTAAAATGCATTTTCTTTATTTTACTGTGAAGTGCAAATTAATAATATCAACAAAGAGAATTTCTTTTCAATTCATGAAAAATAGAATGCACAAAAAAGTAGATTTGTCGTTGTGATGTACTATGCAATTTGATGTGCATTTAGTTGAAGAAATCAAGTTGTTTTAACACTAACATAACAACACAAACCGATCACAAATTAATACTATTTCTTGTAAGATGTGTAAAAGTGTTAAAAATAATGGCAAAGGGGTACCATATATTTAATCTAACAGAACCCAGTGGAAAGGGAAAAATGGATATTTGTTCCTCAGCGATCTAAGCAAAATGTGTTTTTTTTTCCTTAGCTTGACATCTCATTTCTGAGTCAATGTCTGGGGATGCAAAATATTATTCTGTGTGTGCGTGTGTGTGTGTGTGTGTGTGTGTGTGTGTGTGTAAAAATAAAGTTCAGGAGCAGGGGCAGACCCCGGCTTAACCAAATAAAGACCAGCCAGGACCAAATTGCGAAGAGAATGCAGGTCCCCACAATTTACCAGTAAGAATATTGAGCCTTTTTAAACAGCTTAAATCTCTCCTACTCATTTCGACACTAATAACCACACTATCAGATACGTATCAATCTGAAGAGTTATTCTGTGACAGACATCACCACCTAAACTCAATTATCAGTAATATGAATCATACATGTCCCTTCCTTGCCTTCCTTCCTCCACAGAAGCCCCAAAAAAGATGCCAATAAGCAATATACTGTATATGGCAAGGAAATCCCAGGTGAACTCAAATAATTCTATGAATACAGTAAAAGAGAAGCAGATAGACGTAATTGTTTTGTTCTCCCGGCCCTGCCTTGCGCTCCCCATGTGCTGAATTATGAAGATGTCCCCTTGTCTTGTGTCACGTTTCATTACATTTAAGTCACTGGCCAAATGAACCCCCCCCCCCCACATCTGCGACATAATCCATTAGACCCAGGAGGGGCCTCTGGGGGCGTACTGCCCCTCCTCTGCCTCTGCTTCCTATTCTCTTCTATGACATTTAGGACAGTGAATCCAAAAGAGTCTTTAAAATACAGAAAATCAGAAATGTAGAATTGCCACTGAAGATAGACCAAAAAATATATCATCATTGTGTAAGTATGCATTCATCTATGGTATGAATTCACCTATTGTTTAATAATCAGAAATCAGAAAAGATTTTGAAGGGGGTAAAAATAGCACAACTGTTGTAATATGAGGCAAAGAGGATGCAAATGCAATAATGTTTCACATCAGAAAATCCAGGGAAGTTTAAGACTTATAATTTCACTTGTACACAGAAAACCATGTTCTATTTTGATTGCCATCAGGCTGAAACCATCAGCCGGAAACCATTAGACGTTCAATTTCCACAGCGTCGTGCATGTGGGGGAGGGGAATAGGAGTCGTGAGATCATTAAGATGGAGGGGAGTCACGTTCCTTTTTCATTCGCTGAGCTGTGAAGGCACGACCCTTCCCATCGCCACCGACTCCTCCGCAACGTAGCGATGACTCATAATCACAAAGCGAATGACAATGATCCCTGGGAGGACATGTCTCCAAAGCAACCTGCCCCGGGAACACTATATCAAAAGCACGCTTTGCCGGGAACATTTCAGTCCCTCTTTGTGCTGATCACCTGACCTTACTCACTCAACCACAGCGAGCAAAGATAAAGCATAATAAATGTCTAATAAATAGCAAACTCTTAATGGAATGTGTGTGAACATTACGCTGCGCTATAATATTATTACATTGTTCCTGTTTAAAGTGGTAGAATTGTACTCATATTAATAAAGGACCATTTAACTACTTTATGGTAAAAAACGTATATTCAATCAGGCAGTATATTATGTGCTGTTATATTCATTTTAAAAATATTTATTTCATCTTTAAGATGCAGTACCTTTCAAAACTGATTTCTAAATGCCGGATGGAGTTTCTTCCATTGAGGTGTTTAGCTAATGTGTTTGTCTGAAGCGACACACACTTTCATCCCATTTATTTCCATGGTTGTCCTACCTGAGCAGTTCAGCAGGTTCAGTGCTTTGCTCAGAGGGCTGCAGCAGGACTCACCTGGGGCCAGAGACCTGGGGCTACCAGATACAGGTTCACATCCTTCATTTCTGCACTCGATTTCTTCCTTTGCTTAGGTTGTTTTTGATGTCTTCAGCTGTGTGAAAATCAGGAAGTACTTAATGACAGCAAAGCAATTATAGCAATGATTTCTGCATATTTTCAGAAAACAGAGATCATTAAAATGCATTATCTTTTTTTTTATTATTCATTGAGTAATTAAAGTAGTGTACATGTTTTAATGATATTAATTAAATCAATCATGACTTGCTCAAACCTTGATTAATTTTAAGTGGTGCATGTGGCGCTCATTTACACTGTTTTTGGCTGTGCCTTTAATTGCATTTGGAGAGAGACTGTTAATTAGAACATATACATGGCATCATAATAATTAGCGCAAAGCGGATTGTGTTCATGTCAGCAAATCTTTTTTTATACTCCCTTTCGTCTGAGAGTTTCATAACATCGGATGTTTTCATCGAATGCAACATGCAATTTCCACCTATTCATACAGCCTGATATTTTACTGGGGTGATTGAAGCTATGCACTTTGAAGAAGGTTATGGGTTATTCTTAACCACTACACCTCCTGCTGTTCCAGTTTATTTTTTTAATATTAAACATGTTGTGGGTGCTATGTTTATCTGTGGTCACTGAAAACGCTGTAAACATGTGCTGCTTTCTGAATGCTTACAGCATTCTTTCCCTGCCATATCTCTGCTATTTATCACTTGGTTGATTTATAACAGGAAGTTCTCAGATGCTGCCAGATACGCCTGCAGAAGGTAATGAAAAATCGACTTGTTGATATTGTTCAGACAAAGGAATTTTCAAAGTCTGTGCGCTGGAAAACTAAGGATTTTGCATTTACAACGTTTATACGTATTTCTTACCTTGGCTATAGTAATGATGACATACAGTAAATGAACCTCGTTTGTGCCAGAAGGCCTTATCAAACAACATACAAAAGTAAAGAAAAATAAATATTCTATGACCTTAACAATGTAACATTCGATGTGGAATATGTGTGTGTTACAATGTAATTTTTCTTATGCTGGGGCATGATGAAGGAGGGAAAAGAATGACGACCCAAGGAACGGCTCAAACGAAAACGGGTTTATTCACAAACAGAACAGAACACGAAGCAGGAACCTGAAAATAAAGAGACAACGAGGGGTAAAATCCAAAACAGGAAAATCAAGAACAAACAAAAGCACAACTGGGGAACAAAGCAAAACAAGGAGCAGGTGTAGAAAACAACCAAAGCTACTATAACACAAATTAATAACTGTAGAACTAACAGGGAATAACTATCAAAAATATAGCTAACAAACTCACAAGAACATAGGAACACAGCAACACATGGAAAATGGCCACAATGAACAAACAAAGAACAGAACAAGAACAGGCACTTAAATACTTAGACAACAAGGCTAACAAGGGGCAGGTTTGGACCATAACAAAATAAACCAACCAGTGGAATAAATTACAATAAACTAACAGAGACTAGGAAACCTTAACAAATGCTAAGGGTTAACAACAATATAGGAATGACTATGAACATACCTGTAAGTATAAGCAGAAGAAAATCAAGGCACAAGCAGGGTAAACCTAAAACAAGCACACATCGCAAAGCAGAAAAATATTAAATAACAGGAACTCAGGACTGGAGGGTATCAGTCTCAGAGCCGCTTGTTCAACCCATTGAACTACATAATGGCTCAGGAAGCAGGGAGATACGCTAGGGACAGAGGGAACGAGACGACCAGTGACACCTTCTGGCCAGATGAGGAAAAAACAAATGGGACACTGACCCTGACAGATTTTTATATTTAGCACTCATATAACATAGCAAGGACAATCAATGTATTGTACAAAACATTATATACTTAGGATTAATTGTATTTGCTTTTTCTCATCTTTTTCACTTACCCTGGGTAGGA
>JABFDZ020000118.1:10611122-10623374 GCA_019775955.2 Pollimyrus isidori | reverse complement strand
AGGTGTAGAAAACAACCAAAGCTACTATAACACAAATTAATAACTGTAGAACTAACAGGGAATAACTATCAAAAATAGTTAATGCAGGAACATCAGCTCAGCGTCTCTTCAAGTCCCTGGGCATCAGAGGTACCAATCTGAAGAGAGCCATCAGAGGTATTGCTGAGGAGGCAGAGCAGGGGAGCTTCTTGCTCTGGCTCAGCAGGAAGGACAAACAATAGGGGGAGCAAGATTCTTAGAGCCAGATGCAGGGGGCGGTAGGGAGACGTCCCTATCGCTGCTCCACCACCCAGAGATGTTCCGGGATTAAAGGAGTGACACATCAGTGAAGGGTGGGTCCCGGCTGACGACCCTGCAGCCCGCAGAAGGGCACTGTCGAAGGTGCGCCAGGCAGAGATGCCAAGCAAGTGGTTCCAGCTACCTGTGCTGAATAGTCTTGAGTGCAGATTCGAGCTTTATGTGTGGAATTATCTCATAGGTTGAGAAAGTTTATCCTATCCTATCCTATGCTATCTAAAAAAAAAAAAAAAAACACAGTTTCTTCCGCACAATCCTCAATGATTAAATACTGATTAGCAGATAATGCTTTAGTCGAGTAGCAGGGGGTAGTAAGCCTGACTCCCCAGTATGTTTCACTGAACAGCTTTCTTCAGACTGACTCATAATAAATCACAGCAGAGACAATTATACTGTACTCTGGGAAAAAAGATGGCCCCTGGAAAATATGCTCAAATTTCACATTAAACATGAATAAAAACATTTTATCTTTATTAAGACAGCCGCATAAATCTTCATACTTTAAAGCCAAATAACAATTAGCTAGGGGGAGAGAGGCAATAATGATTAAAGCATCAAAATAGTTTACAGTTGGGAAACGATTGGTGAACCTCCATAAGCATTGTAGTGCATTTCAGTAGCTGTTAGGGGTACTGTAAAAACATTCTAGCTTTGTCATGCATCTTTAATTAAACAACTATTTTGTTTATAAAACCTCTATGACATAGTTGTTATTGTATTGTTGTTAATGATTATATTACAACTTCACCTTTATTGTTGGATAGCTGATTTAAAATCTGAATGTTGCAACAATGTCATGTTTTATTGGTTTTTGTTTGTTAATGTTTTCACATTAAGCTGAAATGTTTCAGTGATTCTCAGAAAACTGTCATAGACAATTCAATTATACTTTTATTGCAACATGAATTTTTATGAGCCAATAAACACACCAGAAGCCCATTACTTTAATTTTACAGATATTAATTGTAAGCTTTTGACATAATTAAGATAAATCAAACTCATTTGTTAATTTAAATTTGGTTTGATTTTTATAAATGACTAATGAAAAAAAACGCATTATAAAATCCATATATGGGGTACTGGCTGGTCTTTTTCAGTACTTTGTAAAGCAAACTCAAGTAGAACTATCTTAAAATATCAAAAACTCTCTGCTTATCAAAGACAATAAGACAACATATGACAACGTGCTTCCTTTGTGTATTAACCTGCTTACTCAGGATCAAAAGAAACAGATAAATGCTGTATTTCATTTCCTGTATAGAGCATTTAAAATGAGTCCACCAGCTTTTCAGGACCAAAAGCCATCTTTTGCACTGTTTCCTTCCACGCTATGGAAAGGCAAAAACTGGCCTGGCAAACAAAATTAAACGAAAAACAGCAGCGTGCTCATCAGACTGTCATCAAACTCGATAGATCGCACCATGTTGATGACTGTCTCCCACAGTAAATGAACACCGCCAGATGTTCTAATTTGTGACAATGTCAGTCTGTATGAGCACCTTGCTAAATGATGTTTTCAGTCATTGCTCCTTGTATTACAATTTAACTCTATATGGGGTCTTATAATCTATAACATAACTTGTTCATTAAACGTTTAAACTACATAATCATCCACCCACTTTCCCATACCTGCCAACATTTCGGTGTTTCGGTGTTCGAGTTATTTTGGTGGTGCCGGGAGGGAATTGGATAAGTCAGTAAGGAAGTAAGTAGATGATTAAATAAATAAACAGATTATATAGATAGTTAGAGAGACAGACAGACAGATGGCTGCATACACCCCTTAAATTGAGCTGTTTGTTGTTAAGTTGCAGTAAGGAGTGGGTCGAAACTGTATGTATTGTGTGAATTGCGTGTCTATATTGTGTTTCATAAACAATCAGTCAACTTGGGTGACATCATACAAACATACACAACTTATGGATTCATGTATGACAATTATTCATAACAAAGTTTGAGGGCCGGGCAAATTTCAGGACTTACCCAGGAGCAACAACAAAATGGCCTTGAAGTACAGGAGAAACCTGGGGAGAATGGGAGTGTCTGCAGGCATCCTTTTAGTCTCTTATTCTACTCATGGTCCAGGGGTCTTGGAGCCTCTCCCCAGGAGCATAGGGCACAAGGCTGGGGCTCCATCCTGTACAGAATGGCAATTAACATTATGATCACAATAGGAAAAACACTCAGTACAAGTAAATTGTGTGTAATTTTAATGTTTTTTATATCATCTTCTATGGTTAGTTAAAAATATATCATTGTCCTTCCTATGTCCTTCCAATGTCCATCACCTTCCATCTACAGTGGTTAGAAATTTGTGTTTTAAACAGGCTCCTTTCTGTACTTCAGCCTTGAGCATATGTTCTCATTTGGGGTTGGGATTGGGGTGCAGTGGTTGGCACTGTTGCCTCACATCTCTGGGGCTTGGATTCACGTCTCCATCAGAATTCCACGCATGTGGAGTTTGCATGTTGTTATTATGGTGTTTCCTCCAGGTATGCGGGTTTTCCCACACAGTCCATAAACAGGCCAAGGCTAATTGGAGTTACCAAGTTCTGTGTAGGTGTGAGTGAATGGCATGTGTGAGTGTGCCCTGTGATGGGTTGGTGTCCCATCCTGGGTCATTCCCTGCCTTGTTCCTGTAGGCTCAGGCTTCCCTGTGAGCCTGAGCATGATAAGCAGTTTTGGGAAATGGATGGCATATGTATTCAACCTATGCTGATATTTCCAGCGTAATGCCCCTACTGGTCAGAGCCTCCACTTGCAGCTTGTCCCATCACGGCATGAGGCCGCAGAAAACAAAAAAAAACATTTCCTTCTAAGATTTAACATGAAATCCATCAGTAAGGTGTAAAGGATGGCTCAAACCACCTAGTGAACATTTATATAACTAGAAAGCTAAAGACTGTCTTCAACACTTCTGACCTTGTTTTGGTTTGAATCTCCCCTCTGCTTTGTGTATGTGTGGAGTTTGTATATACTGCATATTCTCCCCATGTCACACGAGTCAGCCCAAATAAATACAGCTTTGATTGGTGTATCTAAACTGCCTGTCCTGTATGACTATGCATGTGAGTGTGTCTGCATGTGCCCTTTGTTGGATTGGCATCTTGTACTCCAGCCTTGTGCCTATACTGTAGCTGCTGCCATGCAACCCTGACCAGAATAAGCATTTGGAAGATGGATGGATACATGGATGGATGATTTTGGGCAACAGTTCAAGTCTGGATAGTTCTTAAGAGCTTTAGAATGCAGATCACACTATTATATATGTATTTAAAAGTTTGATGGAGCTTGCCATTATTCCATTCAATATTATCAAGGGCAGTCTGTTCTAGGAAAGAGAAACTGCAAGATATTAAACCAATGAAATAAGTACAACTGGTGATTTATAAAACATGGCTGCAATATTTTTTTTTAATTCATTATAAATGACCAAATTAACCATTAAGACTCTGGAATGATGCAGATGTCCGTCTTTGGTATTTATTAAAATTAGTGCTAAACAGCGTTAAACCACTTGGCAGTCTAGTACCAGCTGTGGGATAAGAAGTGACCAGGGACTATAAGAAAAGACGAAGAAGCGGAGCAGAAATGATCTGTTTACCTTTGCTAGGTTTGTCAGTCATTTATTCATGAATAATTTAACTGATGTAGATTTTGCTTTAAAACACCCAAATAAATATGTATTAGCTGTTTGATACTTATGTTTAGATATGACTTGATGGTTTTATTTTTGGGTGTCAGAAGAGTCCATGCATAAGTTGATCAAAAACGTTTTGCTATGAACTTTCCACTGAATTTTATTCCCATCTCAACAATAACAACAATAATAATAATAATAATAATAATTGTAAAAACATTTTGCGATTTAAACATTTCTGCAAGTGATGTTAAATTCCATATTGACATTGTCGTGGACATCCAAACAAACTGCATTGAAGTACCCTGTTCCCAACAGTAAATAATATAAGGTCAAGGACCATGAAAAGATATAGGAAAAGAAGCTTGGTAATTGAAAAAATAGCTGATTTATCATCTTTCATTATTACGTCAATACAGTGTGGCGTCATTAATAATTTCCTCAGTTTGTAATTGTCTCCGGTAAATGTTTATTAATTATAATGCTGGAGCAATATCGATAAGGTGCTGATGAATGGGTGTAACAGAGGAAAAAGGACAAGATATACATACTCAGTATCACGGAAAAAACTGCATTATGTTGATGACAAAGTGAGAAGTATCACAAAAGTTATTAATTTAATACTATTTATATGTTCTGTCCATCTGAAAGACATATTATACTTTCTAAAACTATATACTTTATAAATTTGACTGACAATTAAGGACCCTAAAAATTGCAACATAATTGGTTTGATCTGGGTTTGGGGGGCTTTCATGGGGTCCAAAATCTCTAGCGGCACCCAAGAGTTCTTTATGGGAGATCTTGTTTAGGGAGAAGCATGTTTAAAACACCCAGTGTTCTTAATATTTATTGCGACGGCAATATAATTGTAAGCAGCTTAATTCTGAATATAATTTCATAAACTGGATGGACATAGTACAAAAAATGACGAAAAAACTGAGCACTACCTAACATTAATAACCAACCTAGCTAAAACATTAGGCATTTTAGCGTGTAATTCTTTGAGCGCACTAACAGAACAATTGAGCAGTCACCTCTTTCTTAAAACGAACGGTGTTTTTTCATCTATTTCACAGCCATTTGTCCATTTAAGTGACAGAGCACGTTATCACACACACTGGGAGGCGGCGTGTGTTGGGGAGGTTCCTTGAGGAATCCCACACATACAGAGTGAGCATTTCAATCCCCTAACCCTAATAGGAAGATTCATCAGCGCTACCCGCTGAGTTACCATATGGAGTAACCGCCCGGCGTTACCTCTGCGCAAATTGCCATAGAAACAGATCCAACCACTAATTCCAGTTTCCACTTAATAGCCCCTAATTCCGGTTAACAGCCCACCAATGGTAAGCGTTGCAGACAAACGCGGCCAATCGGATATGGCGTTGTTGATGACGCGCCCACAGGTTTGAAACTGTCAGAAAGCAAAGAGAAAGTTTAGCTTGCTAACTGTGCTTCCTGAGCAGTGTCTTATAAACGAAAGGTAACAGCAATAAACGAATCGTGTGTGAATGAAAGGATTTATTTTGCTGGGGTAAAGAGAAGTATGCCTGTTGTGTTTTTGCATACGACTATGCGGCCAGTGTTACACGTTTTTGGAACGGTATAGGTGGTTCTGCCAATTTTTAAATTGCTAATGCTGTATGTAATATCAATGTTAGGCAAAAGCCGGATGGGTGCGTGTATAAATAATATTTATACACACGTTAATAAATTGTGCTTAATATGTAATAAGATTGTCATTTTTAAAATAGTGTAGTCTCTTTAGATTTTCTGCTAATATTTGATAACGCTATACTTGTCATAGTATTCCTCTGGGTATGTATAATGTCCAGGTTGGGAATATTTATTAGCAATCATACTACTATATAACATAATACAACGCTGCAAAACGTAGGTCTGCAGATCTACATAATGATGGTTATTGTATCGTATTTGATATAGCTTAGCTAGATGTCAACAGATGAAGCAGAGGGAAGCAGCCCAGTTCTGCCGAAGCATTCAGATGGGGGCAGTTCAGTATCCTCCGCGCAGAAGGTACTGAAACTGGAAAGTCTTAAACTTTTGTTAATGAATCAGATACTTCTTCAACACCGTTGCATTTGAGTTGATGCTAGCCAATTAAAAACAGTTATGGGACACAACGTGAACAGACTAATTTAATTTTGATAAATAAGTATACAATAATAATGCTTCTATGTGTCTGCCACCTCCCACAATACATTACAGATTTATAAAGACATAATTTTCTTTCGACCCACGTAGGACCTTTTCTCTTATTACTATATGCTTAATATTCTGCTAGTTGTGGATAAACATAGAGAATCTTTGGAACATCAGTGTTTTAATCAAAAATATTTATTCAGCTACACCAGACATTCTTATATTAAGTTTTTCAAATTACTTAGCTCAGGTATGTGTGATCAAAGAGTCATATTTAAATGGAAATGTTGTGTTTGAGAAAATCATACATGCTCTATTTTGGCAAACGCCAGAGAAATAGAAATGGCTGTGACAGCATTGTAAGGTTTGTTAACAAATAATATGTAATTGCATTATCAGGCAGAAGTCAGTTCTGATCATGCATTTTACATTTAATTGGTCAAACTGATGTTCATTCTCACCACTGTCTCGTTGTAATAATGACTTTGATTTTATTCTTTTTTTAAACCTTAATATGTAATTTCATAAACTTGGCAAGAAACTCATTTACAGATAACAGCTGTTTATAAAGAAGACTGTCAGAAGCTTGATCAAATGCACTAAATTCATAGTAGATGATCATTTTTCTTTCCAAAATGTGGTTACTTATTAAATGAAAAAAATGTATGACAGATATTCAATGATTTATTTCAGTTTTAAGAATATGAATTGTGACTTCATTAGTGTCTTTAACTGATGTTGTCGAACAAATATTTTTGTAAGTAATTTAAGTAATTTCTATAAGAACGAAAAGCAGAAGCTCTTACAGTCATTGTGCATCATTTTATTCTTAATCACCTCTGCTCCCTGACTGCTGCCGGATTACCAGGATGAATATGAGGAGCTTCTCCGACACGCTGTGGTGACTCGCAAGTTTGAGGTGGACCCGGCACGTCAGCCCCGCCACGCATCGCAGGCTCCTGGCGACGGGAGGATCGCGGGGTTAATGGACGGCATTCGCTCTCGCCCCCTTGTGGGTAAGCTGCCACCATGACTGCACATGCTCTGCTACGATTGTTATTTTTTAAAGAAAAGGGCGACTGAGATTTTTACATAATTTTCCCCTGAGCCGCAGGTCTTTTTTGCCTGTACTCTAGGATTATGATCACTGGCAGAGAAGCACGATAAGCTTTCCATGGTAAATCGTGGTAAAAGTGTTTTCCGCTAAAAGCCAAAGCCAATGATGTAAAACAATATACTTTCCAGTGACTTCTTGCATACAAGTTTTAAAAAGCATCCCTGCCCTTGCAGGCTGGTGAAATGAAACGCTTTTATCACCATTTGTATAAGTGCAGCTACACTGCATCCATGGGTCCCAAATTGCTCTCCATGAGACACATACACAAATACATATAGGCAAGTCAAAGCGAGGCTTAAGGTCCAATGGCTGGGTCCAGCCATTAATGCAGTATCCCTGTAGCATTTTGGAGGGTCAAGGGTCTTGCTCAAGGGCCCTACAGACATGCGATTATTTTGCTGGGGATGGGATTTGAACCAGCAGCCTTCCAGTCACCCGCTGAGCTACTACCCCCTAGGTGGTTAGTTTAAGCTGAAAAACATCCCTTTCTCGTGTGATGAATCATTAGTTAAGGTTGATAAGTATCCCTAGGTAGTTAGTTCAGGGTTCAGTCTCTCAGTAATTTGTTGCAATCTAAAACAACCTGATTAATTTGCCAGGCAGATGAAAAAAAAATCAAACCAGCCCACATTGGATGCTGCATTTTTAATGATATTTTAGACCGCCGATTTTATCCTGACCAGAATAAGCAGTTGATGAATGGATAGATGGAATGTTATAGCAATGTAATGGACAGCATTGTGCCTGCCATTTAAAGCTTAGAAACTCCAGGTCTCCAGTGTACCCTGTCTGACCACAATGGTGTTTATAATTTAGACTCTCTCCATGCTGTTGAGAATGAGCAGCTCTAACATCACTGGCTGGGCCAGCTTAAGATGGATAAGATGCGTCTCAGTCTTGTTTCTGAAATTGTATCCTTTTCGTTCCCCGGCACCGATTGGCTCTGCTGACGCGGCAGCTGCTCAGCTTCTGAGTGCAATTAGTCTGCAGGCTTTTATCTGCGAAGGACCACTGGGTTTACAGCTGATTGGAACTGAGCCGCTGGAATGGAGCCAAAGTTGGTCTTTAACCTTCAGCGCGTGTGTGTGTGTGTGTGTCAGCATCCTTTAATTTCATTAAGGCACAGACAGTCATTTGGAAATGAAGCCCTGCCTTTTCTGTATGACGTCACAGGGTCGACGGCCAAGTGGGCCGGAGAGCGACTCTCGAGCAGCGAGTTGCCGTCAGCTGGAGTCGCGCCCAGAGAGCACTCAGCCAGGGTTCTAGGTAGGTCCTGGAAAGCCAGCTGCCTTTTATGGTGCCTTTTAGGTTCTTACACATCTTATTCCTCAGTATACCTGAGCTGCTGTTTGTATCAAGGTCATAGTTATAGTGTTCATAAATGTGCAATGCAAAAGTTTTTTAAGTTATAAAAAGAGCTTTTAAAAATTATTATGAACATATCTATCCATCCATCCATCCATCGATTTATTAATTTTCCCCCTAGCAGGGTCACGGTCAGCTTGGAGCTTTTTCCATGAAGCACAGAGTACAATGCACAGCAATCCACAGGGCTTATTCTCAGATGCATAATCATCATTATTCTAAAATGAACGAATAAAAATGTCGTATTATTATATGAAAAGTAAATCTCACTAGATTAGGAACACTCAGTCTTCTTTGGGAGTTTAAGACCTCTTATTATCATTTATCTGCTTTACGCTATGGTGATAAAGTTTACGGGTGAATGAAAAGGCTGTTGGTCACCGTACAGCCCTCACGTGGATTTTTTATTTTTCGTGGATGTTCATCATCCGCAGAGGAGATGCCCATCAGGGCCAGTCTTGGGTCAGCCGTCGATTTGGAGGAGGTGCACAGTGAGCCAGAGAGCTCTGGGAGCAGCATCCCAGAGCCTGGGGTTACTGCCGTGACTGAGATGTTTGTGTCTGAAGAGCAGCTGGGCCGTATGGAGCACGTGCTGGATACCTGGAGCGACAACCTGAAGGCAAGCTATCACCAGTGTTTACAGAGGAAGATCTATCGGATTAATCATGGTGATTAGAATGACAGGAAGCCATCCCTTGTCAGCTTTTTTAATGTAGATCATCACTGTCTGATGGAAAAACACGTACAGTACTCCCGCATCTTGTCTGGTCAGTCGGTTCCACGACTACATAAGAAATCTACAAACGAGAGGAGGCCATTCGGCCAATCAAGCTCTTTGGGGAGAACTTAACTAATAGGTCAGAGTTGTTAAAAACTTATCTAGCTCTGAGGAACCCAGGGTTTTAACTTGCACAACATGAGCAGAAAGATTATTCCATAATCTAACTTCATGCTGTTTAAAGAAGTGCTTCCTCAAATTTAGTTTAAAATATTCTCCCTCTAATTTCCACCTATGGCCACGAGTTCTAGTATTTAAACTAATATTAAAGTAGCCATTTGGCTGAACAGCATCCAGACCTGTTAGAATCTTATATACCTGGATCATGTCCCTCCCCCTCAGTCTCCTTTGTTCGAGGCTGAACAGATTCAGCTCAGCTAATCGCTCCTCATAAGACATTCGTCTAAGACCAGGAATCATTCTCGTAGCCCTACGCTGCACCTTTTCTTAGGTAGCAATGTCCTTTTTAAGGTATGTGGCCAAACCTGCACACAATATTCTAGGTGGGGTCTTACCAAGGAATTGTATAATCATAGCATCACCTCCCTTGACTTAAACTCCACACACCTAGAGATGTAACCCAACATTCTATTGGCCTTTTTAATTGCTTCCCATCACTGGCAAGAATGGGACATGGAAGCATCAACATACACCCAAGGTCTTTCTCATAATCAGCTACCTTTATTTTAGTGGAACCCATAAAATACCTGTACTTTATATTTCTGCTCCCTACATGGAGTACCTTACATTTGTCTATGTTAAATTTCATCTGCCAGGTATCAGCCCAGTCTCTAATTAAATCAAGAGATTCACTGAGATAATTCCAAAATCCAAATCCAAAATTGCGTATGTTCAGGACTCTTGTATGAAAGTGCGTATTTACTTTGCATATACACCTATTAGTGAATGCTATAATACAGTACAGAAATAGTGAGTGCAGCTCCACCAGCAACCAGTGCTAGACAACAACTGAGTTAGGATGCTGGCTAGTGGCTGTTTCAACAGACGGCGTACTGACACACACCTAGCTCAATCCATATTTACGCACTTTGCGCGCCAATTTGAAATCGTTCTTTTTTGATTAGTTTTAAGGCTTTTTAAAATGTGTTTTCAGCCGTCGTTCAAAACCACGTAAAGTGCAGGCTGATTGTATCCCCAAAAATCCATCATGTTCTCTAACTGCTTTACAAAATAAACCTAAAACGACATAGTGAGACACTATTAGCACCCTAACCCTATTTTTAGCACAGCCAGCAGTGAACAGTTTAACATTCTCAGTGGATATCAATTGTTGTCAGGAAGGCAAATATGTCAGTATCAACAAGATATAAACTAATTATTCTTTATATTTACAATTAACACTGATTGTAGTTAGCTAGCTATCTAGCTTTGATTGTTAAAATTAGCAATATTATGTAAACCATACAAAAAAACATGACGGATGCCTAGTATATGATGATACCTAGTACAAACATAAATGCTAGTTTAATAGAAGATTTCATAAAATATCTTTTTGTTGGTCAATTAAATATCAAATACTATCAGTAGATAGAGAAAAATAGACATATTCCATAAATATATAGTAAAAAAGCACAATAATAAAGTGGACATATGTGGTGTTTAAAAGGGAATAATATAATGTGAGCAGAGGACGATTGTCCACATTACCTGGAGGCGGGACGTAGGGCTTGTGATGCTGAAGGGGAGGGGTGGGGGGGGTCGGGCTCTCTTTGGGTGACTCCAGCAGTGACCTGCAGGTTCACGTGATGGCGGAGCTCCGCAAGTGGAAGCTGGTCTTCATGGAGCAGCACCGGCAGGAGCTGAAGGGCGAGCGGCAGAGGCACGCGGCTCAGGTGGCACGCCTCTCTGCCCAGATGGACAGTCTGAAGGAGCTGCTGCGCACCTACGAGACCTCCAACCAGAGGAAGGACGAGGTGCCTCCGCCCCCCCACCAGGGTCCCCCGAATGACCTCAGGCTTTGGTGTCGTTATCCTGCGTTTCCCCAGCCTTAAGCCTGCCCTCACTTTGCTCTTCCCTCAGCCTCTGCGGCTGGTTAGTGCTGTTTTCGAGACGAACGAGGGGGTGGGTTTATGGCCTGAAAGGTTCCCCTCCATGCCGGCAGGTGATCGGTAACCTGAGCCACTCGCTGGAGAGGCAGAGGGAGCGACTGGAGTTGATGAGGAGCTTCACCCACTGGAGGCTGCAGCTGCTTGACGCCAGGGAGGAGGTGAGGGCCCTCCCAAGGGGGCTCCGGCCAACTTTCCTTTAAAAACTCGGTGGGCTGCTTGTGACTGCCCCCCCCGAGCCCGGCCTGGTATTTTCGGCACTTCATGCAGGCTCCTCTGCAGGGACTTACTCCATTAAACCCTAATGACAGTAATCTAACAACATTATGGTTTATGCAAATGGCGTATTAAGCCTGAACGTGACTTATGACAGCCCCTCTATATGTGCTTATTAAACACTCAACCTACTGTCTCCTTTTATGTCATTATATTTTTTCTCTTTTTTGAGGATATGATGTATACCTCACAGCCACAAAATCCACTCAGATACACAGGTCACTTTAAGGCTTTTAGATAAAAACTTTGAGATGAAAAGCTTTTTTTTTTGTCATACCTCTCATCTTTTAGAGCAGTGTTTCTCAACCCAGACCTCAAGGTTGGTCCACATTTTTGCTGTCCCAGGTCCTAGCACACCTGCATCTGATTCCTGTGTTCTTTACTGGCTGGGGGCTGGGAGGGAGGAAAAATGTGGCCTGTCTGGGGCTCCCTGTGGACTGGGCTGAGAAACTTTGTTGTAGAGCATGAAAATTTTAGGTGTTCTGGAGGCTAGTTCATGATGTATTCAGTGTTTTGTGGGGGAGGGGGGGGCATGGGTGGGTGGGTG
>JABFDZ020000118.1:10578371-10591755 GCA_019775955.2 Pollimyrus isidori | reverse complement strand
GACCCTCCTCTCCAGAACCCCCGAATAGACCTTACCCGGGAGGCTGAGAAGTGTGATCCCCCTATAGTTGGAACACAACCTCTGGTCCCCCTTTTTGAAGAGGGGGACCACCACCCCGGTCTGCCAGTCCAGAGGCACTACCCCCGATGTCCACGCAATGCTGCAGATGCATGTCAGCCAGGACAGCCCCACAGCATCCAGAGCCTTGAGGAACTCCGGGCAGATCTCATCCACCCCCGGGGCCCGACCACCAAGGAGCTTTTTGACCACCTCAGCAACCTCTGCCCCAGAGATAGGCAAGTCCAACCCCAAGTCCCCAGACTCCACTTCCTCATTGGAAGGCGTGTCGGTGGGATTGAGGAGGTCTTCAAAGTTCCCTCCACTGACCCAAAACATCCCGAGCTGAGGTCAGTAGCACCCCATCCCCACTGTAAACAGTGTTGATGTTGCACCGCTTTCCCGCATGGGGCCGCCGGATGGTGGACCAGAATCGTCTCGAAGCCATCCGGAAGTCGTTTTCCATGGCCTCACCGAACTCCTCCATGGCCAACACCCCCTCCAGGGACTCCAAAAAGGGTGGGTATTCTGAACTGCTGTTTGGCGCATAAGCACAAACAACAGTCAGGACCCGTCCCCCCACCCGAAGGCGAAGGGAGGCTACCACGGTAAACCCCAATGTACAGGCGCCCAGCCAGGGGGCAATAAGTATGCCCACCCCTGCTCGGCACCTCACCACGTGAGCAACTCCAGAGTGAAAAAGGCTCCAACCCCCTTCGAGGGAATTGGTTCCAGAGCCCAAGCCATGTGTCGAGGTGAGACCGACTATGTCTAGTTGGAATCTCATAACCTTGCGCATCAGCTCAGGCTCCTTCCCCATCAGAGAGGTGACATTCCATGTCCCAAGAGCCAGCTTCTGCAGCCGAGGATCGGACCGCCAGGGTCCCCGCCTTCAGCCCCTGCCCAGTTCACATTGCACCCGACTTCTATGGCCCCTTCCATGGGTGGTAAGCCCATTGGAGGGGGGACCCACATGCCTTGTTCGGGCTGTGCCACTAGGCGCTCGCCATCGATCCCCACCCCCAGTAGTTCTTAAGTTATGAGTAATTATACAGAGCCTAACTGAGACCTGTACATAAATGATATTTGTCGTTGCTAGACCAGGCCCATATTTGGAAATCACACACAAACCTTTGGAAATTTACATACATAGTTTTATAGTGGCTTTGGGATAAAATGTTAAATTACCATACTTAAGGCCTGGAAATGCTGCACTGGATGAGAAGTGATCACTTTAAATTGAATTGCATAATCTTTTTAAGGAGCAACTTGGGCAGATATTTTAATAATCTTATTATTTTATGTCTTCATTTCCTGAAAAAACCTCATTTACAGAAAAGCTATGAGTCAGAGCAGTGGAAATATGTAATTATAAGTTTGAATAAATGTGTTTAAATTAAATACAACTATAATCACGCCACCACTGCCAGGACTGGGTAAAAATTGTTTTTAAAGACGCGTAAGCTTTTGTGTAATTAAGATATTAGATATCCACACAGAAACGAGCCAGCTTTACTTTATAAATCTGTAAGTCCGTCCATAAAATACATCAGCATCTGAAGAGTCAATCCTGATGCACCTGAGCAAAGTGTGACTTCAAAGGTAGAATTTTGCAAGTAGCATTTTCCTCATTTATGTATCTTTGTGGATTTTCCTGGGTGACCCATTCTTGAAGGTGCAAGAAGCCCAGTGCAGAGGAGAGTAGGCCACAATACCTACAGGGAATTTGAGGAAAATTAGGGTAATGAGTGCCCCCTTGTGGTGGAGTACGAAATAACGTGATTGTTCTCCACCGTGAAGAACTGTGTCCAGAGATCCCCATTTGCAATTCTAAATATCAAAAAGAGCTGACCACTGTAGTGAGCGATTCTTAGGAGGTTGTCTGTGTATTAGATAGTTCAACGTAACTTTACTTATTTATACTTAACGATATGAATTTTTATACAACTATTTTTTCCTTATATTTTAAATGTAATTATAGATTATACTTAATTCATCAATCCATCTTCTATCCACCTCTACCCATCCAGGTTAGGGTAAACATTAGATTATATTTGCCATTCTAACTCTTTCAGACAAGTGAACATCATTACACCAGTTGGTGGCAAAAGAGGGGGCATCTTTGCAATATCCAGTTTGCCAGTGGACAAACCAAACAGTAAATCGGGCATTGAGCAAACTAAACGAATCACGGCAATGACAAACAGAAATGGACACAATTTGGAAATGCTATGTATAGAAGGACTTTAACCTTGAAGTAACTAAATCACAATTAGAAATGCACTGCCGCAAGGAGTCATATTTGGCTGAAAAGTTGAATGATTAGCAGTATATGTCAGCTAAAAAAGGTGGTTTGATGATCAGCGATTTCCAAACTGCCAAAAAGTCTGCCTAAATTGCAAAAACAGCATATTTATTTAATGTGCCAAGAGGAACAGCAAATGCCCGATATGGACAAATAAAATCAGATAAAAGGGTAACAATAATTTTATTTATATTTAAATAAATAGCCTCGGTTGACTCACAGGGTATGGATCTCAGTTTTCATGTTATTTTGTACTCCACCACAAGGGGGCACTCCCTGTGGAGACATTTTTAATGGACTAAAATGGTTCTTGTACTAGTTCTTATGTTTAATAGATTGTCTTATGATGTCTTGCACTGTCAAATCTGTCTGCTCTTGATTGTATTCCTCTTTGCTTGCACATAGTGTTCTATTAAGTGTTCCCCTGTATGTCTTGTAATTTTGGTCCTGTACTCCACGTTTGGCATTTATCCACAAACAATTCTGGCGTGTTTTTTAAAGATCTGTGACTGCAATCTAATAACAATAAATGCCAAATGTCTTTTGTTTGGTGACTTATGACTAAGGTTAGGGTTCAGTAGGGGTTAAGGTTGTCATAGTTTGGATTATGATTATGCCAAGAGAAATGAATGGATAGTCCCCACAATGATATAGGAATACAAACGTGTGTGTGTTTGAGCCCTGTGAGAGCCTGACATGCCTCACAGGGTTTCCTCTACATCATGGGACTGGTTCTAGAAAATGGATGGGTGTAGTTTAAGTGTATCTTTCATTTGTGTTGTTTTTAACACTTCTGAAGACACGTAAAATGTATTTAAAATGAGTACGTTGTTGTGGAGTACACCTTGAATATCAAATGCTTAATGATGACTGCTTTTGGTCATGTGGAGAGGGGAATGCTAAATAATGCCATCAGCATGGAAATGAGCTTGTGAAGATGACACCTGCATTCTGGGAGAATGAGCAAAGCATTCTCCCTCCCCAGGTCCTGTTACTACAATGAATAACCAGGGAGCAGGGCTTCTACCCACTGCCTGGTGTCATGTGATTGGCATCACTGGGGTGGTCTCAAAAGCATGCAGAAATTCCATTATCACACCTCTTGTCCGTCCGTGTGCGTAGAATGACTTACAACAGATCCTGGGCTCTGCATCTGCTGAACACCAGCATCCTGATATCTCAAGCTGCAATGTGGGCCACTAAAGAGTCTGCACATGTGTGGCCATCGGGGCAACAGAGGCAAGAGGGTGGGAAACCATGATGAAATATGCGTACACACAATAGTGGGACATAATTCACAAGTGTCAGGCCAGATAGTGAGAAATGCCTTATGGTTTACTTAGGTGGGCAAGAAAGACCAAATGTTTGCATATCTGTCACCATTTACACCATGTCAACCCACCATGTGCCGTTAGAATATAGATATTTTTTTCAGTTCCCACGGTGCTATGACAACCAGACAAATAAAGCAACACAGCAAGTGTAGCTTAGTGTGGAAGTCTGTCCCTACTCCTCTTAGAAACACAGTAAAGCACTTTCCCACTGAAGTTCCAGAACCTTGTCCCAAGTTCCTGGCCCATCTAAACTGGGATGTTTTGTAGCTTGTGTGTCACTTTCCCATCGCACAGTAGTAACTGTGATTGTAATTTTTATGCTAAGTTGATAAGTTTAGTTTAACAGATGGCAACACAGCATAAGTTCTTACTCCAGGGAAAAAAAAAAGGTTCTGGTTCCTAAGAAAGGTTCCTGCAGTGGGCAAACACTTATAGAGCACTTAAATTAATTAATTGTTTGAGACAAAAAGGACTGAAACGTTGAGATGTATTTTAAAAGCTACAAAGAACTGCTGAAACTGATGAGCAATTTCCAAAGCAGCATAATGGAAGATCTTATTATAATATCAGAATTTCATTCCAAAGTGTCACAATTTCGGGACTATATCCGGCACGGACGGAGAACAGAGCCAGGTGACCTGGGGACCTGGGGAGGTTACAGGGACTATATTTGGTTACGGGAATGGGGACGGAAATGGGGATGAAATGGGGACAAAGCAAAAAAGTCAATTTAGCTTCAGGATGAGGGAAAAAACACTAGGGCAGTGGTCGCCAACCCGTCGATCGCGATCGACTGCTAGATCTTTATCACTGTCCCGATAGCTCCCGAAAATAAAAACGTTTTCAGTTTTGCAAGCGTCTGTATTTCTTAATCAAACTGCTTTATTTTCAATGAAGTGACCAATCAGATAAAAGAAGAGCACCCGTAAATTACCTGTCGCAAACAAACTAGAATGGCGGAGGCTCCACGAAAGAAGGCAAAAACATACAATTTTCACCCAGAATGGGAACAGGAATTTCTGTTTACCTTGGTAAAAGACAAGTGTGTATGTATGTTGTGCCACCAAAAACAAGCATTATGTAAAAGAGGGAATCCTGTGCCACTTCATATGATCTGATTATATGATGGTTGCTTCCGAGTTAAGAAAAAAAGAAAAGAACATTTAATGTATATTAAATTCAAATACAATTTAAATACTAAATAAAAGGCCTCAAGTTGGAAGTACAATCTGGACTTTCTTTTTCTATCTATTCTTCGATAGGTAGATCTTGCCTTTCATTAAGGCCGAGGTCAGGGATCTTCGGCTTGAAAAGGTTGGTGACCACTGCACTAGGGTTAGGGCTCATTTTCTGGGAAAAACAGAACCTAATTTTAGGTAGTTGGTAATTTAGCAAACTGAATGAATTTGCCCTCATTGGACTTCACACACACTAGTCACTATATAGATCTGAGTCCTTTCTCCTGGGTTGGAACCTTTAATATGGAATTACGCTCAGCAATTGATACTTTCACCAAAAGTTTTGAGCAGTCTTGGGAGCTCAGGCGTAGTAGAGCACAGGAAATTTCCTGGGACCCCAAGCTGGGAGGGGGCCCCCCAAGTTCATCATAACAACAAATCTGGTTTATTTATTCTGTTTTTCACAAAAGTGAGAACGATGGACTGTTGTTTATTAAATTTCCTTTGTTGACATTATTCATTTAGATTTCACGTTAAAAGACGATGGGGGGTGGCGGGGTGCGGGGGGTGAGTTGGAGGCCCCATGGAATTTTTCTGCTCACGGCCCCCAGAGTCCTTAGAATCGTCTCTGCTCAAGAGTTATGTGAGGGAGCTGCTCTGTGGAAACAGGTCAGGTGACTTCCAGTATGTCATGGCTCCAGTGAAGGGCGAGGCTTTTCTGCACAGTTAAGACACCATAGAGGCAGGGCTGGGGTGCGTCGCCACATACTGTACAGCTGGTGAACGTGGGATGCCACAGACAGCTGACGCAACAGCTGTGAGCTATTTCGGCTTATGAGTAAAACCTTCTTCACTGAACAGAACCGGTCCCTCTCAACTGCGACATTTAGTTGCTTAGGTAACATTTTCCCCACAGCTTACAATTTTCAGTTCCATTTATACAAGGGGCTATTTTTACTAAAGAGATTGAGGTTAAGTATCATGCTAATGGGGGCCAGAGCACAATAACTCCATTCAGCTGCCTGAGTCTCTCTGCTGTCTGCACACAAACCTGCACTGAGATCATGTGGGATCCAAATCCTGTTTATTAAGACAAAAATAATATTGACTAGGACTGGCGCAGAGACTGAGTGGTTAGCACTGTCTTTCAAGTGCTCAAGTATCTAAATATTGCCTATGTAATTAGGCATTCTCTGAGCCGCTTTTATCCTGTTCTGCGTTATGAGGGTCTGGGGTCTATGTCAGAAACAACAGGCACAAGGTAGGGAATAACCCAGGATGGGCTACCAGCACATCACAGGGCATGCACACCATTCACGCACACATTCACACCTAGGGACAGTGTGGCAACTCCAATATGCCTCAGCATGTTTTTGGACTGTGGGAGGAAACCAGAGGAAATCTCATGAAAACACAGAGAGATCGTGGAAACTCCACACACAGAGATTCAATCCCTGCTCTGCAGAATTGGACGTGGATTTGGTTATTGGCACTAGGGACATTTCCATAACAATATTGTGGGAATATTACGTGTTTATGGGCCGTGGGGTTCGGGGCTGATTTGGTCCCTACTAATGATGAAACCAAATCCTCAGCATTGTCAGCAGAGGTGTGAGGCAACTGCGTTGGCCACTGTGCTACTTTATGCATGTTAGTGTCTCAAAAATTGCCTGTAGTGTGTGGTTTTGTGTGTGTGTGTGTGTGTGTGTGTGTGTGTGTGTGTGTGTGTGCCCTGAGATGGACTGGCATATCACCCAGGCTGTTCCCCTGCATTTCTCGCCGTGATTCTTGGGAGAGACTCCAGGCTCTTGGTGACCCTTCCTTGCTTGGTAAGGAAAGTGGGTGGATTAGTAATCTAGACAAATACGCAAATCGCTTTGACAAAAGGCATAAATAAAGGGGTCAGAAATGGATTTAAAGCACTTTAACATGTAACATACAATATCTACTGCAGCACAGGATCTGGATTTACTGGTGCGGGTAACTACTTAGAATCTGGGGATTCATTACCCAGGTAAAACACTCTCCAGATGCTGACAGCAGAACTATCTTCTGGTCTAACAGGAAACCAGCTCTGTATCCCAGTAATCCAATTAAAAGCTCATGATTATGCCAGCACAGCTGAAGCGTTACCAGGAGACTGAGATGAAATCTTACGTTTGGCCACAGAAATGCCTTTGCCATTGACAGTTTGCGGATCTGCCCGTTTGCCCAAAAGTGTCAATAACTGGCCAGGATTCAGGACCACCATACAATGACTGGGTTTCTGCCAGAGGCGAATGTATAGGAACTGGGTGGGGGGACCTGTACCCCCAATATTTAATTTGGCTTTGTTCATCTGGCTAATAGATAGACCTTGGTATTTTAATTATTATGTTCTGACCCCCAACATCAAACTCACTCCTACACCATTGTTAACAGTTAAATCTCATGAGATATGAATAGCTAGTAATAGCTCATTAAACAACGCATTATTTTGTGTAGTACATGTAGTGTAGAACATGTAGTGTACTGTACATGTAGTATAGACTTACATTTGCTTATAGCTTGCATCAAGGAGAACTGCTAAAATGACAGGTCTATTAAGGACCCCCACTACGAACAAAGTAAAGTCCCAGGGATAATCAGTGACGCCTGAGTTATGCTTGCATTAAATTCCAGGCAAGCTTTTAACAATCAGTAGGGAAATTCAGCTTCAGTGAGGTAGAAGGCCAAGCCATAAACCAAGACAGGTGCACTGGCACAATACAAAAGATTTGACTTGGATCGATATTTTGTACTCATCGTGAACTTCACAGAGAGCCAAGAATGAATAGTAATCAATGCACATGACACGAAATAAGTGATTGGCACTTTTGAATGTAACGTTACAGTCCAGCTGGAAGGAGATTATACAGAGGGTAAATCCTGATTAATTATTCTGGACAAGAGCCCCATGGCATAGTCATAAACCTGAAATGTACTTCCCTGGTATTGTGAAATAAAATGACTCTTGCACGAATGTGTCTTTTCATTCCAGCCCAAATTTGAGGTCATTCATCCGCTAATGAATTGCTGTGAGCTCATGTCATGTTGCAGCAGGGTTTATTTTACATCTGGTATATTTCAAAAACCATTTGACAAGTTCATACATGGTCATTGTTGTGATGCTGTAGAACACGTTAATTAAAAATAATAGAATATAAAAGGTAACTAAAATCACTACAGTGGCACCTAAACAGAGCCAAAAACCACACAGGATTCCCAGCAGATGTGGCAAAGTCCATGTTTAACTTCCAAACTCTGTCACTGATTCCTCCTCACTGCCAACATAATTGACAATAAGTCTTATCAGAGCCAGCTTGGATTCATCAATGACCACAGGCATGACATACTGTAAACACAACCTTTCTAAACAAAGGAATGACATAAACACAAGCTTTGTCAAATGGTTCTCCTGGTACTCCCCAAAAAAAAAATACTTAGGCTATCCTTGTGCATTGTCTTCATGCTGTCCGATTTTTCAGTTTAATAAATGTAATTCATTTTTAAGAAATATTATATAATTTGTTGATGCAAGTTTGTTGGCTGATTGAATGTCATCTTGAATTTAAGTAGAATGCAGGGGAAACAGAGCTGTAAAAATGAACAAATTCATTCACTAACTCACCATTAACGGCATTTCATTCTGAGCTGGCGGCAGCATTACCGGCTGAATGAAGATTTAGGGGCTTTTCGAATCGGGTCACCGGAAATTTGGATCGAGGTCACTGGGCCACAGGCTAAACACAGGGGAGTTGCGGGGTCGTAAATGTTTTAATGTTCCCCTCTAGGTCTGCCAGTTCGCTATCTGCTACTTCACCCATCCTGCAGATTTCACTAAAATAGTGCAATAACTGTTTGGCTTGAAAAAAGGCGGGCACGCATGCAGTTAAAACAGACAAATGATACCCAAACATGTAGTTCAGATTAAAGTGGTATGTCTTGCTTCACTGCCATCTACTAAAATCAATAATAGTGATATATGCTATATATCAGCATATGCTATGTATTATATATAGCATATGCTATGTATTATATATTCCCCACAATTAGATAACCATCTCAGAAAACCTAGTGTGAGGAGTCGGCATACGAGGTCTGTGAAATTGGCCCTTTTTTGTATTTGGATTTAAATTTGGGAGAATAAAACTTATAACATGTCAAAACAACAAAAATGTTTCAATAATTTGCAGTCGTGACCGGGGATCACCAGCGTGTTCATACACAGACAAATCCGTCATGATGCAAGACCTGACTTTGTCTGTGGTAAGAATGAGGAGACTATGATCAGGGGAATACATGCAGACTGCAGCTGAAACCCGGGTCCCAAAGGTGTGAGGCAACAGTGCTCACCACTGCACCACCATGCCTCCCCAGACATCTTACAATTTCGATTTTTTCAAATGTAAGTTTTATTTTTAATTTCACAGCACGTCCTCTTTAGTGTACAACAGGAATAAATATGTTTCCTTTCATCTGCGAAAATATAGATGCAAAAACAGCATGTCCACTACAATGGACATAAATGAATGGGTGGGGTCTCAGGAGGTTACATGCATGCTTGTACCTTTCTCTATATGAGTAACAGGACTGAAAGTAACAGAGTTTAGCATAAAAGTGGCAAATTAATGATTAACACCTAATAATATGATGACATTGAGCACATTCAAGTAATTTACCAAAAATGTATTTTTAAAAAAAAGATTTTTAATAAACTCTTATTTGGGTTAGTGGACTGAGCCTGAGCTTTGAATCGATCTCCTCAGACTTGCTTACAATATCATGAAAAATAGAGAAATGATGGGTAAACTTTTGGTTTTCCTACAGTATGGTCTTCATATGACTGAGATAATGCAAATTCCACTTGAATATGCCACTTGTGGATGGTGCCAATTTTTAAGGGGAAAACCTGGGAACATCACTAAAATGTGTATAGTGACACTGCGTGGCTAAATCACTTGCGGACTGGAATGCATTACGCTGGACTGTACATAGTGTAAATACTTATGCAAATAATGTCCCTGACAAGTAGTTATGTCAGTGAATGCAAGTGGGTCACGTTCTCTTGAAGTGGCAAATACAGTGTTCACCAACACCCTCATCTGCCAGGGTGTCCTCCGGGGTACAAACCGGTTGGCCCCCGAGGGGAGGGAGATGGCAGGAGTTTGCTTCCATCACTGGATTGTGCACCCCAATGAAAGGAAGGCAGCGGCTCCAGATCACACTGGCTGGCTGACGTTCTGTATCGTCGGGCCAGACTTGTCGTGATGCCCGGGCGCAAACATCAGGATGCCTTCTGCCACACTCCACCTCGACCAGGGCATGGTTCCCCTCTGGCAGGATGATGACCAGCAGTGAAATTGGCAGAAACAGTAGCTGACTGCGGCAAAAGGGGCCACCGTGTCCCCAACTGTTTTGGCCGAACCCAAAAAATGGTCAAGTTCCCTAGTTCAGCGTAAATGGTGCAGCGCAGCAGCACAACCCTCCCTGGAAGCAGCACAGGCAGTTATTGAGCTACGGCAGCAGATCATCCTGGGCTTGACAGCTGAGCAGCAACACCAACTGAGGACTTTGCTGAAAGCGTATTTCAACATCTTCACCACCCAGGATGATGGGTGCCACCCCACTCCAGTCGAAACTATAGATGCCCAGCCCATTTGGCTACATCTTCAAGGGCTGACACTAGTGAAGCGTCAAGCCATGGAGCAGGAGATTCGGGTCATGGTGGCAGTGAGTGTCATCGAACCTTTGGACCTCCATGGGCTGCACCAGCAGTCCTGGTCCAGAAGAAGGATGGGTGAGGGCATGGACTTCTGGAGTCTGAAAGATGTAACTTGGAACCTGGATTGATGACACACTGAATAACATCGCCGGGTCGATGTGGTTTAGCTCTTTAGACCTTAGGAACCCCGCCCTAGTCAGAAACAGGTCTGCGCAGAGTTCTACAGCTTCCAGGGTCTCGACTCGTACTACCAGCAGTTTGTACAGGACTTCACCAGCACTGGCAATCACCACCTCACCGAGAAGGAGGGGCCCTTTTAATGGACTGTAGACTACCCTACTACCTTTAAACACCTGACGACTACACTTACAGAAGTCCTCGTGCTAGAGTACACGTGATCTCCTGCTGCCCTTCATCCTCAACACCCACGCCAGTAATGAGGGGTTCAGCACCACGCTGTCCCAGGCAGGACTGCAGGGTGAAAAGAAGGTGGTATATTTCATCCGGACACTCAGCCACCCTAAGTAGAATTACTGTGAGACTCGCAGGGAACTCCTGCCAATTGTGAAGCCACTTCCATCCAAACCACACGTTTCTCACTCGGTTACTGAGCTTCCCTAAGGCCAAGGAACAGCAGGCATGTTGGCTAGGTGTGATTTCAAGGTGCAGCACCAGTTGGGTAAGCTTCGCAGCAATGTCCATACCCTCATTTGTTGCCTCTGAACGACAGATGACTGCTGTCACTGCAGTGCAGAGGATCACCAGTGGCGAGGGGCTGACAGCCAGGAATACAGAACCCGTCGTTGACCTGAGTGAGAGAGTGTGTGCAGGCAGGGAGGTGGCTGGAATGGAGGAAGGTCTTTGCACTGGACTTGGAGGCCCTCTGTTTTGATCCTTTGAGGAGCACAATGGGCCACTGTATTGGCACTGGCAGCGACTGACAACTGCGGCAGCTGCTAATGCCCTGGAGCCTTCTACCCATGGTCAATGCCGGTGGTGCATGGTGCAACAGAAACCGTGCACTTTGGGGTGGCAAAGTTGCCTGAGAGATTGCAAAGCTGCTCCTGTTGACTCTGCTGGGTCTGTTTCCCTGAAGCGACTCCAGGAATTGCTACATCCTCGTGGCTATAGATTATTTTACGAAGTGGCCCAAGGCATACGCGCTTCCTGATCAGAGTGCCTGGACAAAAAGCTTGTTAAGGAGTTCTTCTGCCATTTCGGTGTGCCGGAGGGGTTGCACAACAAACAAGGGCACAACTTTGAGGTCCAGGATTTTGGTGAGACCAAGCATCTGCAGCACACCCATTCATCCTCAAAGTAATGGGCTACTGGAGTGGTTTAATAGCATGCTCGCCATGCAGCTTGCCATTATGGTCCTCTGGGCATACAAAACTGCAGTGCAGGAGAGCACTTGGTTAACGTTACTGATGTTCGACTAGGAGCAGTGCACCCCGGTGGACTTGGCATTCCAGCCAGAGCCAGAGATACCGAATATGCTGGGCATGGAGCACCTGTCGTGCCCCGAAGAGCTTCAGAGGGGTTTGCATGACTGCTCTGAAGCTCTTGGGGGCAAAACCAAGGGACAACACCTGGTAGTAGTGCACCTATGAACACATAGGCAGGATTTTAACATTGTGGACCTGGTTTGGGTGTATAGTCCCATTCGTATGAAGGGGTGATAACCCTAGGTTGACCGTCAATGGAGGGGACCTGGAGAGACCCTCGAGCATCTGTCCAATGTGGCCTGCAGCTGCCCGAACGATGCAAGGCTATGCCTCTGCACAGGGATCACCTGGCACCATATCACCCCCTGGCAAGTGGTGACCACCTCTGCAGCAGCTGAGGATGAAGATGCAGCAGAGCATGGAGGTATGCCAGGGACTCCAGATATTATGGCATGCCAGCCATAGATTTCCCAGAGACCTTTGTGCCAGACTATACTCAATGTAAATACTACGTGATATGTAGTTTTTGTAAGTATTTTAACTAACATATTATTTAACATATTATTGATTTAATATAAGGAAAATGCATTTAAAGTTATCCATAAATGGAAAATACTGACACACGACAGTACAAAAATATTTTAATTATATTTATATTTTAAAGTTTTTTAATTATTATATTTCATGGTGTGCATTAGTGAGCAGGGACATGTTGCAAAATGGAGTATTTTCTGTTAAAATAAATGGCTAGAATATTTTGTTAGATCTGCCATTATAATTTGAGTTTTATGTAGCGTATCGTACAAGAAAGTGCTTCTCCGGTTGTTGTTTTTTTTGTGTGGCTGCCATAAGGGGAGCAATAAAGTTTGCTTTCTGAATGTGGAAAAATAGAGAAGTGGACGTCGGGATCCACAAGACTGTTTTACCGTAACCTATGTACCAGTTTAACGCGTAAACAGTCTACCGTCGTTCATTTCATAAGTGGTCAAATGTTTTAGATTTTTTACATAAATAATAACGTTTTCGACCTAAGATGACCACTACAGGTGAGAAACTATTTTTTCAGTGTTCTAAGTAGTGTTACATCAAGTATCTTAAATTTGCTACGTGGACATTATAGAAGATACTTTGCTTGATAATAGTAGGCCCCTATGTATTATAAAGTTACCTTTCATGCATATTTAACATATAATGCACTGGGGAAAGAAATGGCACCGATTTTACAGAATGCAGTGGTTAGCACTATTGCCTCACACCTCTGGGACTCGGGTTCGAGTCTCCGCCTGGGCTTCCTGTGTGTGGAGTTTGCATGTTCTCCCCAT
>JABFDZ020000118.1:10525980-10542846 GCA_019775955.2 Pollimyrus isidori | reverse complement strand
CTTAGAGTGGAGAGAGGAACGTGCGATCGCTCCACTCCAGGCTTTGATCACATCCTCCTCAGCAGGCTGAATACACTGTCTTTCCTTAATGTAAGACCTATTTAAACTAAAATTAAGACATTACACTATATGAGAAATGTAAGCCTATATATACAGCATTAAAATTAAATTAAAATTAATTGACGGAAATCCGTCGATGACTCGCTACAATTAACGGAAATCCGTCGTAACGACGGAGAACTTTAATCCCTGCATTATGTGTGTTTTATTTGTTAGGATAAGGGCTGTAATCTACAATCTGGAAACAAGAGCAAAGGGGAGACTCCAACAAGTTCATTGATCTGGAGCAGTTAAGAGTAAGGCCCTCAGTATGAATAGTTGGCATGCAATAGTAAGTCCTCCTCTCAGTAGATAAAGGTGTTCACAAGAATGTGGGGAAACAAAGACAATGCAGACCATGTATATTACATTTATTGCACTTTTTCATTGTTTTAATAAAAATACATAATAGGAAATATAAAACTATGGTTTCCCAATGCCTTATTCAAGATTTGATTCTCAAAGTAGTGGCGTTACTTTTGCATATAAATTAAGACTTTTTTCTTTCTTTTTTTTTTTTTTTTACTAAAATTACATAATACTTTTCTTTCAAAACAATAAAATTCAAGGAGGGATATCTTTTAACCGAGAGAATCATAAATCTTTCTTCGCCCAGTAAGATTTCAGCACAGAACCAGAAACCATCACGCTGTGCTTTAAAATAAATACACAAAATGGCCAGCAGCATATGTCATCACAGAAAAAGCTGCACGGCATTAGGGATTACACAGTCACTACTTCACGCAAATGACTTTGCAGTAGCTGCTAAACTTGAAGCTAGATGAGAGACACGCGAGTGCGGACACACGTCCGCAGGGGCAGACCCGGTGTAATTGTTCAGAGGAGCCTACAGACGCGGACATGCAACAGCAGCGGGGTGATGACCTACCAATTAACTACTGCCCTACCTTAGCACCTTTCTGAAATTTGTGCTTGCACATTGAATGTGAAATGCATTCAGTGCATGAGTTTCCCATATGTATTCCTATACTGTATTCAACTTCTGTAAAAAGACACACTTCAAGAAAATGTTAAACAGGCCTAACATGAATATTTTATGACTGTTCTTCACTCTCAGATCGTTGTGGTATTTGATTTAAAAATGCCAAATCCCTTTGTTAACAGAAAATATGCCTATAAACAGAGGTAAATAGCTCAGGTCCAGGAAGTATAAATCCAGACCAAGGTTTGTTTTAGCTAACCGAATGAGTACTCCATGACTAACTCTATGCTGAACTAGCTGGCTGAAACAAAATCATGGTCTGGATTTAAATGTTTTGGAAAAACTATCCACCTATGCCTATAAATTCCACCATATTAAAGTTAGACTAATCATACCTCGGTAACTCCGCGAGTGATCACGTATTATTGTACTAGTATAAGCTGAACAACTATCAGTGAGAAAACCCCCCCGACATGATTCTGTCTAAAGGTACCAGGTTAATTTTGTCAAGTCCATTACTGCAGTGGCCATCAGTAGTAACTGTCACTGGAACAAATGAGAACCTCCACAATATTTACAAAACATTTTGGACCATGCCTAGAAAACCTTTGCATGATCAGTGAAGCAGCTGGTCATGTCCCTGTGGTTTTAACATTAATACATCTTCGGGGGTGGAGCCCAGGCTGCTGGCAGACTCTGGAGAGTCACGCTGAGAACAGATCTGTGTGGGTTTAGCTCTGGGTTCTATCCTTAAGTGCTGAAGGCCATTGGTGCCTGATACTCCATCGCTAAAGTCTTTAGGCTGAATTCTTGGTACAGGTTCCAGGGTCTCCTTGCAGGTTTACTTTGGACCTGTTAAACAAAAACATCGTTACACCGTGAAATAGGTTGTTCATGCCTTCTGCACAAGAACAGAATTAAGTAAGTGATCAAAATGAGTAATTTATTCAAAAAGTGAAAACTTTCAGGAGGACCTGCATCATATTCCATTCATTTAATATCGGTCATGTTTCTCAACACATGCCACGTTCTTTCGCGAGACCTGCGGCTGAGCTAGACGCAATGCTTTACCTGTTGTGAGTCATGTGACTCTTGACCAGGTGGCCGGCGGCCAGCGCAGACATGAGGGACAGCTCCCCGGCCAGCACCGTGGCGCAGAGCAGGCGGGCCAGCTGACGCGCGTTCTCCCCCGGCTGCTCCTGGCTAGCTCCCTGAACACCCAACATCTGGGAACACAGAATGGGTTTGCTCATGCATCTCGGGTCTGACACACAGCCATGTGGGGGCGGAGGGCAAACGGGCAGCCCTTACCTGTAGACAGGACTGCTGGGGGGGCAGGTTGGTACCTCCTCCGACAGTCCCTAGCTCAATGGAGGGCATGGTGCAGCTGATGTAGAGGTCCTCCCGTGTGGACCCTGTAGGCTCCATCAGGGTGATGCAGTTGGAGCTGCCCACCGTCTGCGCAGGGTCCTTTCAGGAGGAGCACACATCAGCGGAAACTTCAGATGCAGTCAAGCAGATGCCATGATGACTGCCGTCTTATAAACCAGTTACATCCATCAATCCTCCAACTATTTATCATGGTCAAGGTCAGCAGTCCATCACAGGACGCATACAAACAGTGGGCAGTTTAAAGACACCAATTAGACTCTCTCTCTCTCGCTCACACACTAATGAAACAGAGCCTCAAACCCCCAGCTCTAAAGGGGTGAGGCCACTGTCCCACCACGACACAGATCAGTTTCACAGAATATATTACACAATTTAAAACAGGTTGTAAATGTTTTAATTCAGAAAGCTCAAGGTCACCTGGCCACAGGCAATGTAAATGGCCGTCACTATGTTGGATGCGTGTGCGTTGTAGCCTCCGATGCTACCAGCCATGGCAGAACCAACCAGGTTCTTGTTGATGTTCACCTCCACAAGCCGCTCGGTCGTGGTCTTCAAAACCTACAGCGTGATAGCAGGAGCTGATTACCACAGTATAGTTCGAAGACACACTGTGCTCGTTCTCACTGAGCCGGCCACGCGGCAGATTGAGGGAGCCACGCACCTCACGGACCACTCTGCCTGGGATGGTGGCCTCACACACCACAGACTTGCCCCTGCCCTCGATCCAGTTGATTGCAGCCGGCTTCTTGTCTGTGCAGTAGTTCCCACTCACTGCCAAGATCTCCACCTTTGGGAACTCTTCTTGGAGCCTGGAGAGGGCCTGTTCCGTACCCTGTAATGAATATAGATGAGACTTGTCACGATTTGAGTTAATACTCCAATACTACTATTCAATCAGCTATACCTTCACTTGGACTGGTTTGAGGATGAGTGCAGCTCTCCCGTTACACAGTGCAACGAAGTTCGGTGAAACACAGAATGCGACAGAAGAAGAGCAAAGAACCACATCAGCACTGACCTTTGAGAGCATGTTCATGCCCATGGCGTCCCCAGTTTTGGACTGGAAGCGAATGTAGAGGTTGCGCCCGGCCAGGCCAATCAGCACCTTCTCCAGACGGGCAAACCTGCGGAAGGGAGGGCACGGGGTAATACTGTCCGCCCGGCCAGGGACTGCCAGAGCGGGCCTGCGGTGGCCAGAGCCCCTTCCTCACCTGCTGGTGTGGTCGAAGGCCTCCTTGATCTCACAAAAGCCCTCGGGTCTCTCCAGCCAGGCCTTGACCTCGGCGGCTTCACACGCAGAGGGCAGCTGAACTACGGGGCCGCGGGTCATGCCGTCGGCAAGGACCTGGCTCCGGACACCCGAGCTCTTCTGTGGAAACAGGCACAGGGCAGTGGGGCCCTTATGGTGAGCTCAAGGGGTAATAACATACAGCCACACAATGGCCAGCGCAACCTCCTATGGTTATAGAGAAGCTTGTCTCTACAGCAACATTAATCTGTCTACATTTGTCATTTTGTTACATCTGTTGTATTTATCATTTCTATACAGTCGCTACAGTATGAGATATATTGCATGGGTACCCCTAGCACCCTGCATTACACTTGTACATAAAGTGCAAAGACCGTAAACAAGACCACGGTCCTAGGAAATTATATTTCATGCCACTGGATTCAGTGGATTACACAGCTGGAATGGCAAGATAGACCAGCTTCACTCGACATCAGTACAATGTTTGACATGAAGATCTACTGATGAGGGACACGGGTGACTATGAGGGAGCCGGAACCCTCAGTGTATAACACACAGCTGGTGCTCTGAAGGAGCACTAATTGGTACGACATGGTTCTGCATGTTGTGCTGATGCCATGGCGTGACGCGCACACTCACCGCGATGGCCCTGCAGCCTCGATTAGTGCTGGCCACCAGGCAGCCCTCTGTCGTCGCCATCGGCACATGGAACTGCTTCCCGTCCAGCAGCAGTGGCCCCGCCACCCCCACGGGCACAGGTATGTAGCCAATCACGTTCTCGCAGCAAGTTCCCATGACCTAGAAGGTGCCAGACAGACAGTGAAGTATGCAGTTAAAACTGAAGTTAAACTGTCAGCTATCAATCTAGTCTCAGTGCCACATCAACAGTTACTCTGTGTACACTACACATATGATCTTGAAATGTCAACTTTTTAAGGCAGCATAGCTTAAAAACCTACAACTGTCATCCAGGCTCTCGAGCCCTGCTGAGGGGGTGATTGCATGTACCTTAGAGTAATCATAGTTCTTATAGGGTAAACAGCTGAGGGCAGAAGGCGTGGGGAGTTTGGAGGTCAGCATCATCCTGCGAATTGCAACCCCGCGCTCAGGCGTTTCCATGACAGCCTCCAGGTTGTATGCTGGGATGTGCCTCGAGCTCACCAGCAACATCACTTCAGCGTCACTGAGGCACCTGGCACCCATCTGGAGACCAATTGCAAGATTAGTTCAGGTATGCGCCTTCTACATTCACGCTTACATTTGTTTACTTGGCAGATACTTCCCACCAAAGTGACATACAAAGCAGATGATACAAAAGATGCATACAGCTACCACCTAGGAACAACTGCAGGTACGTGATGGTTGTTTTCTTAACTTGGTGACAATTTTTTTGCCTCAAAGCAACAGAAAAGTGATCTGCTTGCTTAGCTCACTGCATGAACTCAGGTTAAGCCCCTCGCAGCTGTGGGTGCCACAGCAGTCAGTGTTGTAGGTGTCAAACCAGTAGCCTCTGGGTTATGAGTCTGCATCCTTAATGTGCTACATGCCGTTCACATCTAAACATTTGGATGGAGACAAAATGTACCTTAGGATCTTTCAGGATGGACAGACACTCCTCCACAGGGCGTGGCTCCAGGGGCAGCTTGGGCAGAGGGTCCCCGGCAGCCTCTAGTGGGCCATCCTCACCCCCAAGGACAAACATTGTCTTCGGTTCACTGGGCAGAGGCCGGATGACTTCCTCTGTAAGTAACGGAGAGGATGCATGGTGCGGGTGTAAATAGATATTACAAGCAGTGCAAAACCTGATGACAAAGGAGCCTTCAATCAGTCTTGGTTGAGTGATTACAGGTATAACACAGACTGCTATGGGAGAAGAGGAATAAAGATTAGTGACACTGTAAAGGTGTGCAGCCTACCCTTCTCCTCCTTGGAGACAGGCACAGGTGGTGTGGTGGGCCTCTGCAGGGACCTGGGAGGCGATGGCTCCATCCTGCAGCACTCCGCTGCTACCCTCCGCTGGCCAACTGCAGGCCCCGTAATGGGGTTCGTCAACGACAGAGTGGACTCCATCTCCACATGCTCGAAGAAGATGTACTTAACAGCCAAGAAGAGGGCCAGACCCAAGGTTATCACTTGCTCGACGTCCATGCTGGTCATCCTGGGGAGGGACGCATGGATTAATAGTTGTCAGGGCCACCCTGTAGCAAAAAGATTGACCAGTGGGGGGTTTCTTACTTTAACAAATGGAAGTACCACAGAGTCTGCTGTGGGTCAATCCTCTTGGACACGTTTTCGCTGAGGCTCAGCTCCATGCTGGGTACCTCGTTTGTGCCGTTTCGTGAAGGCGGCTCAGCAATCCAGCGACTGTGAGCATGGACCAAAACCAGGCCCAGAGACTGGTTGGGGAAAAAACACAAACATGAAGGTTCCCAGCCTACAGCCTGCCCTGATATTAAAAGCCACACTGTGAGCTATTTGTTTTGCCAGGACCAGAGCCTCACCATGATCATTTTGACACGCTGAGTGACAGGGTTCGGCTTGTTGTCCTCTTCTTCCTCCAGGACCCGGGCAAAGTGGCTCAGCTGCCAAATGGGACGCCCCTCTCTGCTCTCCCTGGAAAGCTGGGGGAAGGGGAAAAAAAACCCATCATTTCTGAGCTGCGCACAACACACTACAGGATATTACTGACACTTACAAACACTAGCACCTCACCTCCAGCACGAGGGAGACGCAGGCAGGGAAGAAGGTCATGAAGACAAAATAGTTGGCCAGAACAGACATGCAGCCAAAGCAGCACATAATCTCCAGCTGACGCACACCTGCAGAAACACAGGGGCAGGAACAGATGGCACAACTGAAGGAACCACACCATTCCAGTACCACAGTGGTTTATCTCCATATTCTGAAGGCATTTTATTCACATACTGAAACCATAGCTTTGAAAAATATGCATCACCACATGACTAGATCTCTGCAGGTTGCTATCTGCATAAACAATCTGCTAGCGCAGTCTGCCGATACCAGGATGAGGACACCGCAGATGAAAAGCACTGACCAGTTCAGCCATCACAGCAGACCACTCACCTGACATAGTTCCCACCCCAATAACCAGGCACTCCACCAGAGCATCCAGAGTGAATGTAGGCCCCAGGATGGCCATTCCGCGAGCAATATTCTCTCTCACTTCATCCTTCAGGCAAAGAAATACAAGAACACTATATTATATACCCATTGATACAGAGTGTATACAGTGGACAGAGAATATTCAAGCAGTTGGCCACTGCTGCCTTTACCTGAGAGTTGGAGCTCAGGGCAAACTTGGCAAGTGCACATGCTTTGGAGAGATCAATCAGCAAGAGAAAAAAGGGCAGTGCTTCACTAGAAAACAAAGATACATGGAAAAATTCAGGTGACACTAGTCATCATTAAAAATTTGATTTGACAATTTCACACGGATAAAGATTTGTGATCCTTACTTAAGGCCTGTGAGTTCTTTATCCAAGAAATTAATCACCACTGTGCTAAAGACAAAACTGGAAAATATAGTGAAAAGCCCTGCAATGCCTAGAAGAGGAGAACAGAATTGTATTACTATACAGCTTTAAACGGCATTAACACACACATTTCCTAAATTGTGGACCAGAGCTAAATGAAAAACTTACCCAATATATATTTTGAGCCAAGCTGTCGTAAATTTTGAAACTGGAAGTAGATGTACACAATGGCTATGCATCGTGTTATGGTTAAAATGATGACGTCACTGCTAAGAATTTGCTGCAAAAAAAAATAAATAAAAATATATATACACACAAGAACTGTGTTCTGCATTCAGCTTTATTTCTAGTAAAAGATAGCAGTTACTTAATGACAAAAAAAAGAAATTTACATTACTGCAATACAAATCATGGAATGAAACGGCAGGTATGCTATCTGTGACCTCACTCATCCCAGTTCCTACCTCTTCAGTTTTGTGGCATTCGTAGTTCCAGCCGCAGATCTGATTGTTGCCCGTAAACATGTTCATGGACATCATGCAGATGGTCAACGTCACTGTTCCCACTATCACCTCCCAGGGGTGGGAGGCCACAAACAGGCCGTGGATTCGGAATAATCCAGTCAACATGATGCCGCTTTGCAGATTGATTTCCTGCAATACCGTGAGAAAACAAATCCTCAGTAGGGTGTTTAAAATGCCTAATGCAAGTTTGACGTAACAATCAGCATCATTTAAGTACATTATGTTTTTACAGCATTAAATGCTGGCAGCTCAAAGATGAAATCACATATTCACGGTTTATGAACAGATATCAGAAACCCAAACAAAACAAGATGAAAACATCGATATGACAACATGACATTTGGCTGAAAACTAGTACTGAACATGTACCAGAACAAGCAAATGAGTTACAATGACTTATCAAACGTGGATACAGAGCGGAATAATAAAACTTCTCTTGATGTAGCCCTGACATCTACTATCAACAATTAACGATTTTTCCCCTCCTGCTACGCCACTATATTCAGATCATAATTTTATATCTTTAATATATCTGTTAAACTATACGAAAAATAATAGCCTGTCTGAAATTAATTTTAAAATAAATGTATCATAATTTTTAAAAATCCATACAAGTCTATTCAGCCATAATCGATCCTTCAATATTACCCGAGGTCTGGAGATGACTTGCAAAAAAATTAATCTTTAAAAACATAACATTTATGTAATCATGCAATGAAAAAAGAGCAATATGCAAAACATTTAAAATAAAAATAAATTAAGAAAGCACATGTAAAAAGCCTCACTACCTGAAACAACTAAATCCAAATACACCCGCAATTATTTAAGGAAATGATTAGACATGAATTCAAAATTGGGAAGCGTGTCCCTTGCCGTGCTTTTCTACACTGACGTAAAACTGTGCGTATATACTACGGCATTACAACAGAAAAGGAGAAATTCCGGTGCAATCGATCCAATGTGTCAACGGTTAGAACAGCTGGCTATCCACGTTTAACAAGCGAGTGTTCCTGATAAAGAGCAATTGAAAATCCAGAAAATGCTCAAATCAATTTCTTGCTAGTAAGATTGTGTTTTAAAGCTTGGTGCTTAAATGCATCGCTCTCGAGTTACAAGAAAGCTTCTATCCCGGCTCTGGATTAGGCGTACAACGCCCATTTAACAACCAGCTGCCTCTAATAATAATAAGAAGAAGAAGAACAACAATAATAAAAATTCGACTGACACGGCTTCACTCGCCGTTACTCGGCTAGGCTATAGATACGGACGAAACATCAGCCTGGCTCGCTGACATGTTAGCTTAGCTTCCAACTAATTAGCTAAGATTAGTTTTAGTTGGCTAATAATTGTAACACAACAAGTCGAGCAAAAAAACCAAACTGGCTATGGTATTAATGACCAAAATCAAAACAATAAAATAAAAAAGCTGTTAATAAAAGATAAATGTAGCCGTGTTTGAGGAACGTTACCTCTTTGGTTAAACCTCGCCCAAAGCGGTGACTCTCTACGAGGACTGCAGTTAGCTGCGAATCGGCTTTCTGCGCTCGCAGACAAGGTCAAGCTAAGTCTAATATAGACGATTAAATCAAATTTCGTTTAACAAAAAGTTACTTTAATGTGTCCATTAGAAGAAATATGTACACGGAGCACATAGCTACCTAGCTGGTTAACTATGTTAGGAGACCGATCTCTCAAAAGGCGGCCCATGGCCCACAGGACTCTATGTACTCGCCGTGACAAAATGGCGAGAAGCCCATCGCCTGATACGGCAGCCAATCGCGTCATTAGACCGCCCCTGCGCGCGACAGTCATGTTTGGTTTCCATAGACACGACGGTAGGGAGGCGTGGCCACAGCGGGAACGCGTGATCTCACCACATCGGCGAAAGCCAATTTCCGAGAAGGTACCGAGATGCCATGAAGTACGATTGGTCACGACCGAAATTCTGCATATGTAGTTCTCTGCCCAGTCGAGTTTTTTTTTTAATCCTATGTGAAAAACTAAAGTGATATAAAGTATATCTATCCTTGCCATGAAGGTTCCATGCAAACATATGCATCGCAGCAATGAGACGCAAAAGGAATACCAAAACCATAATATTCATATTGCTGCCATACTTCAGCATTTTAATAGTTTATAAATTATACAGTATCCGTGGTCTCATAGAATCCACACTCTTAAGTTAACGTTTTCAGTTATTTTTGGTTGTTATTTTAGTTATGTGAAACATTATTTCAGCAGTAGCTAAAGTTCTGGGGTGTCCTATGAACTACTACTATTTTGATATAACGTACAAAATAGAGTTCAAACAATACATGGCCTGTCATATTTAATTTGAATTGAAGGGATTTGTTAATTCCATGTGCACACAGCCACCTTCAAGGTAGCAGGACAGAGGAAGTACAACACTTTTACCACACAGGACGGCATACCTGCCATAGCCTAAAACCAATATGGTTTTACTGAATACAGCGACATTGTGAAAAATGATTAATCGTGAGCCCAGAACAGTAGCCTTGGAAGGCCACATAAAAGTTGTTAGCAAAAGTTAACTTTTTAAATATTCATGCTAGAAGAAATGAATTAAGAAATAAATGTTTTGGTGTTTAAACGGATTTGTGGCATATTACCATATTAGGAGAAATCGTAAAGTGAATAAAAAGGTTAAAGGATTGAAATACACAAATATGTATAAAATCTGTGTCCTAATGGAGCAGGATATCAGTCCATCATTAGGCATGCATTATAGCTAACGTGGGAGAAAACCGGTACAACACAGGGAAAATGTGTAAGCTCCACTGCACTAACCCAGGCCCCGACATAGAGTGTATACTGATATACACAGACAGTTGTTGTTTTACTGTAATCTGCGTGTGATCCTTTGCAGATGCTTTATTTAAAAAAAAATAATAATAATAATGAGATTTTCTAAGAACTCTCAGTTGCTCTGCAGTAACTCTTGAGCTCCCTCCTTAGGCAGAAACGTGTTTTGAATGGTAACTGAGCGGCTCTGTGTGAATTCATCAAGACAGATTATCATTTCTCTTTCATGCATAAACATATTTGGCCCATGAAGGAGTATGAATGATGGTACCTTCAAAACTGGGGCTTCAAACCCCACCTTTGCTTGTGTGTTATGTCTGTGCATTTTATGTGCAGGATTTCTCTTGGGTCTCTGGCTTTCTTTCACAGTCCAGACGTACAGTTACATCGTCTTCTGATGTTGCTATATTACATTTGTAGCCTTACACTGGAAAAAAATGCAAAAATATGGCCACCTATATAAAGTAATGGCCTTCACCTATTAAGAATATCATATTTAATGTAGCTTTTTATACCGTCCATCCATTTTAAAACAGATTGAAATTAGCCTGGTCCTGACTGGTTTCATACCAGAAAAATAACTGGTAACATTTCATTTTATGCAATTAATTGAATAAGAAGCCAATCTCTCAAATTAAAACCAAATAGAATTTACCATCTGCAAGATCAGTGATTGATATGTGATAAACCATCCCTCATCCATTTGACAGCTACCACAATTCAAATGACCATAAGAAAAAGACAGAAATTGTTTGTTCTCTTTTCAAGCCAAACTTCAGATATAACACATTGCATCGAAGTCATAACTTGCCAGCTGTTTTCCAGGTATAAAAGCAATCCGGACCAGTCTAATTTCAGTGTGTCCTTACAGTGGCATACCTGCTACTGTACTATACCCTACATATTTGTCCAGCCCTAGCTGAATAAGACCTCCAAATCCTTACTGAAACCATGTCTTGTTTTTCAAATCAATGTGTCCACCTGCTCACCATGCTGTTAAAAAAGACAAATCCTATTAAACCCTGATTAATTTCTCCATTTTCATTACAGGGAGATTTATGGAATTCATATAGGAAAAAATATACTACAGCTTAAACCTTTTGTTCCTGCATTGTTTTGTGCATTTGCTACTGTGAGCGCATACCAGCCAATAATAAGCTTTTGACCTGGGCAGATAATGCATTGTTTCCGCAGTAGTTTTTGAGTACCTGTTTCAAATGTAATTAAATTGAAAAATGTACTGTGAAATATTGAAATAATTATAATAATAATAATAAATAAATAAATACAATGTGAGAAATCAATACAACTCAGATTCAGAATCTATTTTATGAAAAGACCAGCTTGATTTCAGACGGCAGTGTGACCAAAAACATAAAATGAAATGCTGAAAACCTTTATGGAGCCTTCGATGTATTGTACTGTACACAGTGCCCTCTAGAGGATTTTGTCGACACCTCTTATTTAAGGTGGCACCGATTCTGCAATTAAGAATGCTGACTCTATGTTTGGGCACGTATCTTTCATGTGTCTTATGATGTACACATTCAGACAATTGTAGAAAAGTTCAATTGTGTGGGTAATTTTGAACCGACGGCTGAGCAGAGCACAAAATAGCCTCCAGAAAGTTCACTGAAACATACACTAAAAATACATGTACAGAGGTACCTTAGTTCTCGAACTCATTAGAACTCAAATTTCTTAAAAGTAGAACCAACCAGTTCGAAAAAATCTATCAAGAGCTCAATCTGAATCTCAGAAGTCAAACCGTGAACGCTGACCTGAGATAACTTGTAGGCGCTGGGATGTTTTTCTGTCTTCTTCCATAGAGCCCGTTATTGTTTAAAATGCGACAGATGATGCCATCAGAAAGTGACGTACCTTGACCTTGGAGTTCAGCTTGAATGGTTTTAGATGGTTTCCTTGGCACTTTTTCTACCATCTGCATTATCCTTTTCACCAACCATTTCCTGCCGCGCCCACATTTTGGGAGGTTGATTACAGTCCCATGAACCTCATACTTTTTAATAATATAGGCAGCTGTGGTCAAAGGAACATGAAGCCGCTTGGAGATGGTCTTATAAACTTTAACATGGTTATCTATAACCTTCTTTCTCAGCTCCCAGACAGCTCTCTCCTTTGCTTTCTCTGGGCCGTGTTCACCGTGGTGAACACAATGATATCATATATGGTATATAGAGGTATACATCAGACAACTGCTTTTAATTGAATCACTTTTCATGAGAAATGAAGTATTATTTCAATGAGCTGTAGTAGGGCTTTCAACAAATTTGCCCACATCTGTATATGTCAAATATACACTGCTCAAAAAAATTAAAGGAACACTTTGAAAACACATCAGATCCAAAATAATATCATTCTGGATAACTATACTGATTTGGACCGGGTAATGTTTAAGGAACAAAAGGATTCCACATCCTTTGATGGAAATTAAAATGATCTAAAGAGGGCCGAAAAGGACATTGCTGTCTTAGAAAGGGTGCAACATAGGGCTACAAGAATGATTCCTGGTCTTAGAGCTAAATAAAAGCTAGCTTTAAAATCTCATGTCTTATGAGTAGATTTGTAGTCAAGACCGTCTACACTAAGACCAAGGAGCTGAAGACCAAGACCAGAGGGCATCGAGTCAAGACTAAGACAAAGTTGAGACGAGACCGATACCAAAAAAAAGACCCCCTTCACTTTTGTGTGCTGTTGAGGACTGACATGACGGGTACTGCCTGGTCCCAAAGTCATCTGACAAACATCTCCAACTGTGTATGAGGAGAGGCTAGCTGAACTGAATCTGTTCAGCCTTGAGCACAGGAGAGTAAGGGGGGACATGATCCAGGTATATATGATTGTAACAGGTTGGGATACTGTTCAACCAAATGGCTACTTTAATATTAGTTTAAATACTAGAACTCATGGCCGTGGGGGAAAACATTTTAAAATGGTTTTGTGTGTAGTTAGGGTATTGAATGTTCCTCCTGTTGGTATAGCGCAACCTAAAACCTTGGGTTCCTTTAAATCAGAACTAGATAAGATTTTAACAACTTAGTTCTCCTCAAACATCCTTGATGGGTCAAATGGCCTCCTCTCATTCGTAAATTTCTTATGTTCTTATGTAAAACCAGACTGCTCCAGTTTCTTACAGGTAAGCAAGTGATCATAGATCCTGTTAAGGATTACTCTAGCGAGGACCTTACCCGTCACTGAAAGTAGTGTTATTCCCCTGTAGTAGCTGATTACCCTACCTTTTTCCAAATATGGACTACAAGTTCTGTTTTCCAGTCAGTTGGGATAACACCTGACTCCCAAATGGAAGCAAAGATTGCCTTTAATGGCAGGAGGGCAGCCTTACCACCGGCCTGGAGAAGTGCACCCTGGATACCACAGATCTTTGCAGCCTTCCATATCCTCAGCTGATTCACCACCTGTGCAATCTCAGTGAAATTGGGTGGCTCACAGCTGATCGGAGGATCAGCTTTGAGAACCATTAACCATGGACGAAACACCTCCTTCTGAGAACAATGGCAACACCAACTCAACCCTTGGCAACCTTCACTGTTTTATCATGGAAGGTCTCCCATATCGTATTATAGTCAGCAGTCGCACCCAAGTGTGCAAGTTCCTCACATAAACTGTATGCAAACTCATCAGAAACAGCTTGATTTTGGAGTCTGGCTAAGTCCAGCCTCATTCCCCCAGTAGGTGGTAGCCTACTAAATCTAAGCTGAATCTCCAGAGTAGCAACATGAAGTCTGTCATCAGAATTCACAAACTGGCCATTTCTGTAGACCCTACAGTTCTGCAGGAACCTCCAGCATCTGCCCAAGAGGATGTGACTGATCTCCTTCGCCACACCACCAGTACTGGAGTACCAAGTCCAATGATGCAGCTCAGGGCGTTGGAATCAGGATACAGCGACCCACAGTCCCTGACCTTTTGCAAAGTCAAAGAACATGAACCCATTTTCACCCCACACAAAACCATGAGCACCAACACAATCTTCATAGCCAGCCCTGTGGCAATGCCAGTGGTCACATTGAAGTCACCCATGGCCAGAAGAATGTTACGTAGCTCTCTGAGAGTTTCGATTCATCCGGGGGTGAGGCCCCCGAAGGCTTTCCCCCGTCCCCTTCATGGTGCGTGCAGCCTTCCTGCGGGTGGCTACAGCAGAGCTACTCCCACAGAGAGCAGAATGGTATCCTGCCTGTTTAAATTGAGCAGTTGTGTGTTGTTTTACAGTGGCTGGAGTGCCAATCCCGCCACCAACCTCCAAAAATTGTTTCCCTGCAAGCTGGAGGACCGCTTGCAGGACCGGATACAGTTTAACGTCATACCAAGGACAAAGAGTTAGGAGTTGAAATATTTAACATTATATTTCTATATTTTTTATGTTAACACACATCATGATGGTTCTGGTCACCAATGATATCTGCGTATACCATCCAACACTCTGCCTAATCCCACACTGTGTCTCCACCGACGCCCTCAGCCGGACGACAGGTTCACTGTTAACTCCGGTGCAGCGGTGGCTGTGTTTGGAGTGACGCCGTGGAGCAGTAGAGGCATGGATGATGACGAGTGGCGTCATACAATATCCAGCAATGAAACTCAGTCCAGCTTTACCAAGATGGCTGTAGAGGGCACGTACTGTATGACATCACTGAATGGAGAGGACCAATCCTGCCAATGTTGTGGAGAGGCACACTGATGTTACTCCTGGCAGCATGGAGTGGGGAGCCATAGGGTATGACTTCAGGTCATCTCTGGAAGTGATTAGAGGGACCCTGATGGCACAATGCTACATCAGTGACATATCCTCTTTAGTAAGTGTGTGTGCTCTATGAAGGATCCATCCAGGTGGGTCCTTCAGCCTCATGCCCCTGTCTTCTGGGAATGGTTTCCTATAATTTTGCATTGTATAAAATAAAAGCTAGCTTTAAAATCTTATCAGTTCTAAACGGCAGATGGCACCATTCAGTAAAATTTAATTTTCCTGCCAGCTGCAGTGACTGAGGGTAACTGAGATCAAACAGTATTTCAACCAAAAGCAGAACTGTAAAACTGCACAGAGATAAACAGAAAAAATACTGGCCTTATCTTTGAGCTGTTTCCCTATGATTGTTGGTTCCTCTAAAGCCTCAAGAAGAGGCTTGCGCTGATGCTGTAAACAAAAAATGTAAAGCTATTTAAAATGCTTTTAGTAAAATATTTATGCTAACTAACCCCATTGTCTGATAAGGAACAAGATGGACATTTAGCAAGTAAGGCAATAATTTCCATTATGGGCAAACAAACCATCTTGCTATGTTCTATGAAGGCCTTTCTAGCTAAAAGAACCATATGTCATATGCAAGAAAAAAACACAGAAGCACTTTCATAGACAGATGACGGAACCAATAATAAAAAAATTAAGTGACAAACACAATAGAGCTATTTTTTTAGACTGATTTGTAATGTTGACATTATACTCCTCTCGCCCTAACTGCAAACTACATGACATTATTAGTGCACCAGTCACCCAAATGAACTTCGATAAGAACTTTTATTTGAATCTCCTTCCTGGAAGTTTCACATTCCTCCATATTCTCGCAAATATTAATGAAAATTGCACAACCCGCATCTGATTATTCTAAAGTAGCTAACAATGATGCAGGCAGCGGCTGCGGGTTTTGCTGCACTGAGAGAGAGTGGTGTACATGCAGTGTACATTTCTGTTGCGCTCGTGTTGCAGTGGTTGTTTGGCAGTGTATTTGTGTGTTTGTATATACTAATTCAGTTTACATGGACGGCTGTTTTTTCTTCGGTCTGCTTGAGTGCTTGTCTGTCCTTATTAATAAACGATGCGTATGTTACCGGCAATGATTTGCGTAAGCAGCGTTTTCGGTCTTAGTAACTTTGCAACAAATATTATCTTTATCTAACAGTGGTAACATTAAATAGCACCAGGAAAGGAGAGATGCTCCTGGGCTTTGCTTGGTCTCCAGTCAGGGCTGGAAGGACATTTCCCGCTCTTGTTCTTACCCCTGCAGTTGGCGGCTGCTATACGAGGTTCCGCGTTGTGGTTTCTCGGCCTCCCAAAAACCACTTTGATTTATTTTAGCTTCACATGGTTCAGTAGCATGTTATTCTCTGGTAAGTAATGGTTCATTTAGTTATTTAAAAAAGTCTAATTATAAAGGTTTTTATATCTCTGACAGGCCATTAAAAAGTTCAGTTTTAAGCAGGGGCGTAATTTCCGGGGGGGTTAGGGGGGTCGGGTGCGGGCGGGTGGGGGGGTGGGGGGGGGGGGTGGGGGGGGGGGGGGGGGGGGGGGGGGGGGGGGGGGGGGGG
>JABFDZ020000118.1:10492795-10506829 GCA_019775955.2 Pollimyrus isidori | reverse complement strand
TAAGATAGGATTTTCCATCCATTCCTTGCTCAGAGTTCACTGAAAATGTTCTGGAATCACTTCTAAGCTAAAACTCCCGGCAAGGAATTTTTAAGTTAAGTTAGGAGCTCTCTGAGAGGATTCTCAGAATCTTTATGGATACGGGCCCTGGTCTTTAGACACTTTTATTATCAGTGAAAAGCCAAAAGGCAGTAAATTGAACTTCCGGCATCCATCCTGTGGGTGCTGGAGGGCTGACACACCCACAGGAAGGATCAAATATCTAGTAAAATCTTTAATGTGATTGGCCAGCTAGCTTTCTTAGTGGCCAGGGCATGGATCTCAATCTGCATTCTTCATGGGGGCATGTTAATTGTATGTTAATTGTATCGCTGCTGAATTGTATGTGTAAGTATTAGAAATATTATGAGTGGGAACATTATTTAAAAAATTTATGTTCCATTTATGCAGTTATGTGCCATTTCATGTTGTGTAAAATGTCACTGATCTCCACACTTCTTTACACTGTCACACCCTGCATCCCATCCCCCTCATTCTCTTTGATGTGTGGCACTAATAAACCACACCTGTTACTTGATTAATCCGGCTTCTCATTACAGCCCTTGTGAGGATCACCCCAAGTGTCTCTCGCTTGTTCCCTTATCAGCAATGTATATAGTGCCTCCCTGTCTTGAACTCCCCAGTCCAGTCATTGATGTTGCTGCCTGCACTCTCCAGTTTAACCTATGTTCTCTCCTGACCCCTTGTAGTCTGTTTTCCTGTTACATTGACCTGTAATTTCAAGTAATAAAACCCCCTTTCACCTCCGTCCTTGCATGTGATGTGACACACTGCTTTTTTCTTGCTGCCAGTAGTTAGATTTATGTTAAAATGTATAGACTGCCGTGTGTGTGGGTGTCATTATACCTAAGTCATTACAGAAGATAAATAATACCAGCAGGAACTTGTTTTCTTGACTAGAAAACATGTTAATTGCCTTTTTCTGGTGGGGGGTGAGCTGCTGCCCAAAGCAGAGCAGTTTAAGTACCTTGGGGTCTTGTTCACAAGTGAGGGAAAAAGGGGGCAGATTGTCAGATCGATGTAGCATTGGCAGTAATGCAGACATGGTACTGTTTTCTCATGGTAAAGAGAGAGCAGAGCTGGATGGCAAATCTTTTGATTTACCAGTCTATCTACGTTTCTACACTCACCAATGATGGTGAGCTCTGGGTAGTGGCTGAAGGAATGAGATCACAGATACAAATGGCAGAAGTGAGTTTTCTCTTCAGGGTGCCTGGGCACAGCCCTAGGGATCGGGTGAGGAGCTCACATATCTGGGAGGGGCTCAACGGAGAGCCTCTGTTCCTCTGTATCGGAAGGAACTAGCTCAGGTGGTTTGGGGAGCTATCTAGGACGCCTTCTGGAAGGCTCCCTGGAGAGGTGTTTCAGGCATGTCCAACCAGGAGGAGGCCTTGGGGCAGACCCAGGACATGAGGGGTTAAAAAGACAAAGTAGGCTAAAGACAAAAAAAGGCCGGTACCAACACAGGAACAGCCCTAATACCCCAGCAGCAAACTCACAATGGCCAACTGAGGAAATGCGGCAAGAGCAGGCACATATATGCATATAATGAAGGCTTCAAAAAGGGACAGGCATTGGCTGCTATAGAGTACTAAGAACTACAACTAACAGGAGCACAAGAATCACTAGAGGCACAAACCAGAAAAGACTAGAAACATAGGTACAGAACATAATGTAACTACAAGCAGGTGAGCAAAAATAAGGAACCAACAGAAAAACACCAACATAACGTAACACGGTGCCGCTTTACAATAAGGCTGCCCTTTTAAAGGGATTATCAATGGTTTATTAGCAGGTTATTAATTAGGTTGTAATATTTTGTAAATCATTACTAGACAACTATAGACAAGTGGCAAAGGGTAGCCTTACTGTAAAGTGGTACGAAAAAAACAAATGTTAAATTATAAATTTTTGAGGATTCTTTTCTCATAACTGAGTGTTCAGCACATTGAGCCACATGGCAGCCCAGGAAATAAGAGCGTAATATAGAAACTAAAACAGACTTGGGATATAACAAGAGACTGGCCAAGTGGGGAAAAGACACAAAGACCAGGGGCGGACAGGGACTGATCCTGACACTATCCAGATCCCAGAAGAACAGAATAGGTCTTACAATAAGCCCAGTGTCCATAAGCTATAACCCGTGCATCACACATTTTCCGTTTCAAACAACCTTGACATTGTCTCCAGCACAGGCCGAATATAACATTGCTGGGGTACATCACTTCCTATACACACAACTCTCCTATTTGACAGTCACTCAGTCACAAAGATTAATGTGTGCAATATGTGAGTGGGTTATGGTTATGAGTACCTTTGTAAGAGAGAATGGGGAATCGGTCTCTCATTGCCTTTGTCTTCGTTTCTTTGTGGAAGTTGTGGAATGTTGGGGAAACAGTTCATATGTTTGTAGCGGCCTACCAGCCGCTCAGTGTACACAGAGCAGTAGTGGTCTAAGGAGTTTCCATCAGGAAGTAGGTATTTGGATTGGCAACTGGTTATAAATACACACATTTTTATTATTATTAGAGCAGGCATGTTAATAATTAATAATTTTGTCCTAGCCCTGTGAATGAAAAAATGTTCTCAGAAACTGGATCTGTTTCATATCATTAGTATAATCTAGTAGATTTTTACTCCAGTTCTGTTAATTTCTGGATTAATCGTGTTGTTAACTTCCAGGAAGAATGCTGAAGTCCCAGGAGGGGATAAGATTATGTGTACACTAATACATGTACTTTCAAATTTCGTTTGTGCCTTTCAGTACGGTATTGCATGAAGACCTTCCTCGCCATCATTATCCGTTTCCAATCTTTAACACACGATGCTACTACGCCATCTAGTGTCCAAATTATATTATGCTGAACACAACAGGTGTTCGTGAACACAGCTGTTCGTGACTCCATCAAGTTGGCAGGCATTTTAAAACTAAAGTTGAGAATTATACAGCTCCTTGAAGAGTTTGAAGGTGTGAGAAGCATTAAAACAAGCCAAAAATATGTTATGCAAGGTAGAATACTTGGTCCAATTACAGGCTTAAACAGCAGTCCCTCTTCGTTTTCCTCATGGCCAGGTGCTGAGAATCTGAAAGGAGGTGCTGGAATGTGGCTTGACTGAATACCAAATGTGGTGGTCATCTGGAACACCACGATTGGAACAGCCAATTTGGAACCCCAAGATTATGATATGATGCTCCCCATAGCTTTCCATGTGGATTACCACATCATTCAGATACAATACAGTGCAAAATTCTCAGGCAGTCAAAGAAAATGTCTATGGCCGTTCATCTTGGTAGTAATTGTTTGTTTTCTCAGGAAAAGAAAAACACACTTTAACATTATAACACATGTAAAATAACAGTAAAACAAAAAAATCCTGATATTTTATACTTAGGGAAACCTCAGCCATTCCATTCATTCTATTAAGTTTCTCCATCAGCTCTATTATCTGTGATTGCCTTGTGTTTCCACTTGTGTGGTGCTGGCGCATGCCAGTCTTGTGCTTTGTCTCATGTATTTAGGTCTGCATCTGCGTCTTTTCCGGCAGATGCAGATGACGTTGTTCGATGTCAGTGGTGTGTGTGAATAAACCCATGTTTCTCCGCATCCTTGCCTGGATCTCCCTCTGTCAGCTGTGCACTCACCCGCATACACAACAGAATGCCGCGTCTCTGAAACAAGATGCAGCAGCTGGAAGGGCTGCAACGGCTCGACCTGCTGCACGCCTGCAACCACTGGCTGGCTCAGCCTGAAGTACAGGCTGATCCGCTGGCCCTGGAATTCGCAACCCGGGGTCAGGAACTCTTGGAGGAAGAGTGGCCGCCTGGACAGCAGTATCTACTGCAACGGGTGCGTCGCTACCTCGAGCGTCTGCCCCAGAGGCTCAGGGAGCTAGCTTCGCTTTCCGCCGGCACCGGGAGTGCCGGAAACCGTAGCAAGGGCGGGAAACGGTCGGCACCTACTCCGTCGCTCTTCCTGGGCGCCTGTGCACTCAGCCCCGTCAGGGAGAGCGATGAAGAGCGCGGAAGCTCCCCATTCACCTGGGCTGAGGCCGCCGCCGTTTGGGACTGCGTCCACGGTGAGCCGAAGCTTCCATGGGAGGCATACCCCGTCCAGCCAGAGCGCCTTGAAGAGGGGTGGATCAGCCTGGTGCGCGACCCGGTCCCGTGGATCCAGAAGGCTCTTAAAGGGGCAGTGCCTGCACAACCGTCGCTAGACCTGCCGCTGCTGGGGCTGCCTGAAGCGGGCTATGAGGCGTCTCCGCAGCCCGTTGCTGTGTCTACCGAGGCTGCCCAGCCCGCAGCCGAGCCAGCTGCCCAGCCCGCAGCCGAGCCAGCTGCCCAGTACGCAGCCGAGCCAGCTGCCCAGCACGCAGCTGAGCCAGCTACCGCAGCCGCTCCTGAGGCTGCCCCCCACACAGTTGCTGCAGCCGCTCTTGAGGCTGCCCCCCACGCAGCTGCCGCAGCCCACCTGAGGCCGCCGTGCCCTTGCCCGCAGCTGTCGCTGCAGCTCCCATGGCTGCTACGCCACGCCCCTCAGGGATCGCGCCCGGAGTACGCTCCATTGGGGGGGAGTTGTGGGCCCCAACGGAACAGCCCGTGGTCTCTCCTGTTCCGGACTGTCCCGCGGCCCTCCTGGTTCTTGCTTGTTCCGCGGCCCCGCCCGCGGCCCAGGTAGTCCCTGCTCGTCCCGCGGCCCCACCCGCCGGGTTCCCCTCCGGTGCCTCGGTGCTGGTCCTCGGGCCCCCCTCCGGACCCTCGTCGACCACCTCCGGGCCCCCCTGCTCCGCCTGGGGGTCGGACGTTGCCTCTTTCACTTCCGGCCCTTTTGTCCCTCCTGTTGGTCTGGGCCCTTCCGTCTCCCCCTTCCTCGTCTGTTTTTTCGGCGTTCCCTGTCCTCTGTCGGGTCTTGTCTTGGTTCCTGTCCCTGGGGTTGTTTTGTCTTTCTGTCCTGACAAATGTCAGTTTCCTCACAGGCTACTGAGACACGAACAGAAAAGGTAGATCTTAAATCCATCACTTCAGCAGTTTTATGTGACACGGCCGTTTCTGTTATCCTAACTGACAGGCTATGTAGGAGACTGACTCCACTTTCGCTGTGGTGTGGGGTCCCAATCAGGAAGCTAAGACCTTACACTATATTTCCAAAAGCATTGGGACACCAGCCTTTACCCACACATGAACTTTAGTGACATCCCATTCTTAATACACAGTCTTTAATATGGAGTTGGTCCACCCTTTGCAGCTTCAACTCTTCTGGGAAGGCTGTATGCAAGGAGTGTGTTTATGGGAATTTTTGATCATTATTCCAATAGAGCACTTGCGAGGTCAAAACAGGGCAGAGATGATCAGGAGAGAGCATCGAATACAGGGCAAATGAGAAGGCCTGGCTCACGGTCTCCACTCTAATTTATCCCAAAGGTGTTTTGTCGGGTTGAGGTCAAGGCTCTGCTCAGGCCCATCAAGTTTCTCCACACCAGACGTGCTCATCCATGTCCTTATGGACCTTGCTTTGTGCACTGATGTGCAGCCATATTGGAACAGGAACGGGCCATCCCCAAACTGTTCCCATAAAGTTAGGACCATGAAATTGGACAAAATGGCTTTGAATTCTGCAGCATTAAAAGTTCCCTTCAGTGGAACTAAGGGCCCAAGCTCAATCCCTGAAAAATAACCCCACACCATAATCCCCCCTCCACCAAATTTTCACTTAGCACAATGCAGTCAGGCAAGTACCGTTCTCCTGGCAATCGCCAAACCCAGACTTGTCCATCAGATTACCAGAGAGAAGAGTGATTTCTCACTCCAGAGAACATGTCTCCATAGCTGTGGCGGCATGTTTACACCACTGCATCTGACGCTTTGCATTGCACTTGGTCATATAAGGCTTGGATGCAGCTGCTCGGCCATGGAAACCAATTCCATGAAGTTCTCTATGACTGTTCTTGAGCTAATCTGAAGGCCACACAAAGTTTGGAGGTCTGTAGCTATTGACTCTATAGACAATTAACAACTTCTGCACACTGTGTGCCTCAGCATGCATTGTCCCCACTCTGTGGTTTTACATGGCCTACCACTTCAGAGTTGAGTTGCTGTTGTTCCCAATTACTTCCACTTTGTTATAATACCACTAACAGTTGACCGTGAAATATTTTGTAGCGAGGCAATTTTACAAATGGACTTATTGCACACCAGGCATCATGGTACCATGCTTCACAGCTTCTGAGAGCGACCAATTCTTTTGCAGATGTTTGTAGAAGCAATCTGGATGCCTACGTATTTGATATCATGCACCTTTGGCTGTGGTAGTGATTAGAACACCTGAATTCAATGATTTGGAGGGGTGTCCCAATACTTTTGGCAATATAGTGTATATTTTTTTGTGGAAGGCAATATTCGTATACAGTTATTGGGCTGGAACTCTCATGGCCTCGCTGGTTGTAGACCCGATATTAAGGATGCTGGGCTGGGTTCATGTGCTCTTGGACCACAGACATTGCCTTCCCAATCCTTTCCTTTGTCTGATGCACCAGTGTGTTCCATGGGGTATGCATTGGCAAGGGTCGTTATTTACGCAAACTCTCTTTGGCAATGTCCAGAAAGTTTGCGCTAGGGTACGTTTCCCCAGCCCAGTCATTGACATCAATCCTGTGTGTTGCTCCATGTTCCTGGATGTATTCTCCCCAAATAAATTGTGTGTTTCCCCGACTCCCTAGTCTCCTGCTCCTCTTTCCCCACTCTGTGCCTGATAGTGCATGACACAGCCCTAGAGATGGGTAAGTACGCCTCTGACTCTTACAACTAACCTCCCTCCGAGGATGGTAAATTAGTGGGATTCATGCAGTCCTCAAAATATTCTTTCCACTGCCTGACAGTATCCATGTTTGAGGTCAACAGTTCTCCAGCCCTGTTATAAACAGCATGCATAAAGAACTGCTTCCCACTTCTGAATCGCCTGATGCTTTGTCAGAATCCTTTTGAAGCTGAAGTCCTTCTTCATGGCCTAACCAAACTCCTTTCTCACCTGAATTTTTGCTTCAGCAACTGCCAAAGACGCTTTCTGCTTGGCCTATTGGTACCTGTCAGCTGCTTCAGGAGTCCTACAAGCTAACTAGGCTAACCTCCTTCTTTAGCCTGACAGCTCCCTTTACCGCTGGTGTCCTGCAACATGTACCAAGAACCTTACGGCCACAGTTCACCCCAGCAGCCTCAGCAATGGAGTCCTGCAACACAAACCATTCAGGCTCAATATCCCATGACTCCCCCAGGATACAAGAGAAGTTCTGCCAGAGTTTTGAGTTAAAGTTATCCTGGACAGGGGCCTCCACCATATCTTCACTATGAGTTTTGGTCTACCAGGTCTATCCAGCATCTTGTTGACGGCTTACGTCCAATCTTCACCTGAGTGCCGAAAACATGTGGATACAGATCTTTTGACACAATTACAAAATTGATGTTCAAACTGCTGCCTGAGGTGCACTCGTGCCTGGTGCATTTATGAACACCCTTATATTCGAACATAATGTTTGTTATGGACAATCTGTGGTTACCACAGAAGTCCAATAATTGAGGTCATTCCTCCCAATCACACCTTTCCAGGTGTCACTTTGACTACCCATGTAAGCGTTAAAGTCCCCTAGCAGAACAATGGAGTCCCCAGAAGAGTTCCCCCCACCTCAAGACCTCCAAAAAGGTAGGATACTCTGGACTAGTGTTCCGTGCTTACACACAGAAAACAGTCGGAGCATGTTCCCCAACACGAAGTCGAAGGGAGGCATATGACGTACTGTACTGACACTGAACTGGGGGGCTATAAGTAGACCCACCCCTTCCCGGTGCCTCTCACCATGCGCAACTCCAGAGTGCAATACATTCTAGCCTCTCTCCTGAAGTTTGGTTCGAGAGCCCGAGCCATAGACTGAAGTGAGCCAGACTATATCTAGTCAGTATCCCTCTACCTCCTGCACCAGCTCAGACTCCTTTCCCACCAGGTTATATTCCATGTGTCAAGAGCCAGTTTTGGTAGTCGACCTGCCTTTAACTGCCAGCCAATCTACACTGCGTCCCACCCCCATGACCCCCCTACAGGAGGTGGGCGGACCCATGTTTCTCCTTCAGGTTATGCTTGGTTGGGCCTCATGGGTGGAGGCCCAGCCACTGAGTGCTTGCCTTCAAGCTCTCCTCCAGAACTGGTTCCAGGGTGAGGTCTGGGTCTCACCATTCCAGGCATGGTAATATGGTCCAGTATATTGTTCATCATCATGAGGTTTTTCCAACTTGCACTTGTCTGGCTGTTCACCTAGGACCGATTTGCCGTGGGAAACCCTACCAGAGGCAAATGTTCCTGATAACATAACTCTTCAAACGATAGAGGCACAGAAACCCCTCCAACACAATAAGAAGGTGATTCTAACTGTCTAATATAAGTGTCACATTGAAGGGGAGGCTTCCAGGAACTCATTACAATGAAATGCCACCATTTGTCAAAACTGCAATCTGACACAGAATCTCCGGAAATACTATGTGCAGTATGTTACACTTTGCTGACATTGCTAAAGTTACAAAGGCTTAAACAAGACCTAAATTCAGTAAGGCACACAAAGTAAAACATCCAGAATAGAAGTGAACACATCTCAAGACTGATGTTACAAGGTTCTTGCAGACAGGTGTGATGAGTGACTCTTGTTAGAGCAGGTGGGTGGGCTTGTGGATGATTGCCTAATAATTGTGCACACTGATGATCAAGGATTTTTCTTTTGTTTTCTTGCGTGTCAAACTAACTTACCATTTTCTCTCTAAATAAATTTACTTGGAGCAAAAGAAAACTTCTGAATTAACTTTTACAAGTACTTGTCTAATAATTCTGCACACATAATGAAGGCAGTATCCTGGTCAGTCCGGATGTCCTGGGGGAGTGTGATTTAACAGAAAAGTTGTACTAAATGTCCGGTCATGCTCTTGATGATGGCCTAGTACAGGAAAGCAACTTCACCAATATGATTGGAGGCTACAATGTGGGACCAGTACTTCCTGGGTCAGTACTCAGTACTCCCACTATATTACTCACAAGAAAGTCACAAGGTTCACTTCAATGTTACCGCGCTCTCCATTATTTATACTTAATTTTGGAAATATCTGTTTCTATGCCTGTCTTCAATCAGAGTTTTATATTAGTATTCTATTATTGTTTTAAACCTGTTATACAACCAAATTTCATTCTACTGCAGTGTAATGACCATAAAGCGCTCTTATTTAGGGCAATAAGAAATCTGTTTAATTTTTTCTCAAATTCCATTTTCCCCAAAATTTTTTCAGATTAATTTTAATTCGTTTAGTTTTCTATAAGCTGCAGAACTGAAAAAACAAGGCTTTAAGTAGACAAAAGTGTCATAGTTTTCAGAGTTTGACATGTTGCACCCTGTCTCTATTACCTGTTTTACCTCTATTTTTCAGTTCAGAATTTCTGGAACAACCCCCTGCCTTTTTCAGACAAACTGTTGGCTGCCACATTCTGTATGTCACACTGCCTTACAGTTATCACTGCTCTGGGATGAAAAGGCATGAGTGATGCAGCATTATCAGGAAAATAACTTTATGTGCAGAAGTTTACAGCAGAAGCACTGCCTTATATGCTGGTAATGAATAAAACACAGACAATTCTAGATAACATTTAACTGCTAGATAAACGTGATAATGGCAGTACACTTAACAAAACTTACATATTTGTAATGTCAGGGTACTTTAGATGTTCCCCTGAATAAAGTGTTTTGGACTGTGTAGGCAAACTGGAGAACCCAGAGGAAACCCACACAAGCACAGGGGACCCTATACACCAAACTAAAAATTCTACCAACAGCTCTGGAAGTGAGAGGTATGCATATTCATATACACTCATATACGATTCATATACGATCAAAGAAAACAAAATATGTAAGAAATAATTTTGAAATAAATACATGTATACGCAACAGAATCATAACATGTGTGGATTTTGAATTTCTAAGATTCTTTTCTAAATATAAAAATATAAAATTTCACTTTTTTTACAATAAAATTAACAGATTACATCAGGACAAACCATAAAGAAAACAGAAATAGAAGCATAACAGAAAAAGGGAGAGCAGCGAACCTTTAAACATCCGAATATCTACAGTAATGTGCTATTTGCTGCACTTGTAGGTTCCTGTGGACAAAAGTGTCTGGCAAGCATGGGTGTAAATCCCGGGGGGACAGAGGGGACATGTCCACCCCATCTGAGGGTTGTCCCCCCAAAAAAATTATTTAAAAAATCTCACTCTCTATTGTGAAAAATACATGTATGTATACCTAAAATAATTGTGTAAGTATAAAAAAACAAACGCAAAAAATGCATTTAGAAACAGTTGAGTTCCCCCTCCATTCCTCACAGTGGTTTGGCCCACTGCCTGCTTTCCCAGTTCATCTCACCTACTCTACACACACGAGTCAGGTGTGTGGCTACGGCTCAATTAATGTTGAACTCCAGTAAGTAGGGTATTTTATTCACTTTAAATGAAGCGATTCTCTTTAAGGTAGTTGATGCAGACTCATTAATAAATCAGTTACAGCAAAAATGCAGATTACCAATGTGGTTTTCCATGAATCTGCTATATTACTGATTAAAATATTACTTATCTAGTTAAGGTTACCTTGTTTACAATAGCTTGTTGCATAGTGCACTGCAACTAACACGGCAAAGCCGTTTCCTATGCATTGTTTTATTTGTGACGACTTGGTTTAATATTAACTTAACATTAATATCCACAATTAGCATATTGTTTAGCTGTTTCACAATAACAGTCATGTTTAAATTTTATTGTATGTTGATGGCTTGACTGTAAACAACATAACAAACAATGCAATAAATAGTTTTGAAGAAAAATCTGCTCTCTCCTGGAGCCGACACCATATCGTGGTGGAGGGGTCTGCGTGTTCCAATGATCCCAGGAGCTAAGTTCCCCGGGGTTTTATGCCCCTGGTAGGGTCACCCAAGGCAAACAGGTCCTGGGTGAGGAACCAGACAAAGTGTGGCTCACAAGACCCCCTATGATGAACAAAATATTGGACTCACATTTTCCCTTGCCCGGGCGTGGGTCACTGGGGGCCCCCCCTGGAGCCAGGCCTGAGGGTGGGGCTCAATGGCGAGCACCTGGTGGCCAGGTCTATACCCATGGGGCCTGGTTGGGCACAGCCCAAACAAAGTAGGTGGGTCCCCCCCTCCATAGGAGGGGCCATGTGAGCTGGGCAGTGGCTGAAGGCGGGGACCTTGGCGATCTGATCCTCGACTGCAGAAGCTAGCTCTTGGGACATGGAATGTTACCTCTCTGATGGGGAAGGAGCCTGAGCTGGTGCGTGAGGTTGTCAAGTTCCAGCTAGACATAGTCGGGCTCATCTCAACGCATGGCCTAGGCTCTGGAACCAGTTTCTTCAAAGGAGGTTGGACCCTCTTCCACTCTGGAGTTGCTCGCGGGGAGAGGCGCTGAGCAGGAATGGGCATACTTATTGCCCCCTGGCTGGGCATCTGTACATTGGGGTATACCACAGTGGACGAGAGGGTAGCCTCCCTTCGCCTTCAGGTGGGGGGACTGGTCCTGGTTGTCTGTGCTTATGCGCCAAAAGGCGCAGAATACTTACCCATTTTTTGAGTCTCTGGAGTGGGTGTTGGAGAGCGCTCCCCCTGGGGACTCTCTTGTTCTGCTGGGGGACAGTGAGACCTGGAGTGGCGTAATTGGGAGGAATGCCCCCCCCCAGTCTGAACCCGAGCGGTGTTTTGTTGTTGGACTTCTGTGCTTGTCATAGATTGTCCATAATGAACACTATGTTCAGGCATAAGGGTGTTCATATGTGCACCTGGCACCAGTTCGATGATCGACTTTGTAGTCGTGTCATCGGATTTGCGGCCGCATGTCTTGGACACTTGGTTGAAGAGAGGGACGGAGCTGTCAACTGATCACCACCTGGTGGTGGGTTGGCTCTGCTGGTGGGGGAGGGCAGGCCTGGTAGACCCAAGCATATAGTGAGGTTCTGCTGGGAACGTCTGGCAGAATCCCTTGTCAGGAGGAGTTTCAACTCCTACCTCCGGCAGAACTTTTCCCATGTCCCGGGGTAGGTGGGGGACATTGATTCCAAACGGGCTACCTAAGGGCTGACCGGAGCTGTGGTCGGTGCCTGTCGCGGCGGTAATCCCCAAACCCGCTGGTAGACACCAGTGGTGAGGGCTGCCGTGAAGCTGAAGAAGAAGGTTGGACTCCGTCAGGGCTGCCCTTTGTCACTGATTGTTTTCATAGTTTCTATGGACAGAACTTCTAGGCGCAGCCAGGGCATTGAAAGTGTCTGGCTTGGTGACTTCAGGATTAGGTCTCTGCTGTTTGCAGATGATGTGGTTCTGTTGGCTTCATCGGACCATGACCTTCAGCTCTTGCTGGGACAGTTCGCAGCCGAGTGTGAAGTGGCTGGGATGAGAATCAGCACCTCAAAATCCGAGACCATGGTCCTCAACCGGAAAAGGGTAGAATGCTCTCTCCGGGTCGGGGATGGTTCTCCCCCAAGTGGAGGAGTTTAAGTACCTTGGGGTCGTGTTCACTCGTGAACAAGACCCCAAGCGGAGCGGGAGATCGACAGGCGATCGGTGCGGCATCAGCAGTGATGCGGGCGCTGCATTGGTCTGTAATGGTGAAGAAGGAGCTGAGCCGAAAGGCAAAGCTCTCGATTTACCAGTCGATCTACGTTCCTACCATGACCTATGGTCATGAGCTGTGGGTAGTGACCGAAAGAACGAAATCACAAATGCAAGCGGCTGAAATGAGTTTTCTCTGTAGGGTGGCTGGACTCTCCCTTAGAGATAGAATGAGGAGCTCGGTCATTTGGGAGGGACTCAGAGTAGGGCCGCTGCTCCTCCGCATTGAGAGGAGCCAGATGAGGTGGCTCGGGCATCTGATTAGGATGCCTCCAGGACGCCTCCTTGGTGAGGTGTTCCGGGCATGTCCCACTAGGAGGAGGCCCCAGGGAAGACCCAGGACACTCTGGAGGGACTATGTCTCTCGGCTGGTCTGGGAACGCCTCGGGATTCCCCCAGAGGAGCTGGATAAAGTGACTGGGGAGAAGGAAGTCTGGGTTTCCCTGCTGAGACTGCTGCCCCCGCGACCTGACCTTGGATAAGCGGGAGATGATGGATGGATGGAAAAATCTGCTTTGTCTTTGAACCTGAGAAAAACTTTGAAAATAACCATAAAGACACAGAATCCATGCTACAATAATAATGATGGAAGCAAAGTATATCCACTGTGGAAATCTTTATAAGTACAATTTGACTGTATTTGTGTCCCCTTCAAAAATTGCTCATGAGAAATTGTATATTTATTGTCCCCCCCTACTGTTAAATAAAACTTACACCCATGCGGGCAAGTAAAAATAAATGTAAATGTAAAAATCTACAGTGAGAGCCATGATGTTTGAAAATAAATGTGTAAGGCAGTCTATGTTAACCTCTGAGATGTCAGCGTTCCTAGAACACGTATGGAAATTCTATTAAAATATTTTATTAGAATATTCGGTTTCCGTCAGCTGCCTGTTGTTCAACAGTAGATATATTGTTTGATTTTACCTGGACATCGAAGTTCTCTGCCACAGTTTGCATACCACAGTAATATGAAACATGGGTGGGTAGGCTTGAATGTGAGTCTTGACAGGCTGTAGGCCTACCTGAAATACACCTACCCACATTAAAAGGCTCTAATGAATTGCAAATTATTCCATATAATGGAATAAACAAACAAAACTCAAAGAATCTGATGTGATTCAAACGACGGCCCGTTATTTTTTCCAAGTATTGTTTTTTTCCTGTATCCATTTGCGGTTCTAGACGGGGGCCAGGTCTTGGCTCCTGTTATGGCCCCTGCACCGATCAGCCAATGATTTAAATTATTAATTTCTAACCGCGACATGCGCTCGTTTGAAAA
>JABFDZ020000118.1:10477004-10489209 GCA_019775955.2 Pollimyrus isidori | reverse complement strand
CCTTGTATGTAAGCGCTTTGAGTGCCTTGCAAAAAAGCGCTATATAAATGTAATTAATTATTATTATTATTATTATTCATGTTTAATTAAGGTTAAGCGGTGTATCTGAGTTGCTGGTAGCATGTGTTTGCTGAGGCAGGCTTTCCATCCTGTGTGATTCTGCCCAGGATGAATGGATTGAAGATGGCTGGGTGAATCATTGCTCCATGATTGATACACTTTAATAACTGAGAGATTATGAATAAAGGTGGGGATGCCATGTGTATGGGGGGAGGGGGTAAAAAAATAATTGGATTGGTCTGTGTTGGGGGCCCAATTAAGATATGATGTCATGGGTTCAAAATCTCTAGCGGTGCCTCTGGCCCCATGAATGGAATGTGAATGTTTTGTTGGCTGAAGATGACTGAAGGTCATTGTAAGATAAAGACATAAATGCAGGTTTATGGTACCTGTGTCAATTTTATCTGCTGGGGACTGGAATATGGATCAAAAGCTCGTTTGAAGGCCTGAGGGGTATCCCAGCTAACAGTTGTTACAATAATGCCTTATTTTCAGTTATGATTAAAGAAAATCAAGTGGAAAAAGTCAAAGTATCATCATTGTCATCTTCACCTGTATGATCCACTGTAGATTACACTTTTCTTGGTCACCGTGCAAGAAAACGGTGAAAAATAGAAAATGATTACGAAAGACATTGAGCCTGACAACATGACATACTGATACATGATTTAATACATTGAAAAATACAATCAAAAATCTGCATTTATTTGTTTTATCCATGTCACCTGTCATAGCAGAAAATCCATGTTCTGCTTTCTTATGTGGCATAAAATTCATAGATTACCTGGCTGCTGGCATTGAACTTATTAGGCTTCATTCGTGTTGGCATCCATGTTGAAAGGTCACTTTTATTCACCTCTTGCCATTCAGGGCTATCAGGAACAGAAACTGAAAAACTTACATAGGTGGTTGCACCGGCACTGAAATACCCAGGTCTTATGAAGTCTTCCAACTCTCTTAGTTGTCGATCTTCTTGCGTAATGTTGTTTTCACGCTTTTTAATTTATTTAGTCCCTTGTTCTGCTGATCAAGGCAAAGCAGAATTTGAATTTTCTAAGTCGCAGACACTCTGCAGGTCGCAGAGGTAGAACGCACAAATGTGTATATGAGTGTAGTAAGTGTGTAGTAAGGAATAGGATGGCCTATTTCCTCTTATCTGCTGTGCCATCTGCTGTGCCATCAGTGTGAGCCCCTGACCTTTGACCTCTGTAGCCCCTTACTCATTGTAAACAGGAATGCTAAGTGAGTCCATGAAGTTGGGGGAAGGTAGTAACATATTGATATGCTAAAAATGTGAGGGTGTGACGAAGTAATTTTTGTGCAGCGAGTACTGGGAAACCAAGGGTATGTGTGTGTGCCTCAAATGAACACACAAAATTAAACACACAGCATATTGGTAATGGTTCTGGCTATTCCAGTGATTATTCTTTTTAAGCCTTAAACAGGAGTTGCACACAAATATGAAATGTATAGATGCAGGTCATTGTCATATGTCCCAGTCTGAATATAGCTCACAAAATCCGCACTAAGCATCATTATAAGAGTTATTGGGCATGTCTTTGTGATCAATCTAGTTCATTGGAATATAGTTCACCATTAATGAGTGTTTCATTCTATGTTTATGAACTTATTATTCAGTATGACTCTGCAGTTTTTTATTTCCAGTCATGTTCATATTCTGTCTGTGAAGACGGCCTGGCTTCCTGTCCAGTCCACCTCCCGACTCGTGCTTTGTATTTCCTGTGACCCTTTACTGTATAAACATCTATGCGGAATGAATGGATATATATCAAAGATCAGTTTATTTTAAGGACTTTCTTAATACATGTCTCATCGGTATGATTCATGAATTTCTCTTGCATTTCTCTATTAAAGTAGGAGATATCGTAACAGAGCAAACAAAAAGCCCCAATATGTCTCATAAAATTAAATGCCAGTTGTGTGCTTATGGCTTTGCTTAGTCTAGCATGTTGCATCAGTGTCTCTGAATCCTTGCTTGGTTGGATCCATTGACATGATTTTGAGAGATAGCTGTACATTCTGAAGGCATGACTGAACTTGACTGGACCTGTCCAGCCACTGAAATACCCTGCCCACAAACGTCTGAGTACGAGTGTCACACAAACGTGTCCTGCAGCATATTCCCTACACTCACCAGGACCTGTTCATCTGCTGAATCGTAATTGATCATTCTCTCATCCAGGCCTGAACAGTGAGAAAGTTGTCAAAGCTTGTTTTCATGTACATTACCTCCGTAGACTTATTTTATTAGACTTCTTACAGTTTTTTCTTTTTGGCTGCTAATGTTTACTGTTCTGAAGAACATGCACAGTAAATGTTGCTAAATGTGTGAAAAGAATTCTGAGTTTCTGTATTATTTTGCACTCATTTAAAAAAAATGCTGACAACCAGATACCTCGATGGTGTAAAAGGTTTAAAATGGGCGATGCACACCATTCTGATTATTTCTCACATTACTGATAGGATTGTCTAACAAGTATTGCTTATTTTGCAATCTAGAAATTAAATGGGGGTACTCTTTCATGCAAATACTGCCGGGTATAAATGTTATTGTCAATTTTAAACTTGTCAGTAATTTGATGTCTGACAAAAGTGCAAAAACTGATTTAAATGGGGATACATAATGTACACTGCTGAGCCAAAGTATTATGACCACCTGCATGCGCAGCAATAATGTGGACGGTCTCTACGAAACGGTGCGTGTCAAAGTCTGAGATATATTATACAATAAGCTAACATTCAATACTTGTAATTGACATGGTGAATGCAGAAGAAATTGGCAGGGATAAAGATGTGAGTGACTGACAAGGGCCAAATCATTATATTTAAGCCCTTTCTCTGTTTGAAAATTAAGGGTGGGTGGGCTGGCATCTTCCATTAGTCCGTAAAGAGCTTGATGGTATGAACAGTTAATTTATTCGCAAACACTTCTGAAAGTTTATTGTTACCATATGCTTGTTAATGCTGTGTGCCACAGAACCCATTCCATAAGTGCGCTTTAGAAATGCATTGATTCCCAAAATGTTCAGCGCTATTAAAATGACTGAAGTATGTTTCCTGTGCTTAAAGTCGGACAATCTAGGCAATAGGTGTGAAAGATAACCGTTCCGATATTTTTAAAAAGGTGATAAACGGAAAACGGTAGCTGGCTACTAAAGCACAATATATTTGAAAGAGGGGTTGGTAAGAAAATAATTTACAAAGTTTATATTCGTCAGTTTTAAAATTTCTAATGAATATTTAAGTTATTGTATTGCCATTGTCAGCCAAAAAAGTAGCTGACTTGAATTAATACCGCAATAATGTTGGTGGTGTCACAGATCCTACCTCAAGAAGAGCCCTGACCAGGAGATGCTGTAGAGGGAACAAAGGATTTCCTGGCCTTATAAACTATTCAGTTGCTGGCTGCAATTCCTCTATTGACAGACGGCTGTAGCACATTGCGAAAAGGCCGGGCAAGACCCTTAATAACATGGTATTTTGTGATAACCTCACGGCTTAAGGCAACAGCTATGCAGGTCAACTGATGCTTATCTCTTGTTTTGTATACTTTTTCCACCTTGGCTTATCAATATTGTGCATGTTGCAGTATGAAAAGTCATATTCTAGACATGCTTTAAGCATGCGTCACGTAAAATGGTTAATTAGCGAGTTTAAAATCGTAAAGGAATCTGATATGAGGGATACTTTTTGGATAATTTCTGATTGATATGTACTGTTTTCACGGAATTCCAGATGCAGTGTGTAAACGCGAACAGTGCCGCCTCTCCTGTGCCAAATGCAGACCTATTATCAGCATGATTGGGGTCATGGATCCCTCTCCACAGGCCTATCATGCGCAGTGGGGGTCTTGCACCTGTTGCTCAGCCTCGTCACACCTCCTTGTTTCTCCTCTCCAACTTTCCCTTCTGTGCCTGAAATATGCTGGAAGGTCTCAAGCTTAGGGGTGTTTTCTGCCAACTTCGACACAAAAGGCTCTAACCCTGGTTGTGCTCCAGGGCATTACTCTGCATGGAGGTGCTGTGGGAACTGCAAATCTATCGAGAATTTTGTGGAATTACCCTGGAGCCAGATATTCCTCTTGCAGTAACCAGACCAGAGGTACCACATTTGGCTCACCCAGACTATGGCCAGAAATACCATACTGCACCTGCGGTGGTCATATGATACAGAAGACTTACGGAACATTATCAAAACACCTACTGACCCCTATTATATTTCTATTTTGTAGTACAAATAATTGGCTATTATATGGTGTGATGTAGTTTTTAAAGGGATTTGAATCGTATTGTTTTTCTGGGATTTAAAAAAAAATGGCATGTTGTCTCATTGTGGCATGATTGTCATATTACTTGTTTGATGGATACTTGCTTGCTTTGACCGCCTATAACAAAATAAGCCAAGGGGAAAAAAAATAATGCATGTTCCCTTACAAGACTAGAATAGTTATATTTGTAAATATGTTAAATATGAAGGTAATACCTGGCTTCTTTGAATTTTAACATTTAAGCAATGACCCGGCAACTCCCCATTTAATGTCTCTTCCCAGGAATGGAATTTGTAGTGGATATCTTGGGCGCATTGAGTCATGGAGACCTTGAAAAGTCAGCAGAAGAGTACATGTCAGACCTTCTACGCAGCAACCCAGATAAGCCAGAATACTTTACACTGCCCAACTCCAGACAGGTGGGTGGATACTTTCCCCTTGTGCTTTGAAGGGGCAGTACTGAAGTTTCTATTGCTGTTGTGTGTAGCAGAACTTTAGTGATTAGTTGTCATTGCTGACACAGTGCACAACAACGAAATGTGTCCTCTGCATTTAACCCATATGTGACGTCGTGACATAGCAGGGGGCAGCTAATTCAGCGCCTGGGGAGCAGTGATTGGGGGCGGTACCTTCCTCAGGGTACCTCAGTGGTGCCTTGCTGGTCAGGGATTCAAACCTGCAATCTCTCAGTTCCAAGTGTGCTTCCCTAACCGTTAAGCCGCCACTGCCCTACACTGAATAATTCTTTTAGGAAAATAAACAGCATCAAGGAAACAAATAAAATCCCAGTGATCCTGGAAAAACATTCCCAGTCCATATTGTGCATTTTATTTACCTACCAGATATTAACATATATTTAAGGGATCGTACATATATTTAAGGGACCGTAATTAAGTTATGTTAATCTTATGTTGAAAGGAATTGTCAAAGAGGAATTTCGCAAGTTTTTCTTCCATAATTACTTGTTTGCTTTTGCGGTGAAGATAACCTTGTCATGTTTCATTGTCTTGATTTGTGGGGCTTAAGCGGTAGTTGGCAACTTGGTATGGTTCCCAGTGAAGGCTGACAAAGCTAAGCAATGATGTATCAATGGAAAAACAGTAGGAGGAACTTGAGACTAAATATTTTCCCTTTACTTTTTGTGAATGGCCTTGTCTGGTAAAAAAATATTCTTGATTGGACAGCATTTCTCTTCCCCTCAACTCTCTTTCTCTCTCTGTCTCTCTATGGGCTGATATCTGTGCCACTAAAAACTGAATACGAATTTTGTATATTTGAATTTGCAGTTATCCGCATTACAAAGCTGAATCTGAATTTAATAGTTTGAATCTGAATTTAATAGTTTGCCAGTAGTCAGTGAATCTGTGGTCGATTTACTTTTTCTCAAGGACCCAGATGTGTGCCACACTAGATTGAAATTGAATTTGCGAACAGAATTTTTTGAGGTACAGGTAGGATAAATGCTATTTCAAGTTACTGGAATTCAGACTCAAACTATTAAATCCAAATTTCGTTTTTAATGCAGATAACTGCAGATTCAAATATATAAAATTCATATTGAGTTTCTAGTGGCAGAGATAACAGCTCATATCTCTCCCCCTCTCCCTACCCCCCAACTTTCTCTATGCTGTGTGACAATTTATACTTTGTATTCCAGTGACCTCATGGTGCTGAAATACATAATACATGTCATGGAGCATCAAGCTGTCCACGCACCTACAAAGATGTCCGTGGCAAAATGTTTCAGTTGAGGGGAAAAAAAAACTCTGCAGGCTACGTTTTATGTTTGTAACAATTACATTTTGATCAATATATCTGTTAGAATTTGCCATGGTGTTGACCTCTAATACATGTGTTGACTATGCAGCTTTGTGCAAAAATGTGCTCCATTAATTTGTGAGTTCTTTTGTGACTTTTATAGTTCATACTGACTATATTTGATGGGCTGACTACTGGCTGGCACCATTGTCTTGCCTGCCTCTGAGCTGACATGTATCCTGTGCCTGTGTGGTGATATAACAGCCCTCCACCCCTCTGCCGTGACAGATTCCCCTCAGTCTGCCCAACATGGGCTTCGTGCCCATATATGGAGCGGACCTGAAGCGCAAGGTGCTGGCTCTTTTTGCACCAGAAGACCAGTTCACAGGTACAGCGCTGCTCTGTATGTGACACATGTGACACTGCTTCACGCCCTTCAACTCGCTAAAATCCTTCTGAAGGTCCCACCTTTCTGTATGTCTCATTGTTTTTGTTTGTCAAGCTTCACACTTCAATGACTCTGTTTTTTTTTTGGAATTAATTTCAGTTAAGTGCAGGCATGCAGGACTCATTTAGCACACACATGTTCTCAGAGGACCAGTTATTGTTGTTTTTCTCCCCAGCTGTAGCACTTTACTTGGCAGATCAGTGGTGGCCGTTGGAGGAAATCCTCAAAACCTCTGATTCCTCCCGAGAAGGTCTCCTGAAGGTACGAAAAGGCCTGCAAGCACAAGGTTGCGAAATAGCACTTTAATCACCTCTGTACAGTCATTGCGTCGTTTGCATTTGATGATCATCTTTCTATTTTAGAGTCATCAGCTAGTATAGTAGGGATGTCTGGGATAAGCTTACACAGTTGACTTTTTAAACAAGCTTTTAGATATTTAGAACTGTATACCTTGGAACTTTTATATACTAGAACACGTGTGTGATTTAATTGCAGAGGTCTGTGCATAGATTTTGCCAATAGAGTTCTAAATGAATGGAGCTTGGCAGTTGTGGCTTTTATAAAACACGGTTTATATGGTTTTATTTCTCCCTCAAGTAAGAGTAACCAGTCTGTTTTATCTAAATCATTCCCCAGTGTAGAAATCTCTCCTCAGCCTTTTGGCTTCTTACCAGTTTGCATTGAAAACAATGTTCCATTATGTGCAGTAACAATGCCTGGAACATGTAACTAGCATATAGTGGTTTCATTCAAATCAGTGTGTAATAAAATGCATCACATCCCAAGGCTACAATGGCTGAAACTTGCCTACAGTAGTTCGCTCTTGTATTCTGAGTCCTATTCGTATCGTGTGAAGAAGGTTTGCACAGAAGCTGGATTTTCCATGTGTATATGCATGCAAGCATGTGTCTGGGCTTGTTTCCACCAAGACTGTTTAACCAAGCTGGGTTAATATGTTTCTCCCCTTTTGTTTTAGGTGAAGACACTAGGAGAGAGGATAGTCTTGTATGTTCTCAATCGCTTCGTTTACCGAGTGAAAGAGATGGACAAAAACGAAGTGCCCTTTCTTTGTCATGGTGAAACCGATTATGTCAAAATCCTCTGGAAAGATGGAGAGGCTATTGGATTTTACTCTGTTAAACCCAAAGGTACACTATGTAAATCTGAATTTTTGAATAAAGATGCATTGAATTGAATTGTATTTTTGTTACTTGTTGTAATGGCAGTCACAGGATTTTAAAACTAAAGCAAGCTGTACTGCAGTTTTTAGGAATTATTTTAGTTTTATTTTAAATTCAACAGTCCAAAGTTCATTAATAATCTTGTAAAACTTTCCATGAAAATCCAGGCATGTTATTACTATACATAGTAATGTTTAAATGGCGAGTTCCATAAGTATTTAACATTTACTAGCATTTCATTTTGGTATCGGTCCCTCACTGGTTTGGTGGTCCACCCTGGGTTATTTCCTGCCTAATGTGTATAGCTTCCAGGATAACATCCGGAATTCCGAGACCCTGCATAGGACAAGCAGTGTGTTAGATGGATGGATGATATTTCATTTTACACCATTAAAATGGAAGAAGCATTTTGATATTTGATGACTACCATAATAGATTGGTACTAAAGCCATGCTAAGTATGCAATAAAGTGAAATAGTGGTTTAAGAACTAAAATGCACTTGGAATTGTACCATCACTAATTCTGCCATTCCCTAGTCATTGGTTTTAATGCATTTTTTCTACAACAAAGCATTGGAATTTTGAGAATGAACCGGAATCAATTCAATTTTTACAGATTTTTTTTATTTAAACCATATGGCTGTAGTACCTTGTGTTATTGTTGAATCCAAAGCTGTTTTCGCAGGGAAAAAGAAAACATTTTGCATCAGTATTATCTTTGAAGTTTAATTGTTTCAGAACTAACAGTATGTTGTATGTTAAGTCTGCAGCCCACCACCACTTTGGGACCTAAGCATTGTACTGTTGTACACTGTGCTCTTGGAGTACCTCGCATGCTGTGACGTTCTCACATGGAGACCCTGAAGTGATTCACATGGTTCTGTCTCCCTCCAACAGGCAGCCCGTGCAGCAGTTTGTTGACACAGTGCTATCTGCTTCCTGTAATGGATTCAGTATTTGTCAGGAAGGCCCATCGAGGCAATGGGCACGGCCTCCGAATGCTGGAGGACTTTGTGGATTCTTTTAAGGAGGATGCCCTTGGGTTGAAGTATCCCATTTCACCGGCCATGTACAAAGGTGAGGACTCTGGGAGCATTAGGTGCAGCAGTGGTGAGTGGCTTTGGGTTGTCTTTCAGCATATGAAACAAAACATGTAATTTTTCTCTCTCTCTCTCCAGTGTGTGGATGTTATCTCAGCACGTATCCAGCAGACGAAGATCTCCTCTGGGAGGTTGAGAGTATTGGAGGGCCGTTCCAAAGGTCCCAGGTGGCCATTAAGATTAAAGAGACTTCTGAAGAAGGTAGTTTCTCTCTAAGTCCAGCGACATTATCTATATTGCTGACAATTTTCTAAAGGTGATAGTAATAAAAACATGTTCTATGGTTCATGGAAGGCGATCAACCTTCTGCAGAGTCGCTAAACGAAGATGTAACAGAGAGAGAAATATTCAGGGAAGAAGAAACGTCTCCAGAATCCATGGTTTGTCTTCATATTTTCAGTTTTTTGGACTGTCGGTTTTTTGGTCTATCAAACCTTAAACTGTTGTTTATTTTAAAGAAAGAAGTGGAAGTCCTCAGTGAACACACCATAACAACAGAAGGTATGTATTTTTATTACACTGACCTGCTGAAGATGGATGGATGGAGATGGATAGATCCTTCATGAATGTCCATGCTGTACAATATAAAGAATACAGGTGTCACCATTGAACCGAAACGCCTCAACATGTTTGCATCTTGTGCATTTTCGTAATGCTGCTTTGGTGTGATTTCAGGTACTGAAGACATGGCAGTTTCAACGTCCACAAGAAGTAGCGAATTAAAGCGCAAGCGGCTGAGAGAGGAAGCAGAAGACATTAACGAGATATTGCCAGAAAAAATGAACAGGTTCTCCAATATGTTGCTGTATTGGTCTCACTATACAGTCTTGCACGAATAGAACTCATCGACTATTTCACTAATGAATGATTAATGTGATTATATTTGGGTTTTTTATTTGTCTGTAAAAATAGCTGTCAAAATGTTGGTTATTGTTAATAATTTTAGGTGATTTTAATGCAGTGATAATTATGAGGAATTTAAATTACCCATAATTAGTGAATAGCAAAGCCGGCAAAGGTTGACATCGGCTTGGTTGCTCGTGGCCAGGGTGGAGGAAGCTGCAACAGTGACCGTGACCCCCTCTGAAGAGGTAGTGGGGGTGCAGGAGGGGGAGAAAGAACAGGGCGATGAAGAAGGGAAGGAGGTTATGGCCTCAGATGCTGCAGTGCAGAAGGAGACCCAGGACCAGGCTCAAGCTGGGGTGAGGAACAGACCGATCACAAATATCCACCCGATATTCATTCTCCGAGGCCAAACACAGTATTTAATTTAACCATATGTGGATTCTTGCAAACTTATCTTTTCAAGTATGATAACAATAATGAAAAATAATATTTAAAAAAAAAACTATGCAAACAATTTCTTTCTTTCTGGCTGATTGTTCTGTATTTTTCCATTACGTAACATAATCAGCATGGTATGGTACATAATACAATACACATGCCGTGGAAAGATATATTAATGTTTGCTTTTTAAAATTGTCATGTGATGGCATTTCAGGTATTTGAAGCTGGTACATTGATGAAGCAAGGTCAGTCTCACAAACCTGTGCCTGGGGGGGGTTGTCTTTTCTTTTTTTTTTTTTTTTTTTTTTTTTAGGAGTTGGGGATTCTAAGGGAGCCAGAGCAAGTGAACGGCGATCAGGCCAGCAGTGTGGGGGAGGTAGAATCGGAAATGAGCGAGAGTTCGAGGGAGCCCATCGCTCTGCAGGAGAACGGAGCCCTGGAGGATGGGGGTGGGGGCCACCAGTACGCCGAGGGGGTGGCAGAGCATGAGGTACGTATAAAGTGACGCACACTCTTCTCAAAGCCTGGGCGTAGGATCGCAGAGCCCTGCTCTCAGCATTTAACACAGGACTGTAGATGAGTTTCTGCTCAGGAGCAATTGTGGCCTTTTCCTTGTACTCACATGGCTTTAATTAAATGGCTAGTTGCGTTGTCCAAATACACATTTATTCCCCCTTACTGCAGTCCTTTTGGTTTCAGCAGAATGCAAAAGAAGATGTTGTTATATTTATATATCACGGTTATAGTGAACAGACACTTATATGGATGAAAAGCTTGGGACAGAATCATTCCTGCACAAATACTGTTAATTATTTGCTTATAGTAATCAGTTTAGTCTGCTTGGTGTGTTCATTTTGGGGGTTTTGTACATGGCAGCATATGGAGTAATACTAACAGTATTTTTTTCTTTTGTTTTAATTTACTATGACAGCCCTACTTTGTTTTGTTTGGTTATCTACACAGAAAACCAGAGGCGAAAAAGTAATTTTCTCTCAATGAAAAATGTAGACTCATCAAAACCTGGGATAAAAAATGAGCCAACGAGATGCGGTAGTGAAACCACAATACATATACTCATACAGTATTTCAGTTATACAGTTCAGTAATTTAACCCTGTTAGGGTCTTCGTTTTTGGTTACACAGGGAGTCTAGCTGGGTCTGGTGGACCCATTGCATTTTAGGGCTTTTAATTCAACACATTCAAACCTTTTTTAATTTGTGCAGTACTGTAAATTTCACACCGGGTTTTAAACATCTGTACTGTATTTTGAGTCAATAAAATTCAATAAATAGCAATGCTGTCCATTCTATTACCTTATATCCATATAGTATACAAATGAAGAAGGAAATCTGCCTGAGACAGGAAGAAATATATATTTGCTATAGTGATGAATTTGCAGACAGACGTGATTAATATAAGCGGTTTCCACTCTATGTAGAACATCATATTTACATTAACTTTAACAATCCTTTACATTTTTACCATAGTTCAGAGCAGATAAAAAAAGCAGCAAGTGCCCATTGAATCATTTTTCATACTGTTTTGTCATTATGGTGTGTCTGTCATTATGGTGACTGACTGTTTCTGTCTCCAGCATGTAAAAGCCGGACTTGCTGTTGCCCTCTTATGGTTTTCACTGGCTTAGCGGTGTCAGCGTTTACCTTCTGACATACTGCACAGGCCTTATCCTCTGTCTCGCTTGCACTGCAGAAATTTAATCTCTTGTCTGTGTACTTGATGAATCTGAATTGTCTCGGCGATTGTACCATACCAGTTTATGGTCAGGTTTAATCAGATTAAAGGATTTTCACATATTTCTGGAATAGGAGAAGGTACTTACCGTAATAACATTGTATGTATAGTTAAGATTTCACCTGTAAATAATCTTGACCAATGCAATGAAAAATAAAATGCAACACTTGTGTTTTGGCAGAAAAAGTAACTAAACCGATCTAATTCATGTAAATTATTTGAGGCATTAACTAACTCTGTTTATAGTTTTGTGTGTGTATGTGTATGTGTGTGTGTGTGTGTGTGTGTGTGTGTGTGTGTGTGTGTGTGTGTGTGTGTGTGTGTGTGTGT
>JABFDZ020000118.1:10457035-10474782 GCA_019775955.2 Pollimyrus isidori | reverse complement strand
TATTACTAGCAAGAGTATTGTTTTAATTGTACATCTGCCTGTAAAATTTTAAATGACATTGCCCATTAAACCCAGAGTATATGGATTTTTTGTTTAGGTCTGTATGAGAAATGCTTTACATCAACTTTTAAAACATGAACACAACTCATACTGATCAATATTTCTTATTGGAGGTGTTCCATCTTTCAGATTGGTCATGAGTGGCACATTCTATTCATTAAATCAATCGCTCATCACATTGGATAGATGTGGCAAATATTTAACTCATGCTCCTGTTGCAAATATGCTTTCAGCATAGCATACAAATTCAATTGAAATTCACCATGAACAACTGGTTGTTTAAATAGCAGCATTAAAAGATGCTGTTTCCCCTGTATTCACAACTTGATTTTTGCCTTGAAACTGTTATATTTGTACACAGTAAGGATTCTATGGGTCAGAAAACTGAAAAATAAACCAATTTTCCTCACTTTTATATGTATTTTAAATATTTCAGTAAACTATGCAAGGGCTTTAAATGTTGCTTCATTGGCACCAAATGAATATGTTATTGGTGCCAATTTTTTTTCATTGACTGAAACCACATTCCAATAATTCCTGTATGTGCCCCTTTAGGAAATGTTCAAATATTCAGATAACATGAAAACTGTAACTTGACCTTGGTGTTATTTTGAATGGGATGGAAAAAGTAACTGGAAAGTTGATTGTATGTATTTATACTCCCATTTCTAGGATGAAATATTAGACATCAGTTAAATGAGGTCTAAATGGAAAACGCTAAACAACTTCATTGGTCATGTTTGAAATCTGGGACAGGGGCAGTAAGACATGTACCTGAGCAAATTCTATCATGAACTATTCCAATAATGTTTTGGTAAATATACGAAAAAATACATCTCTTTTTCTTGAATTGTCTTGCTTATTCTTAGGAAATAAAGATTTCTGTCACTGACCACTTCCTTGTTTCTTTAGTTGATCTTTTTTGTAAAACCATAATACACAAGAACAATATGCATCAATATCAGATTCCAAAATGTAAGTGAAAGTTATTTGTATTCATGTGATGCGTTGCTTGTCAAGGTTTAATTTCTATCTCCTTAAAGCCACCAGGTCACACAGAAGGAATAATACTTTTCATTCATGTTTTAACAAGTACTTAATCTGAAAAACCTTTATTTTTCACCAGCCATCTTCAAAAGTACATATAGCATGTTGGCCTATATAATTAAATAGACTGAATGCTTGCTGTGAGTAATTAGTCCTGTTCCATTTTAGCCCCTTTCCTGGGCTCTACTACAGCTCAACATGAGTTCATTATACAAGCAAAACTGCATTAATGCAGCCATCATTTTCTGGGTTGTTGGTCACTTGTGCATATTTACCTGCAAGGGAACACAAAACATGATTAATGTTATACTTCAGAAAAGCTGTTCGACTTCCCACCATGCAATGGACGTGTTAATAGCAGGACCTCTAATAATACCCAAATTAAAGCGGAGTATTAAGAGAAATTGCACTAAAGAATCTTGAAGGGAAACCTGAGGAATTGACACTATATAATACATCTTGTGTTCAAAAATTTCCTTTGACAGAAGACTTATCTTCTGCCAATGAGGGTTGCTGGCAGCAATGACATCATGAGTACCATCAGATACCATCAGTCTCCAAGATACTGACCCCAAAAGACACTCACCCCAGATGACCTTCCCGCCCTGTGTGACCAGACCGAGCTCGCTGACATTGACCTCCAAGACTGTGCCTTTTGTGATCACTCCTAGCGATGTGTACAGGGGAGAGGAGGGGTTCTTCTTCACACCCAGGATGGGCAAGCAAAATGTGGCCTTCAGCTCTGGATGTGTCACATGTGCCTTTTTGAAACGCAAACCCTACAAAAGACAGCATGTCCATGACCTGCTCCATGGTCTACATGCAGAGTGCACAGCTTCATAAACTATAATGATAATAATCATAATACATGCTCTGCTTTGTGTGCTTTGCAGAACAGAAAAGCTCCTGTATCACCTTACCGTGGGTCTTATAAATCTTTCGTATTTTGGTGGCTTGCGAGTAAATCCATCTCCGACAAAGCAGACCTTCGTCACCATCCTCTTCCACGCCTTCTTTTGCCTCTTCCCTGTGCGGATGACCTTGAAGACCTCCGTCTCCCCCTGAGCTCGTACCTTGGGCAGTGGGACTTCCCATTTACCCTATGAAACAAAGAAACACAGGGGGAAAACTAAGCTACTTTGCTCTTTGGCCTTTCATTTGCTGTGCTAGTCCTGCAGACAAGATTCTGTGAACCTTAGGATACTTACAGCCTTCTCTTTCCTCTTCTGCTTGATCATGTTAGAGAGCACTTTGGCCCGTGACTGGCCCTCTCTGTCCAGTAGATAGGCTGGTACAGCTCCCTGTGGGGTTTTTTCATCATTTTTCTGTTTAGTTTTCCGTTGTTCGTGCATTTTGATGCTGCAACGACAAAAACAAACATTTAACCATGGCTATGGTTCTCTGGCCCCAAGCCTCACTTATTTTCTTAAAGGATGCACAGACATGTGTCATGAATGAACTAAAATGAATGTCAGCACATGCGACATTTTATGAAAGGGAAACTCACGTCTTCTTCATCTGGATTTTCTCAGCATGCCTCTGCTTATGGTAAAGCTTGGCTTTCAGGCCAATCATCTTCCTGGCCTTATGTGAGCGGTCGTGGGCCTCTCGGCTCTCCTTCTTCCTCTTTTTCTCATGGTGGTCCAGCCGATAGCCGTGCCTTTTGCGATGTAACTCAATGTGCTCGTTCTGGGGCTGTAAGGGGATGAGTCAAGCAACCGAGTCAATATGGATCAAGTAAACAAGTCCCTCGTCATAACTTAAAAGCGAGTACAAAACACGACGTGGTACGTTATCAAACAGAAAATTAACTGATCTTTTGAATTATAAGGGACAGAAGTACTAGTGAAAACTTCACTAGGTCATAAATACTCCATGTCAAATACTACATTCATTTTAAAAGAGCAAACTAAATACAGGACTCTCATTCCATTCATCTAAGTTGAACAGGAGGCAACATGATTTTAATATTTCATTATTAAAATCATTTGAGATAACGGCACATCAATTATAGTACTCGTGAGAATTTACGTTACTCAATACATCTTTTATTCTAGGGTCACTACTTAAATTCCTTCGCTTTGTGTATCCATGATGAATAAGTTGTAGACGTATGAGGTTAAGCAAACTTAACAGTTTAGAAAAGTAATAAATGACCACGAATAAAGGGGCGGGTCTGTTAATTTCATATGCTATATGCATTAAACCTTCCACAGACAATTCTTTACCAACATAATTATGTCAAATATTAGCATGCCAACATTACTTTACAAAGAGTTTTATACTGGCCTGAAAGAAAATACCATAAGGTTACCGACCGGTTAAAACAACTTTTGAAACGCGTTATTCTTCACAGAAACACGTGTTAACTAACAAGCGTAAAATATTCATATAAAGCTGTATGTAAACTTAGATCCATCTTACCATGTTGAAGCTTGTGTTTTACAAAATCGAATGTAGTGAAATTAGGTTGAAACGGCTGTCTGAATGTTTGACTAATGTATTTCCAAGCGTAACTCGGGTTTCTTGATGTTATTTTCCCGAGCCCGTACATAAAAGGAAGTGCTACAGTTAAAAGCGTCCGGTTTGCACAATAATACCGGAAGTGTAGAGAATGGAGAAAAAGAAATTTACTAGCCTTCTTCTTTAAACACTTAATGCATGAAAATAACTGTCACATAGTCATACTTATACATTCGAAATATTTTAATGATGTACACTTAATTTCATTATTACAGTATCAAAATATCTATGGCCAAATCTTCGGAACTAAAAGAGCAGTGTGTGGAGAAATTATTTCGAGAGTGCACCGCTTCTCATGAGTGAGATGAGGTCAGGTGAATTGTATTGGCATCTTACAAATTCCACAAAGTATCCACAACTTTAAATTATTGCACCGGAGAGTTTGTCGACAGATTGTTGCTGTTGCGTAAATGTCATAAATCTTGACGGTGAAGTAAAAACGAACCATTTTTTCCTCGTCTGTGTCAATTTGGGATATATATTTTCTATTTTAAGTGACCTATGACTGATGATGCCTCTTACAACAGCGGTGGCAAAGACCCTAAACTCTGCCGCTATACTTGATGTGGTAAGGAAGACCATAGACTTTATTATGGTAACCATGATTAGACTTTTGACATGTCCATATTACTGATTTATGCATTTCTCTCTCCCGTTGTCTATTATTATTCTTATTATATTATTATTCTTATTATAGTGTTCTCACTGTTGGAAGTTTAGAGCTCAAACATGGTGCAGGTGGAGGTTACAAGGAAAAAGATGTTACAGTTTTCTACCAGGTATGTATGAATGTTGTACTTAAATGATATGCATGTCAATAGTAACTATCAGGTATTATATCTAATGCTATTAACATTATTATATAGCTGTACATATGGACTATATTTTTTATGTTTGTTACTATGGTTCACAGATGATGTTAAGTCAGTGCGATCAGTGATCAATCCGGATATATTAAAGTAAGTTGCTGTAATATTTCTTAAATTTTCTAATCTTTGAGTTGAATTTAAAAAGTAGGTGTGATAACACTAGAATTTTTTCCTTGATGAAGTGCATTATTTGTGAACACCAATCCAATCATGAAAGTTATATTGCAATTCTGATATCAAGCTTGTATGAATGACTATATATGACATGTTCTGTCTTCTTCCACTATGATGAAACGTTTGTCTTGATAAGTTCCTGTGCTCAGAGATCAGACTCAGTGTAAACCATTATTTTACTATGATAACACACTTATCCATTTCTATGAGCAGAATGGTTACTTTAGTGATTCATGATTCTGATCTCTTTGGTAAGCCTGTTTACTTGTCTTCATTAAACTTTGTTTCAAAATTTTGAAACAGGGTGGTTGTTGCTCTTGCTTGTGTTGTAGAATCCGCAATATTGGTATCATGGCTCACATTGATGCAGGGAAGACCACCACCACAGAGAGAATGCTGTATTACTCAGGATATACCCGGTCACTGGGAGGTGCGAGCACCATTCAGAATCAAGTTATACAGCAAATAAAATACTCAAACTGCTTACATTCAGTCCCCAAAATTCAGAATCACCGTTTGTGTTTATTTTATGTTTAATAGTTTAGCTTTCATCCAAAGCATTTTACAGCTGGGTGTTAGAACTTTACAATTTTCAGTTAGAAAAAGTTTTTGGACCCTGGAGCTCTTAACTTAAAGTTCTTATCCATAGTAATGTGTTAACATTTAGTTTAATTTGATCTGAAATATGAAAATAAGCAGATGACGTTTATAATACAGAATTGTAAACTTGAACTGGACTTAAATGGGTGGGTAGATAAATAGAAAATCTGCTTTAAAAATGAATGCAATGAAGTGTCAACATATAGATATATAGCTCCATTAATTGCAATTGTTCTATGGTTTTACTATTCTTTTCTCAATTAAATAATAGGATGTTTATTTTTACTTGTAGATGTTGATGATGGAGACACTGTAACAGATTTTATGGCTCAAGAAAGGGAGAGGGGAATTACAATACAGTCTGCCGCAGTCACCTTTGATTGGAAAGAGCACAGGATCAATCTCATCGACACCCCAGGTATGGACTCTTTGTGCCTGGGAAGACAGGTAGCAGTAAGCAAACAACCTGAAAGAAGGAAAAAGTTCAAGTGTACAACCGCCCACTGCTTCTTATTCTTCACATTACCTTCCCGTTTTAGCCCCAGGCGGACCGTGATTGCACTTTCAGTTTAGCAACAGCTGCAGCTTTAACTCTTGCATAATTAACTGCATCCGTGGCCAGGTAGTAAAATTTGCCCCCTGGTGGACATTTAGGTCACTGCGACTTGGGCCAGCCATGGAGCTTAGTTTTGTGATAAGCCGCAGTACTGCCCGTGCTTTTCAGGTCACGTGGATTTCACGCTGGAAGTGGAGAGAGCTCTGCGGGTCCTGGATGGGGCCGTGGCTGTGTTTGATGCTTCAGCCGGAGTGGAGGTGGGTGAAGCCAGTATGGTCAGGCTCCACATCATCTACGTGTGTGTTGACATTACTGTGGATATGTAGTAGATCCGAGACAGTGTTACACTGCCACTCACCTCCACTTACGGTAGATCTTTTTGGTAACCATTGAATGAAGGCAACAAAGGTAGTTGATGCTTTTGCACCTTTGTTTTTTTTCCCCATTGATGCAGCTGTGCAGAATCCTGGGTAATTCAGATTGAGTGGGTTACATCTATGCCGAATCTGGGAGTTTTCAACCCTTGTGTGTAACCTCTAAGCTGCTGACTGCCAAATTAAATGTGACATTTCAGTGTCTGTGTGTGTCCGTGTTGTGGGGTGACGACAGGCCCAGACCCTAACAGTGTGGCGGCAGGCTGACAAGCACCATGTGCCACGGATCTGTTTCTTGAACAAGATGGACAAACCGGGAGCCAGGTCTGACCCCCTGACATTTGACCTCCCCCTTCATTTTATCACATTCTTCAGTCATTAATTCCAGTCACTGTGATGTGTAATTTCACAGCTATAAATATATGTCATCTGATACTGCTAATGGCTTTTAAAATCAGGCATGATTTTAATCACCGTTTATTACATGTGATAATATAAATTGCTACAATATCAAGAAATCGACAGACAATTGAAATGATATTTTAGAAAAATAATTTTTTAAATCAGGATTTTTTTTTTCTTTTAGCTTAACAGATTCGGTTGAAAGCATAAAGAAGAAACTTAAAGCCAATCCAGTTATTGTTCAGGTAAATTTTTTTAGAATGCCAAAGAAACTAAATTAATTGCTTTGTCTTGCTGTTTCTGAATGTTTACAATGTGAATGAAAAACAGATGCAGAAGATATTCTGATTTCACATGAAAGTTTTACTGATCTTAATATACTGCTGCCCTTGTTTTACTGAAATAACCTGGAAATTAGTAACACTGGTCCTGCAGATGCCCATTGGCAGAGGTAAAGGCTTCACCGGATTGGTTGATTTAATCACCAGTCAGCGAATGACATGGCATCAGTCTGACGGTGACGGTCGAGTATTTGAGACAAAACCCCTGGACTCGTCAGACGACCCAGAATTCCTGAGGAATGCCCGGGATGCCAGGAGTAATCTGATTGAGCAGGTTAGCAAAACAGGAAAGTTAATAATTCTGCTGGAAATTTCCTGCCATTCTGACTGGGATGCCATGCCAGCTGTAATATGATATATCCCGTTGGGAGACAGGCTGGTCTCATTTTTTAAGTAACCGCTTTGGCCCCCATTGTCACTTGATCCATCTTTATAAGGATTTGTATTAAAGGAGATTCTGTGTCACTCTGATTCCTTAATGGTGTAATGTAAAGAATATGTCAAAGAAATTCACGTTAAATGACTACTTCAGGTTGCAGACCTGGACGATGAGTTTGCCGAGCTGTTGCTGGGGGAGTTTGGCGACAACTTTGACGCTGTTCCACCTGGAAAAGTAAGCCGTGATGTAACACTGAGACGTCCCCAAGTCATGTGACTGGGCTGTTTATAAGTATGAGGATGTCCGAGGGCCATGCTGACCTTTGTTCCTTATGTCTGTGGGTCAAACATAACAGCAGCAAACTGAGTATCATCACTCTTGTGTTGTTCGTCCCCTTGAGGAGTGGGACTAATCCATAACATACCCCTAGCTGGTAAAGGCGTGTACATCACACTGCAGTAAGTGTACAGCCATCGCACTATGTCTGTGCCAAGTTGCAGCAGGCGATCCGGCGGGTGACTCTGTCACACAAGGGCGTCCCCGTGCTCTGTGGGAGTGCCCTGAGAAACAAGGGGGTGCAGCCGCTGCTCGATGCCATCGCGGCCTACCTCCCGGCCCCCAGCGAGCGCCACCACGACCTGCTGTGAGTCTGCGCCCGCTCTCCCTGCAGGTGCCCCAGCTCTGCACAGATCCCGCCCTCCCCTTCAAAGCCTCTGCTCTGTTCTTTCTCTCTCATCCTGTAGGCGATGGTACAATGATGACCTTTGTGCCCTGGCCTTCAAGGTGGTGCATGATAAACAGCGGGGCCCCCTAGTGTTTGTACGCATATACTCAGGCACTATGAAAACCCAGTCTGCCGTTTACAACATCAACAGGAACAACACGTACGACACCTTTCCCTGCAATAAATGAAGCTAACATTCATTCAGTTTATATTCATTGTAAAGTCACTTAGCTGTATGGTTATTCTATTTAAATGACTCAATAACTTGACACAACTTCTGTTGACATGGACGTACTTGCTGTATGGGAATGAATCCCATTACATATCCTTGTATTTATGAGACGAAATGAATCAGCAAGTGAGTTCAGGTTAAAAATGTATCTGATACTTAATCTGCTAATATAGTCACGTGTCAGTATTTCATTGACGGCATGTAAATGAAATGGATGCTAGGGGCCTCTTTGTGTTTGTACGCCTCCCCAGGGAGCGGATGAGTCGCCTGTTGGTGCCGTTTGCAGACCAGCATGTGGAGATCCCCTCCCTCATGGCTGGAAACATCGCCCTGACGGTCGGCCTTAAGCAGGTCAGCTCCCTCCGCTCACCCCCCTCCACCATCGTTAGCTCAAAGATTACAGCAAACAGATTCCTTATTTGTCACCCCCCCCAGACTGTCACAGGGGACACTATTGTGGCCTCCAAGGCATCTGCATCTGCGGCCGCCTGCCAGGCGCTGGGCGACGAGAAGCAGCCTGCAGGCTCAGATGAGAAGCCCAGAAAGCTGATCCTGGCTGGAGTGGAGGTCCCAGACCCAGTGTTCTTCTGCACCATTGAACCCCCAACTATGTCTAAGCAAGCAGGTAGGCACCTGATCACGGAGTACCACTGCTTAGACCAGTGTTTCCCAACCCAGACCCTCGGGGGAAGCCTGGACAGCCCACGTTTTTGCTTCCTCTCATCTCCCAACGCACCTGTACCAGCTATTCAGTGTTCATGATTGGCTGGGAGCAAAAACGTGGACTGTCAGGAGTTCCCCAAGGGTCTGGGTTGGCTTAGACATCACCATTCCTTTTTTTTTTATGCAAAATCCAAATTCTCTTCAGGCACTCGGAACTAGATTTCGTCTTCTGTCTGTGCATATGAATTCTTTAAATGTAACAAAGCCTTCATTTTTTTTTTTTTTAAAGACCTTGAACACGCTTTGACCTGTCTTCAGAGGGAAGACCCAAGTTTCAAGGTTAAAAGAGACCCAGACTCTGGACAGGTGGGTATACGTGCTTCAGCATCAAGGTACAGTCTCACATAAATGGCACTCAAACAATCATAAAACTCAGAGCACCAGCAATGTTTGGAATTTCAGTTTCAGCCCTAAACTCCCTTCAGAAAGCAGTTTTATGGTTTTATTCCATGATCAGCCACTAGAGGGGACCCAAAGCAATTCTTCAGTACCATATCTAGACATGTAAATCTACAAAATATCGTGAAATGTCTCATATAATTGTGTTTTTTCTAAACTGGCTCGTAATAGGATTAATTGGCAAAATCGCTTTTCCTATGCCAGTGTGGTCCCAGTGTTACTGGATAAGAGGCACAACTGTATTTGCATTTGTGTTGCCAGCATATAAGTAGTGAGATGTTATTTCATTATGATATTAAACAAAAAGGTCGAGATTTAGATTTCTGCATTCAGTTTCTAAAAGATTTCTAGCCTAATACTTATTTAGCATAATTGAATGTTTACCGGTATTCTGTTTTAGTTGAGCATGTTATGTACTGGTCTTTTCATAGAATAATAAAAGTTTCATTTTATATATCTGCTTAGTATATTAGTAGAGTTATAGTGGATATTAATTTACATATTGAAACATTTATATTTGTCTGGCTTGCCACCTGTCACAATTCTGGCCACAATAACAAAAATGTTAAAATTTAACCTAGTTGTCCACGATAAAACATACACAGATAAGTTTGTTTTGTAAATGCAATATAAAACCCAACCTTGGGATCCTGTAAAGTTTGTGTTATTGTATGTTATATGGCTTGAACAATTGACAAGTACGACTCAATAAGAACAACAGCAATGTCACAAACATCAGACACCAGAGAATACATAAAGAGTCAGATTCACAGCATTTGGTGCATAATTGTCATATGAGCCACCAACTTGCCTCTGAGGGGAAAAAAAATTGTCCCAGAATTCTATGATCTGAGTAATGGTCATGTTATGCTCTCTGCCGAAAGGGAGGTGAGCGCAGAATGTGGCTGGTATCCTTCACGGTGCTCTTTGCCTTTCTGCATACACCGTCTCCCCCCAGACGATCCTCTGTGGCATGGGGGAGCTTCACATCGAGATCATCCACGACCGAATCAGGAGGGAGTATGGCATCCACACCTACTTGGGCCCTCTGCAGGTCGCCTACAGGGAGACCATTCTCCAGCCAGCATCGAGCACAGGTAGGACCCTTGCTAGTACCTGCCTTTCCACATTTATCTGCCATGCTGGTTCCCGTAACCACACACCCTGCAACCCTTTACAGACACCCTAGACCGAACCCTGGGAGACAGGCGACACGTGGTGACGGTGAGCCTGGAAGTCAGTCCCCAGGAAGACGCCGCCAGCGCTGTGACCTTTGGGGAGGGCGTGGTGGACAAGCTGCCGTCTGAAATCAAGGACGCCGTGCAGAATGGCATACACAGCGCTTACCTCCAAGGTAACAGAACCCGCTGTCTCCATGGCTACGTGACATCAGTGCTCAATGTTGCCCCGTGTCCATTTGCAAACTGCAGTGATGATCTATGGATTCGTTCTGGTGTTGAAGCGGTTGTCATGAGACCCTGTCACACCCAGGTCCACTGCTGGGATTCCCCATGCAGGGAGTTTCCACGGCGGTGCAGGCCGTCAGTGTGCAGCCTGGCACCTCTATGGCCATGGTGTCGGCTTGCGTGTCCCGCTGCATGCTGAAGGTAGGGGCTGCATGCACAATGCTACTACGGTTAACGGGCTCTTGTCGCATTGTGTTACTGTATTGTCGCATCTGGTCTGTGTGTGTTGTAATCTCTCAGCATGAGGAATGATTTTCACTTTCATTTAACTTGGTCACCACAGAGTTGTGACCTTAACCTCATTGAAGGTCTTTGGCATGTGCTGAAGGAGCCTTTATGGAGGTTCAACTCACTTGTCAATACTGGGGTGAGAAATGAATGCAAATCTGGATGAAAATAAAAGGGTGACATGTTGCAAAAGCCCGTGGAAACAATGCCATGACAAACGTGCGCCATAATCAAAGCTAAAGGCGGTCCAACTAAACACTTAAATGGCAACTTTTTCTGTTTTTGGCCCAGCAGTATGTCATCGCTGTCCATTGGAAATTAGGCTTCTCCAAAAAGCCATTATTTCAGGAACATAAAAACATTCTGAGAAAGTACAAAATATATCTATAACAATGTATGTGGATCCTCAGCATCACAAACAGAAAAGTGAGTCAGTGAACAGCTTTTCAATGGACTTGCGTCAATTGTTGTCAGTGAGGCAAATATGTCAGTGTCAGCAAGATACAAGCTAATGTCTCTTTATATATTAACAATTATCAGTGATGTTAGCGATCTAGCTGTGTTGTTAAAATTAGTAATATAAAGTAATCCATACAAACTTTCACCATGAATACAAACATTATCTAGTACAAACATTAATACTAGTTAAATACTGACGTCATAAAACACATTTTCATTGGTCTATTAGGTGTCAAAAGCTATCAGTAGATGGAGAATGTGTGTTCCATCTACAGTAAAATTCATCATTGAAAAGTGAACATATGTGGTTTTCATCATTGATGATATATTAGCCATCTTGTAAAGACTTTTGTGGAGGTTGATGCTATAGCTACAGCAGGTTTGGTACTGAAAGGAGATGAACATTATAATCTGAGGTGGGCAGTACAGGGGGGTGTCAACCTGAGGGGCCAAAGCCTTTATTCGTTGTCCACAGGCCATGAAGCAGGCGGGGGGGCAGGTGCTGGAGCCGCTGATGAGCCTGGAGATCGCCATGGTGGAGAGCCACCTGAGTGCTGTGCTGGGGGACCTGGCGCAGAGACGTGGCAGCGTGCGAGACATCCAGAGCCGCCTGGATAGCAAGGTGGTCTTAGCCTCTGTGCCGTTGGCGGAGACCATGGTGAGTGGAGCACGGGCTCAGGGCACCAGTAACGTTTGATATGGATCGAGTGTAAATTCACGCAACTATATCCATTCATGTGAATGGTGGAATAGGTCTAACGTTGCATTACTGAAATAGGCCGTGTTCTCTACAGGGTTACTCGACCGTGCTGCGCACGCTAACGTCAGGCAGCGCCACCTTCTCCCTGCAGCTGGACAGCTATGCAGCCATGAGCACGGAGCAGCAGCGCACCCTCATCAACAAGATGGCAGGCCTGCTGTGAGAGCAATGAGGCCGAGCCCCGCCACCACCAGAGCACCCTCAAGATGGCAGGCCTGCTGTGAAAGCAGTGAGGCCGAGCCCCGCCACCACCAGTACACCCTCATCAACAAGATGGCAGGCCTGCTGTGAGAGCAGCGAGGCCGAGCCGCGTCAGCACCAGTACACCCTCATCAAGAAGATGGCAGGCCTGCTGTCAGAGTGCATTCTTACCCAGCAGAAGGACCCCATCTTCCGTGTAAACCCTGTGTGATCGGCCAGGAGCCTGCTGACGCACTGCCAGGGCCAAAGCCTGATGCGCATGTCTTGCTAAATGCTGGACAAAGAGTACCAAGCATATTTATGCAGAACATCCAAAACCTCAGCATTCAAATTACCGCATACAATAAAATATTTGAAGGGTCTTTAACCAATAACCCAGTTTCCATGATTTCACGTTTCATTCCATTTCCAACACTTATCTATAATCGTGTTTTATTTCCAATTATTTGTGGCAGTTGAAAGATCACAGTAATGTACAATTGACTTGTTCATAGAATTTGAACAATGTTTTTAAAGTCACATGATAAAATTCACAAGGAGAACATTGATTTGATCATACTGAATAGTGATTGTTGTAGTGTGTACGACCTACAAGTCTCTGTACTCATTTTTGCAGTATCCAGTAAACAAGGGTTCAGCTGGGATCCCACGTCTTGCAAAGAGAAAAAGGAAAAGAGAAGTTAGATTACAAAAATTTCAGTTGAAATGCTACACTTTTACACTGGACAGAGTCTGCCTGCCTGCAGAGTCTGCTACTGTATGAAATCTCAAACAGACATGCTTATCAGTATGCTCAAATTGGAAGAATACATAGAATTAAGGGTTTACATCAGAGGTTCTCTAAGCCTGGACCATGGTCTGGATGTGGACCAAACCGCAGGTTATTCTAGACCCAGGTGGTAAGCATATTGCTTCATGAGGTGCCTAACTCATCACAATAACCCCATTACAAAAGCATCAAAGCGGTGCGTGTTACAAAGTTTGCATTTTTGTTATATATTGATGTCTATATTGGTGGCTATTGTTAATCTATTAAAGTTCATGGAATGCTGTTTTGTTACTGAACATCGTTCTGGATCTCTGACTTTGACCAAAAATCTGATGGGGACCTTTGGCCAAAAAGTTTGAGAAGCCTTAGTATTTAGCATCTATTCCCCTTATACAGTACAGAGTGACAATGAGCTGGGAGGAACAGGCCATGGGTGGGGTGGCATGGTGATTTTGGGGGGTGGGCCATTCAAATCCACACTCAAATATTAAAGCCAACTAAAATGCACTGATTCACTACGTACTTCGTCTCCACGCACACATACACAGTTTTATGCATTTGTGGGGACTCCATTTATTTCTATGGGCACCTAATCCCTACCCAGCCCTAACCTTAGCCATAAGTAACCAAACAAAATGCAAGACTTCTGGCATTTTTAATTTGATTACTATAACAGATTTTTATAAAACTAAGGTTATCCTTGTGAGGACCAAAAATGTCCCCAGAAGATTAAAAGTTACATGCTTATCACATTCTGGGATATTCTGCTCCGACCAATGTAATAATTATACACACACACACACACACACACACACAGGAGAAAGAATCAAACCTATAGCACCGGAGGTGAAGACCACAGCACCACCTAGTGGACCAACAAGCCAGACCAGCATGGAGCGAGCTAATGAAAATAAGCCCATTATAAAGAGCAGATCAGCCTAAAGGCTCCTTTCCCACAGGGTGACGGGGCAGCACACTTACTGCACCATGCGGCAGCGGTGCTCTGTCAGCCGGCTGTAGGCGTCTTTGATGTCCTTCACATCCTTGCTGCTCCACAGCCGCTCGCCAACAGCACTGGCACGAGGCCTGGAGGGCAGATTCATGGTCAACACAGTCTTGTGGCATTTAGATAAGAGAGAAAACAAATTACACACCAGGCCTACAGGTGCTCCTGATACCTGCCAACACCTAATACTGCACCCTGTCCACAGAATCCATGGATGAGACAAGTTCGTAAGTACATATAATTTCTGTGGACTTTGAGCAAGTTTAGTAAAATTTAATGAAAGTTCTTCACTGGATAACATGAGGACTGAGTGAGATTTGGATCTCAGTTCTGCAGCATGACGTTAGGTCATAGGTGGTACCATTTCTAAAAGATCAAAAATTGCACTGAGTTTTGGAAATCTGCTCAAGTCACATTTTAGAGTGCATTATAGACTGAATGGCACCTCGGAGAATTGAATCTGGGAACCCACAAACACTGGTTTGAGGTTCCAAACAGAGATGGGTAGTTCGCATAGTAAAGGTAAAAATCCATACCAAGATTTTGCTTCAACCAACCAGTTGCGAATAAACAGAGTAGTCAGATGGTTGGCTGGAACAAAATCTTGGTCTGGATTTTTACTTTCTGGACCTGAACTACTCATCTCTGGTCCCATACTAGCTTAAATGTTAACATATTAATGTGCTTCTTGTACAGCTGAATTGGCTTCAGACTACATAAGCTGGCATGTGTTCACCGTGTTTAAGATCCAAGTCAGTTAAAAGCCATTTCATCTAATCAGATAAGCTGCCCAATCATGCAAACATTACCAGAGTCGTGGCATGAGATTGGTCGCATCTACATATTCTCCCCAAATGCAGGCCTCTCCGCCTACTATCAGCCTCTTCTGGGCATCAGTTCCTAGGAGTTATTCAGAATAAACTATTTTAGAGGACTACCTGAAGCAACGATAAAAGGCTGCACATGCAAAGTGAATCTGGAACAAAGAAAAATGATATTCTGATACAGAAAGGTGAAAAAATAAATAATGATGACTATTAATTTGAAGTCACTTAGATTGATTCCAGATAATGGCACTTGCTTACAAATAAATTTGAATAATTAAATGTCACTAAAAGCCTTGCATACGCTTTAGTCTGAGGTTTGGCTGTTAACATGGGCACTTGTTGGGCACCACAAGGACAGAGAGAACTTGAGGGCAGAACACAGCATGAGGGCGTCTGCTTCAGTTCTCCATACCCAGCATGGACCCAGAAGATCACAGGTGCCGTCACTTCTATTTTCACACTCCCCGATGTTATCAAAAGGTCACAAGAATCACCACTTTGCAGCGAAACTCATCACCACGAAGGTTTTAATCCACATGGTGTGAAATGTTGGTTGGAAAATGTCATTTGTATGGTCTGTCTGTTTGCTGCAGGCAGGGCCGTGGCCTGGATTTTGGCCTCAGAATATGGTGCCAGTCATAAATTATCAGCACACTGGTTCCCTTTTATATAAGCCTAAGCATAGTATGCATTTGACCTACTTACAACTGTTATATTGTCATTGAAATGTGACCTACATAGATTTGGGGATAGTTTTACCTTAACAACAACAGATAGAACTCCTGTACCCAACATTACTCTAGAAGCCAAGAACACCAAGGTGTAACAATCATTATTTAGTGTCTGAGACATGACTGCCAGACAGGTCTCCTTTCCCTACAACAATATTATTATTATTATTATTATTATTAATAATAATAATAATAATAATAATAATAATAATACTGTTGGTGTTGTTGTTAAAATAAAAAAAAGACCTCAAAACCCAATGCTGACATCATGGGGGAAAAAAGACCCAAAACTGTAAAAAACTGACGGTCGGTTAGGTTTTTCAAGGGGGAAAACATTAAAGCTTGGTGCATGCTGTTTGACAGCTGTAGTAATACACTTCCATGCACAACACACCGTTGAAGTTGTAAGGGTCGGTCTTGTAAAACTCTTGCCAGTCCTGTCCATAGGAGATGCGGTTCAGATACCAGGGGCTGGAGAGCAAGGCCTGGAAGCCTGCGGCCGTGACGGACGCCAGCTCGCTCTGGTACTGCTGCTCATTGCCCTTCCACACCTGGATGACTGTGTCAGGTTTGAGCTACAAGCACAGCGGACACAGTGCCTGACGACTTGTGTATACCCAGTCCGGGGAGGTATGTCAGACTGCGTCACTGCCTCAGGCACATGCAGCATGTTAGCTATTCAAAGGGAAGGGCTTCAGTCTGCCAGATGGAACTGAATTATGGACAAAAGCCACTGGCCATTACACACACAGAAACTTTTATGACATCCTAACCTAAATCCATGAGCATCAATGTGGAATTCCTGGAGTTGGAAAAGTTCCTATAGGTGTAATGGCCAGGTGTCCCTATACTTTTGTCCATATACTGTATGTATGTAAGGCAATGTGCAATTATAAAGCATGCCATTCAACAAGTCAAAATCCACCATATTGTCACTGTTTGTCTGTATGCGTAGTTGCTACTGGTGCTCTAAAGGTTTAAGTAATAAACTTCATTAACTGGTATTATGAGATTCTGATCACTGTTTATCCCACTTCCCACTGCTCATCTTAAGCAGCTGAGGGTAATTAAACCCACCACAGATTTCAAAGTTCCAAAATTTTAGAATTCTAGCAATCACTTTTTTTTTTATCATTGCCCAAAAAAAATTTGGTTTTTATATAGACCCAATTTATAGGATTCAATAATGGAAAAAAAATACAGGTTAGGCTTGTGCAAGCAAAGAGGAACCGCAACATTTCACAGTATTACTAAGGAAGTTCAGATAAGATCGACAAGACAAGGGAACAAAGAGTTTAACCAACCCTTAAAGTCGAGTGGCTCAACCTTGTAGTATTTCTGCCAGTCCTGGCCGTAGCTAATGTAATCTAGGTACCAGGGGGCAGACAGGATGGTAGTGTAGCCAGCGCTGGTTACTTTTTGAAGCTCCTGCTGATAGTTACTCCCTATCCACACCTCCACCACCGTATCACTTTTCAGCTGCAGAAATCAAAATGAAAAGCAGCTTTATCTGTGAATGTAAAAGACGACGCTGCCCTTTAAGGTTATTTCAGTTTCGGTTAACCCGAAATCGGGACGGCCATTAATCATGACACCCCCACTGCCCGCTTGTTTGTTCAAACGTTCTGGACTTTTGTTTGCCCCATCATCCCAGAAAAGCTTTAAAATTCACATGCCTTTCATACACACATGTAGTCTTACTATTGGGACACCATGACATCTGGAGAAATGTAATACAATTAAAATGACACCACCCCTATATCTTGGACCAGATGACAATTACAGTCTATTATTGGATACTTTCAAGGCGCCGCGGGGCGGGGGGCGCCCCCGCGCCCCCCGGGGGGGGGGGGGGGGGGGGGGGGGGGGGGGGGGGGGGGGGGGGGGGGGGGGGGCG
>JABFDZ020000118.1:10418087-10457025 GCA_019775955.2 Pollimyrus isidori | reverse complement strand
AAGCCCCCACCCCCACCCCCACCCCCCTACATAATACGAATTTTATCCATTCCTCCTTAGGGGCATTCAGCAGCTGGAGCAGCACATTGTATTGGCTGTGCCAGGAACCCACTGCTCCACTTCATCCCAAAGATGTCTATTGGGACTCAGGTCAGGTCTCAAAACAAGATTCTGACGCGAGTTATTCATGCTGAAGCACCAGCATTCCAGGGGACAGAGCTGAGGTACTGCACAGCTAGAGGGAGTGTCTCTCAAGATGCCCCAGCTGGGGGGAGTGTCTCTCAAGATGCCCCAGCTGCGGGGAGTGTCTCTCAAGACACCCCAGCTGCGGGGAGTGTCTCTCAAGATGCCCCAGCTGCGGGGGAGTGTCTCTCAAGATGCCCCAGCTGGGGGGAGTGTCTCTCAAGATGCCCCAGCTGCGGGGGAGTGTCTCTCAAGATGCCCCAGCTGCGGGGAGTGTCTCTCAAGACGCCGGGTGCGCTGTGCACCTGAGTAAGGCAGCCGGCAGAAGCAGCGCCACACTATGATATCGCTCCCCAAGCAAATTTGCTAAAATGCTGCAGCACTCTAGACTGTGTCAGCACCATGCATAATAAATTATTATCATTATTAATTATGATTATCATTATTAATAATTGTTATTATTGTTATCACAAATTATTTTACCACAAAAGTTACAGAATACTCATAATATTATATTACACGTACTCTGTGACTGTGACTATTTTTACTTAATTACTTGGTTGAAATAAAATCTCGGTCGGGATTTTTACTTTACGGACGTCCTGACCATCCACCTTGTTGCGGCTCTGTAGCCACCGTGTGGCGCAATTCCCTGGTGGTGATCCAGCTCACAGGGTCCCCATTGCCGGGGACCCAAGCGGCTGGACCAGGCCAAAGGGACACGCGTAACACCTGGCTGCAGCAGACAGATGGCCATGGTGGGACTGCACCGTGTGACAGGGTCCCAAAGTGTTTGGTCATGTGATGCGGGCGTGCCAACGCGCTGCCCCAGAGCATGCTCCCCAACCTGACCTGTCCTAACCTGAAATGAACCATTCACCTCTGGAAGAATCCCAATCAGACATCTTTGGTACAAAACTGACAATGTGTTCAATATGCTTCATTTCTACAGCTGATACCCAGAAGGAAGAGTGAATACAAACTCCTCCTGTCTGATAATAGAAAGTTATTGATGGCAAATCAGTATTTGTTCAGGTCCAGGATATAGATAAGGATTCAGATGCTAATCTGCTCTCAAGCAATATCAATGGCATTAGTAACGTTATGTGTTTTTAGTGAATGTTTTTTGTACCTTTACTCCATTGTCAAATACTTCCTGCCAAATCATATAACCTTTGTTGGTGCTGCTGACTATATCCAAGATCCTGGATAGAGAAATAAAGGAAAAAATGGTATTGGCAGATTGGTTTGAATACAGATGCAAAAATGGGATCCAATAGGCAACTGCAATCAGTCCAGTCTTTTTTTCAGAAATAAATAAATCCGAGATACTCAGTTGTCATAACTTTCCCTTCGTTATCATTATTATGCATAAAAAACAGCAAGACTCTCACCTCTGGATATAGTAAGACTCAAGTTTTGTATAGTCCTCACCAAATCCTTGCTGTTGCATGAATTTCTGAATATCAGGGTTTGACTTCCTGTCATTCAAGCAGTAAGAGACAGAGCACCATCACCTACTGATTCAGCAATTCCATTAAACCAGTTAACAGCATAACAACACAAAAAGTATTAACAAAGGACATACTCATTAAACAATGAAACTGCAGGCATGGCACTTGTTGGCTATTAAGTAACAAATCACTAACAACAAAACAAACAGGCAAATGTTTTACAATGGACTGACAAACACATTATCAGACTGTCTAAAGGCATTCGTCTTTTCAATGGGGTCTGCCTGAACATTCCATGAAAATAGCTTTTTAGTGGCAGGTGTTCAGCTTAGTTTTTTTTACGGCCCACGATGCCACTTTTGAATTTACAGGGACCCGTTTTATTAGCTGCATTACTGCTATAACGCGTTACCACCCTATCTGGATGGTACTCTCACCAGCAGGTGAAGTCCACCTCGTCTCCACCCAAGTGAATATAGGCGTCAGGGAACACCTGGCCCACCTCCTTGAAGAACTGGGCCATGAACTCGTATGTGGAGTTGAGAATGGGGTTGACCGGCCCGAAGGTGCCGGACGGAACGCCACCAGCATAGCAGGCAGTCAGGAGTCCCGGCTGACCTGTGTTGGCAGTAGACAAAGTTTTCACCTTTTTCCTGATCTGAGAGCATAAAATCCATCACAGTACCATTCATGCACAAACTAATATAATGTTGCATGACCTCTCATTCCTGATCATAAAAATATGCACATCATAGAGCAAGAAGAGAGATTAAAAAACCGTAAGCCACACCTTTTCCCCACGATTGAGTGTGTCCCGGAGTGTCAAACTCTGATACCACACGGATTCCCCTCATCCGTGCAAACTCAATGACTATCCTCACGTCTGTAGGAGTGTACACATGTGTGTACTGCTGATAGGAGCCCTGTGATAACAACCGGGGAAGATGCAACCTCTGTCCATTGGTTATCTTATCGACACTTTATCTTATATACAAGATACTTTAGGCAGGATCAGGTTATGTAATAATGTAAGATTTCTTCTTGGTTGTCTCAAAGTGACACGGTGAATGAGGACTGCATACTTTATCAGGGACTGAAATAACTGGTACGCAAGTATGCATTCACCTTTAAAAGCAATACATCCAGAAATTGATTTGTGTAACAGCGCAAATACGTACGTATTTTATGTGCATTTCTGCTGATATGACTAAAAATTATCGTGCATTTTAACCGTTATATCCTAATTCGTACTTCATTTGCGGTATAGAGGTTAAAATGCACAATAATTTCTCGCCATATCAGCGCAAATGCACATAAAATACGTACGTATTTGCGCTGTTACAACAATCGATTTCTGGGCGTATCGCTTTTAAAGGTGAATGCGTACCAGCGTACCAGTTATGTCAAGCCATGTTTATTGTCCTATAAGTACATCCTGTAAGTAAAGTGTATTTAATAATATGTCCCTGACGAAGCCACACTGACCTTACTGCTGAGCTCTGGAAAGGCGGGACTCTCGTAGGGGAAGGAGGAGTCATCCACAATGTGCCAGTGAAGCACGTTGAATTTATTAATGGCCATGGCTTCCTGCAAAGACACAATACGTGGTTTCACATCAAGACACCACTGATACTCAGATACCATAGGATTATAATGGAAGTGCTTTCATTTATGTGTATAATCACATACACAAGGCCAGGAAGCTAAATAAAGAATTGCAGTAGAGAGAATTTTTTCCTCTCTCACAGCTCATATTCAGTTAGTCACCAAAGCGTCACGTAACTCAGAACTAATACCCTCTTGGCGTCTTCCCCATAATAAAACTCAAGGGGACAAATATAAATGTCAGCGCCGGAAAAATATTACAGAAGAACTTTTAAATATGACAGACAGAAAAGTACACCTGCCAAGGACTAAAGAACAAACTGTCTACGATCACTGTTGACCACCTGTATCCCTTTCAGGAAGACAGAGTTCATACACTTATCAATTAACACATTTCCATGACTTCAAACTAAATTTCCAGGAAAGAAAGATTTTCTTTTTTTATTCAGCCCTTTCAAAAAAAGTGTCCTATGTCATGTGATCATCATCGTATGACACCGTTACAAACATGCACCTTGTGCAGAGGAACCAGCTGCTACGATCTTGCACTCATCTTTTGGATATGAATGTATCTTCCCTTGTGTATCATTTGTTTAATTTCCATCTGGTCGAATAATGGTGAGCTGAACAATTATTAACCAAACTAGACTGTCTATCATAGCTATTACCAGACAGAGAGTTATTATTGAAAATGTAAGGAATAAATTAAGAAACAATAATTACTGAGTAGTAAAAGTTGTGTGTACACTTATCATTACGGTAATGTAACATAACTGTGATATACATGTCACAAAAGTAAGAACGAAATCATTTTAACTTGAAGTATACCCAACGTTACAAAGGTGAAATATCAGATGATATTAAAATATAATAATGTCAAACACTTAGCATGTAAATACGCAGGAAGGTGGGTCCTTAGATGGGCGCTGCAGCTGCCAGCATGTGTGTGGAATTAAGGTATAAACACTCACAGAAAAACTTCACAAAAACACGAAAAGTTATTTTTATACTAAATGTTTGACTTCCAGTAACCACTTGAATGACAGACAGTCTCTCTCTCTCTCCCTCCCTCGGAGGGGGCTGCTGGAAGATGCCCTGCCTAGGGACTCCATTATACTACTGTGGGACTATAACGTTTTCATGGGTAATGGCAGCGAAAGCTGGAAGGGTGTGATTGGGAGGAGTAGCGATCTGTCCGTATCAAGCACCATTTTCGAGCATCCAAGGGTGTTCATTAGTGCACCTGGCACCAGAGCATCCAAAGCCACAGTTTGATGATCGATTTTGTAACTGTATCGTTGGATTTGTGTCCATATGTTTTGGACACTTGGGTGAAGAAAGGAGCTGAGCTGTCAACTGATGATGTGGCAAGTTGGATCTGATGGTGGGGGAAGATGCCAGACAGACCTGGTACAACCAAACGCATAGTGAGGGTGTGCTGGAAATGTCTGGCAGAGGACCCTGTCCGGAAGATCTTCAACTCACACTTCTCTTCTCTCCTGAAGGAGTCAGAGGACATGGAGCCTGAATAATTTGGGACTCCATTGCTGAGGTGGCAATGTGGAGCTGTGGCCATAAGGTGGTTGGTGCCAGTCATAGCAGCAATCCTCAAACCTGCTGTAACGGAAGCAGCTGGAAGGTACCAGCAGGCCAAGAGGGAGGTAGCTGTGGCAGTTGCTGAAGCAAAAACTTGAGTGTGGGAAGAGTTTGGTGAGGCTATGGAGAAGGACTTTTGGTCAGTCTTGAAAAGGTTCTGCCAAACTATCAGGCGACTCAGTAGGGGTTAGCAGGTTTTCACCAATGCTATTTATAGCAGGAATGAAGAACTGTTGACCTCGGCTGCAGATACAGTCAAGCAGTGGAAGGAATATTTTGAGGATCTCTTAAATCCCACTGATATACCTTCCTCTGAGAAATTAAAGCTGGAAATCTTGGGGGGAGGACTCTTGCTCATCTCTAAAGCTGAGGTCACTGAGGTAGTCAAACAACTACTTGGTGGTAGGGCATTTTCATGGATGAGATCTACCCCGAGTCCGTGAAAGCTCTTGAAGTCGTATGGTTGTCTTGGCTGACATGCCTCTTCAACATCGCATGAACATCAGAAACTGTGCCTCTGGATTAGCAGACTGTGGTAGTAATCTTTAAGAAAGTGGATTGGAGGATATGTTTCAACTTTAGGGAAATCACATTCCTCAACCTCCCTGAGAAGGTCTATGCCAGGGTACCTGAGTGCAGGATCCCCTTGTAGGTTAAAATTTGGATCCAGGAGGAACAACGTGGATCCTGGACCAAGTCTTCACCCTCAGAAAGACACCGGGGGTTCATGGGAGCTTGTCCAACCAGTCTACTTATGTTTTGTTGACTTGGAAAGTACATAAGATTGTGTCCCTTAGGGGGTCCTAGGAGAGGTGCTCCAGGAGTATGGGGTCTGTTGTTGTGGGCCATCAGGTACAAATGGAGCAAGTTCAGTTCGCATTGCCAGCAGTAAGTCATATTCGAACCTGGTGCGTTTTGGACTCCGCCAGAGCTTTGTCACCAATTTATTCCCAATTTTTACAGACAGAATTTTTAGGTATAGCCAAGAGGCAGAGGCGGTTCAGTTTGGGCGCCTCAGGATCACAATCTTGCTTTTTCCCCCAGACGTGTTCCTGTTGGCTTTATTGGATTGTGACCTGCAGCATGCACTGGGGCGGTTTGCAGCTGGGTGTGAGGCGGCTGGGATGAGGATCAGCACCTCCAAGTCTGAGGCCACAGTTCTCAACCAAAAAAGGGTGGATTGTCCTGTCCTGGTGGGAATGAGTTGCTTCCTCAAGCGGAGGAGTTTAAGTATCTCGGTTCTTGTTCACGAGTGAGGGAAAAAGAAAGCGGGAGATTGACAAGAGGATCAGTGAGCGTTGACAGTAATGTGGACGCTCTACTGTTCTGTTTTGGTGAAGAGGGAGATGAGTCAAAAGGCAAAGCTCTCCGCATCGAAAGGACCCAGCTGAGATGGTTCAGGCATCTGTCTAGGATGCCTCCTGAACACTTCCCTCTGGAGGTGTTTTGGGCATGTCCAATCAGAAGGAGGCCTTGGGGCAGACCCAGGACATGCTGTAGAGATTATATTTCTCGTCTGCCCTACTGTAGGAACACCTTTGGATTCTGCGGTAGAGCTGGAGTTGGTGGCTGGTGAGAGGTAGGTCCCTGCTTAGTCTGTTGCTCCCATGACCAAACACAGAATAAGCGACGGAAAATAGATGAATGGATGGATGGATGTAATATTTCAACTTTATATGTTCTATAACATGTTGGGTACACTTCAAGATAATTTTTGTGACACATTCATGATGCATACATTGCGCTTATGTCATGGCAGAGCAATTATAATGGCTTGTATAAATTATTTGTCTTGTAGCACCAAATTTTATAACTTAATGATAAATTTACACATATTGTTTGTTACCTTTTACTTAACTCAGGGGTGGGGAACCTGATCCATGGAGGGCCGGTGCAGGTTTTTGGGATGGCCTCTCAATCACCCAATAACAGCGGGTCCCCAGGACTGGACTTGAGAATCACTGCTTTATTATTGCCTGATTGAGAGGCCATCCCAAAAACCTGCACCGGCCCTCCATGGAACAGGTTCCCCACCCCTGACTTAACTTGTTCCAATTTAGACATTATTCAGACAAAATAACAAACCTCTTCGTTGAGTTTGAGTATCAGTGGTTATGATAAAAGCTAAAATGTCATCATACGGTAATAAGAACACAACACAAAGAGACACGATACAGCAACGAATAACAATGCATTATGGACTGAACCCTATGCCCTTGAATGGAAGAAGATTAATACTGAAAGACCCTTTTTAACATAGTATTGACATAGTATAAAAATGTATGTCACCATGTGTTTTAAGCACATATTTTAATAACATATGTTTCATATATTTTGATATTCGATTGGTATCAGTGCCGATCAAGACCTATTTGACGGCCATGCGTGACTGATCCACGTCCTATACTTACTTAGTTTTTGGCAATCAATCGCACAACAGCTCTTTGCCAGTTTACATGTGTTTTTTTTGCGGCATTCAAATCGAACGCAATCGCTGCCCCTCAGATGTTTTTGCTACTCTGTGGGTGCGAGTACAGTGACTTCCGCCTGCTATGATATCATGTGCATTGCCTTCGAAGTGCAAGGAGCGCAAGATACGATGTGACGATATGGAAGTATTTTATGCTTTTCACAGAAACCAGAAGCACAGCATTTTGCAATTTATGTAAAGTAAAGTTTTAAGGTGGGAATAGCGTTTAATGGACAATCCCATTTATCAAAGCGCACGCAACTGCGAGACAAAACAAAGTAATAGATGATTTGGGAGTCGCTAAATTGGACTGTCTTGCAAACTTGGTGTAGCTTGTGATACAAGAGGGGCTGCCATCGCAACAAAAGTGTAACTGCGCTGACGCCAACGGGAGAAAAAAACGTAAAATTTTAAGCATCGTGTCTATTTGCTTTGAAGATATTCATATTGAACTACAAATGCCTCAAAAACGCTTAAAACAAACGAGATGGAACAGTATGTTATGTATGTTTGTAGCGGCCTAAATAAATATCTTTTGTCATTCATTTTTTCCATCTGTATTTACTAGCTTAAAAAATATAATATAAAGTACAACAAAGTAAAAAAGAGCTCTTGTATCGGAATCTGTATCAGTATTGGAATCGGATCAGAACTAAAAAAACGTGAATCACCCATCTCTATTTAATAGTAATTCCCCGTACGTAGAAAAGAGCCATGTTGCGATGTATAGAGTGGAAAAATACAGTGTTTAAATGGGTAAAAATGCCGCCTTCCATACTCATGACCTGAGCTGACACGGAAAGTATAATCAAGATGCTGATGGAAAGAGACCGAGTTGTACTGCAAATGTTGATTTAAAAAAAATAAATAAGGTAGTTCTCAAAAACCCCAAGATCTTTTCCAGGTCTGGAAAACATGATTTCTTAATTCCACGATTGTTCCAGGATTTTCATGACCATACAAACCTTGCTAAGAAAATGTTCGACCAGGTTATATATTTTGCATTTGCAGACTTCATGGAATAATTGTGCGCTTAAGGATTATACTTTTGAAAACAGGTCATGTCTGGTTAATCACCAGAGACAGTACAGTACAGTACAGTACATTAGGAAGGAAGGAAGGAAGGAAGGATTTAATGCTGCATCTCACCAGATTCTCAAGAATGACTTTGAGTGGCAGAAAGTGCCGGGAGGTGTCCAGCAGGATGCCACGGTGTGCAAACCGGGGAAAGTCCTGAATTTCCGTCTTGTTGATGGTCTTCTGTTATCAGAGAAAAGAACCGATTCCGTGCACATGGAAAATATTTCACCCAGTTTAATAACATGGTTTATTAATAAAGTGCACATTTCTAAAACAGATTACTAGTGAGGATTATATACTTACTGCTCCATATTCATCATCATACACCAGCTGGCTGAACGTCTCCAGTCCTTCAAGTAAAACAAATATCAAATATTATCCAAGACATTAAATCAAATGTAAAATACACATTGGGGCATTCTGGCTCAACTCAACAAATGGCCCACGCTGAACCACCTCAGAACTGAATCATTCTGTGGCATTTTGTCTGCCCCTGAGCCAATATGGAAAATCCAAAAAAATTTCTCTGGCTTAGTTCATATAGTTTAGGAGTTACACTAGCTTGAAATTCAATAGGATTTTTTGTCATTTGCAAAAAAACACTTGGATGGCCATTTTCAGATGCCTATATCTTTGTAATGGCAACACCTAGGCACCTGAAAAAATGTGAATACTAGTTTAATACCAGATATGTATTTATTTAGCTTGTAGCATGTATCCAATTTAGGAATCTTTCTCTAATCTGTCAAGAGTACCAGAATCTCAAGGGGTAGTAAAATATGGTCACTTTGTTTGTGCCATTTGAAAGTTCTAGGTTGCCTTTATAAAATACAAAAAAACCTGAATGGTGTTTTCCGTTTCAAGGGTTTGAGCTTAAAATCGTCAATAAAACCCTTAAAACAAGAATAAAACCCACAGCTGTAGTTGTTCATCAGTGGTAATATTCACCTATTTAGACCTTATTGGATATTTTTTTATGTCTGGATATGCAAAACTTTGGAATTGACAGAAGTGGTTGTACTTTCTTTTTCACATGATGATTGCACATACCTTGAACCACAGATAAAGAGATTACAAGAAACATTACTAGTGTTTGGGCCTCGACATTCTTCTGCAGATTTCTCACAGTAAAAAATGTCTTTATTGCTCAGGAAATTGTACCATACCTCTCAGAGCACCCCACACCTTCCGTGCTTTCAATACGGCGGTGTTTTCATTAACGCTGAGCTCATCTGTGAAACAGACATGACGGAAAAGTATTTTTTAACGTGCCTAGGTAACACGGATGTAACAGAAGCAGCGCATTGTTCATCTTTTTTTTGGAGGTCAATTTATTACTGTAATTCATCAGCAGGAAATGCACCCCTAAGGACACCTACAGAACTCGTCAGAGGTCACGCTGGGGTACTGCTCGCACTCCGGATCACTGGAGGTGATCCACACTTGTAGTTCGGACACTTCAGAGGTGTTCTCTACCTTGCCCTTCCATTGTTTCTTCGAGAAGCCAAATGTGTAGTCGAAATACCTGTGAAACATACTCAGAAAATTAATATTCACGTCACGTCACGTCCAAGGCCAGACATTTCCAATATAAATATGTTCATGATGCAGTTATGGTTTCACATCATCTGAGAGATTATCGATTCATTAATAAAACCAGCCACCGCATTAAACATTACTGTCACGCTTACACAGCAGTGCTGCACTAACCTGCGGAAGGCATTCTGCAGCAGGAAGCAGCCAGGACCGGCCGATGACTTCGCGGAATGGACTATCTGGAAAGTTGAACTGCTAAGGCTGAAAGTAACCGGGGAGATCTTCACCTCCTGCGGCAGCGGCCACAGAGAGCCGTACTGCGAGTCGGTAAGCTCGGGCACGTCGGCTCGTCCATCTGGCCTCGCCTGACACGCGAATGCCGCGATCACGAGCATCCCGAAGCGCAGCAGCACACCCATATCTCTGTCTAACAAGTCATATGACTGATCACAACAACCCGCTATACTTGCGTTTTAAATAGAAGAAACTCTCTCTCTTTTTATCGCGAGACTTGTGAGCCACCTGACAGTTGCGCAATGTCAGTATGACGTCTTGTACTTAGATTTAATGCCTTGCCTGTATTCTAACTGCTGGTATGACCTGTTCTTCCCGCTTCAGTGTAATCCAAAATGTGCAAAGTTCATTTTCTTTTTGTTCTTTGTTACGACACCAAATTTTCAGTAAGACTGGTGCTCCAGGAAGGCAGACTCCGCGAGTCTCGAACCAGTAATTCCTCTAACCAGTGTCACATATACTGTAGTACAGTATTTCTGGCTAGCAGTTTATACCTGAAAATATAATAATAATAATGTAGCAACAACAACGGCCTTGCGTTGTCTTAGCTGTTTTTGGTATGCTGCCATACGTACGTGTAGTGTGCATACTGTAAATCATTCTTGAAGAAAAAAAGTATTCCGTTCGTAAAAGCTCCATAAAAGTTTCAACTGATTAGATAAAGTGACTGTAGAGGCATTAGAAATTATTCGACTACATCCTGGTGTTCGTGAAACCACTTTGTTTTGAAGTATATTTCGTTCATTATTTTGGTTGCGTTTGTGTAAGTACCTTACAATGGTGTGACATCCTGTCCAGCATGCATATCTGCCTTGTGGCCCGTGCTGCTTGGGAAATGATCCAACTTGCTTCCTGCACTATTTTGTGTCTTTTGACATCAGTTTTTGGTTCAAGTGGGTTTCTGGATGTCATTTGTAGGTTTGAAGTGGTTGCAGAGACAACTGTTTTGTGAAGTGTCTGTCCATCCCTGTGAATAAGAATGGATAAAATTACTTTTTATGGGACGCAGTTAGGGGGGCGGCATGGTGGTGCAGTGGTTAGCACTGTTGCCTCTGAGACTTTGGGATAGGCTCCTGAACACGACAAGCAGTTTTAGAAAATGGATGGTTGTTTTGGTTCGTTCACCAACTCATACAATGACACTAAATGAAAATTGATCTGAAACACTTGTGTTCCAATATGTCAAAACTAGCCTGTAATTGACACTAACTAGTGCTAAGGAGTAAACTAAATACAGACACTCCTCAACTTACGAATGAGACATGTTGCGAACGGCTGCTCGTAACTTGAAATATTTGTAAGTTGTTATTCAACATCATTTTAAGCGTATATGCAAGTACAAAGAACTAGGATGCTGCGAGTATCCATGCACGCTACGCTGCTGTGCGGCGGGAGTAGCGGCCTGAAGTCATACGAGGCGGAATTGGCGCGCAGAAAAAAACATTAAATTAATGTTGCGGACAGGAAACAAGAGCCCCCCCTCCCAAATGAAAACAATTTGGACTTACAGTCCTCTTCGGTCATAAGTCTGAAAGTTCGTAAGTTAAAAGTTTGTAAGGAGATGAGCATCTGTACCACAAATAAGTCATGTGAGAAAAAAAAAAGTGTGAGAAAAAGTGTTTTGGCAACCTAACCATTCATGACAGTCAGCTAAAGTGTCCAAATGCTAACAACCCTTAATCAGGAAGACATATTTGAATCATTTAAAATCATGAAAATGTTCTGAAAAATCCAATTGTAGCATATGGAACTCACTATACATGTAGATAATGTACTACACTAGTAGATGCTGTATATCATTCACTCTCGTTCATCCACTCACTCAACATCTAAGTCACTCCTTCAGATCTGTCATTCAATCATGACCAAAAGGTAGTTTATCTGAGTCCCATTCACCAGCTCACTCAAATCACCCTTACATGCCTTGCTGGCAGCCACTGGTCCTATTTCCCCATTTGTACGTGTTTGTCAAGTGCGCCTGGGCAGGGGTTTCTTTAATCCAACACGGGGGTGGGGGGGAGGGGTTAAAATCATGTTTCAGCAAAAGTGGGGGTGTTATAACACCCACCCCCCCATTGCAATGCCCAGACAGAGTTCAGGCCCACCCATTCAGCACGCACAGTGAGCTGTTGATCCAATAGTCAGCTGAGGCCTGTTCTCTGAAGGCAGGTTCATTTTATTCATATTCATAAAACATGCGCCCTGACTGGTTGTAGCACAACGACCAAAGATTCATGGCAGACACACATTTTCTAGACTCAGCCTTCTAAATGCAATAAATACATGGGTCCAAGGTCCAATACAATAGGCCGATACATCAGCATCTTGTCCAATAAAATGAAATGTTTTTTTCCAAGCATCACATGACTTCTCCTCGTCACAAATGGTAAATCTAGCTAAACACTAGCACACAGCTCTGTACAGTGAAACTTCCCGTTTACACAGGGTGACCAGAAAATCCATGTCAGGGAGGACATTTTGAACTACTTCAGGTTTTAAACTAATTTCAAACTGAAAGGCTCCTGTACTCGGCTAATTAGTTCAGCTCTTCTCGTGCTTTGACTGGTTGGTGTCCTTGATTGAAAGACTCATCCAGCTGTTTCACATTAGCAACACATGCATGATTATAGGAGACTGACCGATTAGCACACAGTAAGTTCTCAGTGCCCAAGTGAAATCCAGGTCCTTTTAATTGAAATGGTAGTTTCCAAATCCTTTCCTAGCTCAGTGTCCTCCCAGACATGGATTATCTGGTCACCCTACGTTTACATAAAATAGATCTAAAACACTTGTGTTCCGATATGTTGAAAGATAAGCCTGTAATTTACTCTGACTGGTGCTAAGGAGTAAGCTAAATACCACAGAGAAGTCTTGTGAGAAAGATAATAGTTATTGAATTATTGTCTGTTTCGGCAACATGGTACCTTAGCTATTCATGTTCGCTAAAAAAACGAAAACCTAGCAGTTCATGACATAGTCAGCTGCAGTCTGGCTAGCCCGAGGCTGTTTTGCTTTTAGTTGGCATGACCAAACAAACCACAGTGTTCGATTTTATTTTAAAATGACACTAGTGTGCTTCCTCCCACGGCTTCCCGTCAGACTCACAGTCATTCGAAATGCCGCCTGCAAGCACTAACGTTGCTGTTGTAGAAGCAAGCAATGGAGTTGTACTTAAATCTGGTTGTTTTGTTGTTCTGTTGTGATGGCGGAGCATGTGTTTGTGATCTGTATGCAGAACAATAACACAATTGTGTCTGACAGCAGTGACAGGCATGTGTGTGTATGCTTAGGCAAGTTGGGGGAAGTATGCTGTTGTGAAGGAAAAGGATTTTTCTTCCTCTTTGATTTTTTAAAATTTAATCTTAGTAATACCACAGGTCATTTAAAACCTGCTATATACGTATATGTGTATGTATGTGGTTGAGTGTGCTGTGCGATTTTGTTGCCAAATGAATTGTTATGGGGCCTGTCCACTTGATTTCCTGTCGACCCACCCATGCTATGATTTCTGGCTCCGCTCCTGGTATGCCATATGGATTTTCAAGATCATTCCCCTTGACACATTAGATAATTTTACAGTTTTTGTGACTAATGCATCCACAATTCAATGAAAACCCATATGTTTACATATTGTCAGACCTCTTTTTTCCCCTGTGATGTTTCTATAGCAATGCCAAGGTATTGAGGAGAGCCTATCGAAGAAGAGCACCAAGAAGGCTTACCTGCTGGTGAAAGATCTGACCAGCACAAAGCAGGCAGGGAAGAACAACAACCATACAAGACAAAGATGGGTACCAGTGATGCGCGGGTTGATCCAAAACGAACGGGTGCCCGCAGTCACCCGCGGTTACCAGTCATCCAAAAATATTTTTAATGATATTCGTGTCGCGGTCGGTTGGGTCGTTTGAAATAAAGATGCCAATTAAACCTGTGTAATATATATGGTACTAGACAGGAAGCGGGTTGGGTACAAGATTTTCTTTTTGCGGTCCGAGTTGCGGGCGGGTTAGTTGAAAACGTCGGTCGGGTTCGGGTTGTTTATACATTGACCCGCGCATCACTGATGGGTACTGTCTCACAGAAGATAAAAAGGTCCTGAAGAGGTAGACTGAGAACTGCTCAGAGCTGTACAACCACACAATCACAGAAAACCCAGAGATACTGAACGTTCCCCCTGTAACTGACACCGACAGCTTCCCTATACTCAAAGAAGAAGTAAAGGCAGCTGTAAAATTTCTCAAGAAGGGAAAAGCAACAGGACGTGACAACATTCCAGCACAACTGATCCAGGCAGGCGAAGAAAGCACGATTAACGCTCTGCTAACAATCTGCAACAAGATCTGGCAGACAGGTGAATGGCCTGCACCCTGGACACAGTCCCTAGTTATCACCCTCCCCAAGAAAGGCAACTTACAGCTGTGTCAGAACTACCGCACAATAAGCCTGATATGTCACCCTAGCAAAGTAATGCTGAAGACCCTGTTGAACAGATTACAGCCACAAGCAGAGAAGATCACTGCAGAAGAACAGACAGGCTTCAGATCAGGGTGCAGCACAACAGAACACTACTTTAATCTCAGAATTCTGCGTGAGAAGTATGTACATCATCAACAACACCTCTATCACGTCTTTGTGGATTTTAATAAGCCGTTTTTAATGCAGCTCTTTGGTCAACCATGAAACTGTACATCAACCTGTTTTAAGTCATCGGTAAACCTTTACAACAAGGCATCCAGTGCAGTGCCCCCACGGTCTCAGACTACAAGACAGAAGAAGATGTTTCTATTATTTTGTCCATCCAGATGTGTATGTACTGTATGTATGTGTGTGCCATATGAAAAAAATGCAATGTGGAAATGTTTTTACAGGGTTCTGCTGGCTTATTCGGTAACACTGGTCCCTCGTGCTTCCAGGGCTGAAGGTGTGAATCCTTTCTTTGCTACATTTCCCTGAGGCTTGCCTGTCCTCTTGCACACATTTCCACAGTTACGTTAATACCGTCTTTCTCATCCTGCTCCCCGGGGATCCCCAGACAGTCCATGTTTGAATGTGGGTGGTCCGGCACAGAGCTGGGAGGGAGCAAAAAAAAACCTGGACTGTGGGAGTCCTCAAGAATCGGCTTCAGAAAACATGCACTGGAATTAAAATCAGGAACGGGTCCTAAGAATGCAACAAAAAGGGAAGTTTAGTTTCCACTGAACTTCTGTAACCTACCTTCCTTTTAAAAGCAGGCCTGTAGAAAGCCGACTCCCTGCAAATACATGAACAAGCAGTATTCTGGCAGGGGGAATGCAAGTCCGTTTGTCATCATTAATTACACTGTCCATTAAATGCGGCTACAGAAAATGGATGCATGGATATTTTCATTTTGTCATCATGCAATTTCTTTATAGCTGGTTTTGCCCATAAATTCGTTTCAAACAGAGGGGCATTTCTTTGTGTTTTTACTCATCATCTGAGTGGGGTGTAAACAGACCATATGCTCAGTTTTCCCAACACTGAAAAACTATTGTTTAAAGCTACCTGAATGGTGGGTGATATTTTGACTCAGTGGCTGCTTAACCGTCAGGGTTGTGAATCTGAATACTTCCCCAGCTGTGTGTTTGTGTGTGTGTGCAGATTTTACATATTTTCAACCCGTTGTGCAGGTTCCACGGATTTTTCTTTCTCTTCTGTTACAGTCCAGAGGCATGCCCGTAAGGAAATAGGTGTCTGGATTGTCCAGAATGTGTAAGTGTGTGCATGCTGTTTGACAGACTGGCATATGTGAATGAGCAGTTTGGATATTGTATACATGGCCTCTAGGGGGCGCCATGTACAAAGTGATTTACATTTAAAAATGTGTAATTTAACTAAAATGATTATCAGTTAGATAACTTTTCTCTGGCTTTCAACTCAAACCAAAGTTTCACACACAAATTCACAAACAAGTATTGTATAAATCGACATAATGTGTTCCTGATTCCTAAATATCCATGTATTTTACACAGCATTACAAAGAGTCTAATTCATGGCCCATTATGTTTCCTGTCACTGCAAAAAGGATGTATTATATATTGTACTTTCATCACAAATGAAGCCACCCATTATTTTTGCCTTTCTTGCCTTCAAAATTTTGATGAACTGTCAAAGTTCATCTCCCTGCTACGTACCATTTTCTGACACACGGTTCGTCCACATTCACAGGCGCACTTTTGCTTCTGTTTTTCCCAGTGTACCCTTCCTTCTCAATAGGTCTTTTGAAGACTGCACACAGTTGAATAAATTCTATAGTACATTTCATTAACACACAGGAACTGAAAAATAACATTAAAAAATTAAAATCTGCAAGAAGGGAAAATATTTTCATTTCCTTTGAAGAAATATGAACATATTTAACATCATTAAGGCATTCACTTTATGCCTTTGTGTACATGTACCTTCTGTTTAGTATCATTTTTGCTTCAGAACTCTTCAGCTTGTCTCATCCCAAGAGTCCCTCCACACATAAGGTCCAGCGAGCAGCTGATCTCTGCATCCATCGGCTATGCTTCAGGGCATCTGAGGGACCCTCTTCGGTTTCACGCTCATCTGACTTTTCATTCCAATGGCTACACATACTTCTACAGCTTCCAGAGTCCGAGGCAAAAAACAAAAAAGGTTCAAAAAAACATTCAAGCTGCAGAGAAGCGATAAGCAACATCGCTGCCTCCACATTGTGCCTCAGAATCCATGTTCTTTTACACTATAATTAGATGGTTACACCAAGTATTCCTATGTAATGAATAATAATGGCACTGCAAATGAAATTGACCAGTTAGTTTCTATTAAAATCTGCATGCTTAGTAAATTGCCCATTTGTATAATTCTTGTTACAAATTGTACATGATTCCTAGGATAAAAGCATGTTCATGTCATCAAACCAAAACCCCCAAGTGGCTGATCAGGACCAAAAAGGATGGTTTCATCATATGTATGCAGCACTTAATTCTAATAATTTTTCTTCTCCGTTTCCTGGTGAGGGTCACTATATAGTAGCATGCCAACATCTTCTTTCTATGGGCTCACACTCCAGCTCATTCTGGGGAATCTCTAGAGGTTCCCAGGCCAGCTGGGAAATATAATCCCTCCGGCTCGTCCTGGGTCTGCCCTTGGTTCTCTGCCCAGTGGGACTGGCCTGCAACAGCAGCCTTAGCTTATGCCAGAACCACCTCACCTGACTCTTTTCAATGTCACGAAGCAATGGCAATGTTTCAAGGCCCATTCCGGAAGTCCGAACTCCTCACCCGGTCACTGAGAGCGTGTCCAGCCTCCCTGTGGAGGAACCTCCTGTCTGAATGAGGCCAAAAGCATGGCAGCACCTGCCAATGACAGGGATGTCGGTTCTGGCCCTCCATACCAAACAGCCTTTCAGTCACAACTGCAAATTCTTTCTGTCCATTAAAAAAATCAAATAGAAGTGGAAACATGAAGGACCTTTGAGGGAAGCCAGCAACTTCCATTTTGTACCAATGGTGCAGACAACCTTTGTTGCCTTCATACAGCAACCAAATATCAATCTATTGTCCCCAGTACCCTGTATTCGTGTGCCACGGTCATTTCCATATGGCTTCTCCCTGCCTTCAAGTGATGACATGGTCTACACGCAATATTGCCACAGACCCCTCACACAGCTATGCGGGAGTTGACCTACTTTATATCTCCTGCTTATTTTAACTTTTCCTCCCTTTCTTCTCATGTACTGTTGGCTGGAATATGGAATGTTCATGCTCATTCCTTGGATTGGCCAGTGGGCGGCATCTCCATCCAGCACACTGGCACAGGTCGTTTTCCCGGGGAAACTGGAAGGGTGATTCCCCTGTAGTTGGGACAGACCCTCTGGTCCCGCCTTTATTAACATGGACCACCATCTCATTTGCCAGGCTGGGGCTACTTTTCATCCCATGTTGAAGAGGCACATCTTCTATGTCACCTCAACAACATTCAGGTTCTCTGGATGGATTTACTTCTGCATCCCTCCCACTATGCAGGCCACTGACCACCATATTGACTTAAGCTCCAATGATAGAGCCTTATTCCACAGAAGGTTCCAATGCTGCCTCCTGGTGAGAAGGCATATCCACCAGGTTGAGGAGTTCCTCAGAGTGTTCCGTTTACTGCTGGACTTCACCTCCCTGGCTGAAAGCAGCCTGAGCAAGATCCCGCCTCCCCTTGAGTTGTGGAAAGGTTTTCCAAATAAACATTGTCTGTCTCCATGGCCGCTTCAATCTCCTCCCATGCATAAACCTTCACTTACATGACTGCCTTGGCTACAGACTTTCTATTGTCACAGACTAGGGTTAGCACAAAATCCATGCCAGAAAGGACATGTTGCGCTACTTCAGGTTTACGAACTCCTTTAAAATTGAGTAGCTCCTGAGCTTCTTGTGTTTTGAATGGTTTGTTTCCTTGATTGAAAGACTCATCCATCTGTTTCACATTAACATTTGTGACAGATGCATTATTACAGGAGACTGACCAATCAGCACACAGTAAGAACTCAGTGCTTAAGTGAAATCCAGGGGGTTATTGCACAAGGCAGGATTCCTTCATTAGCCAGACAATTTATGCCAAATAAAAAGACTGACCAACAGGAATGTCACGAACCGCTCTTCCTATTGGACAGTTTTCACAATTGCAGCTAATTGGGAAATTCTGCTTTGTGGAATACTCCCTGGTCATTTCAATTGAACTGGTAGTTTACAAATCCTTCCCTATCTTAAATAGTCCCCCCTGACATGGGGTGGTGACCATATCCCATGAGACCCCGATACATTGGTTTCTTCACCACCACCGAGGTCCAAGAATTACGGTTGCTATCCTCACAGACTGATTTCTGACCAAAGCTCTTTGCAGCCACTTCCATGACTGAGACCTTGAACATGGTTTGTTCAGATTATGTCCTTGACCTCACTTGGCACTCCGGATAAATTTTTCCGGAGGCGTACACTAAAATTTCTGCCAGACATTCCCAGAAAATGGTGACTGCTCAACTGGGTGGTATTGGTTCATCGACCTCCTTCCCATGTACTGAATCCAACTCCACAACAAATGTGGATTGTTGATAGCTCCCTCCCACTCTTCATTTAAGGGTCCAAAAACACATGACCCCAGGTCAGATGACAGGATTATAAAATCCATCACTGACCTTTGGCCTGGGATGCTGTGGTAGCAGGCACACTTATGAATATCCTTGTGTTTGAAAATGGTGTTTGTTTTGAATCCATGGCTTACACACATCTAATATTAACAAATCACCACTCCAGTTTCGATCTGGCTGGACATTCCCCTTAATCATGCCCCTCCAGGTATCGTCATTGTTAATTACATACACAGGCAATGAATTGTAGTTATAAAGGTATTGCAAGAATAAAAAGTTCTGCTAAATAATCGCCGTTATTGACCATATTTATACAAAATTATTGACAATATTTATACAAAACGTTTATAAAAAATTAACCAGTCAGTAGGTGGCGGTGTTGCGATATTAGTCATTTTATCTCGTTTAAAAGATGCAACATGAAATTATAGCTAACAAGAAAAACTTACATTTATTTTGGTATCAAGTTAGTGACTTACACGTCTATTTTAACTGATATTGCAATATTTTGCGTATTTAACCAGACCACGTAAATGCCCCCCCAATTATAGGAAATGTAACGGTCAACCCTCCTCGAGCTCTACTGGTATTGTTCTCCAGTGAAATAACGTTCCGCGCCTGTTAGCCATACAAACTTTGGTAGTCCACAATTACCTTATTTCCCTGACGACAAAGGATCCATTTATGCCACCCACAGAAATACCATTTACGACCTGAAATTACAGGGATAATGCCCATAAATTCTAAGGCTTCTTTGATAATTGGGTAACATGCCATTGATTTTTGTTGTTGACTTTAATCAATATGTTATCAACGCAAATCTATCTCACCCATGCAAATCGGGTTTCAGGGCAGTAATGTCCCGAGGGGGACCTGAACTTAACATGTATAGATTTCTGTTATTATACCTTCCGTACAGAGAGGGCACGCCCGCTTGCCTGCCTGCCTTTGTTACCGATAGTTTCGGCGTCCTCCCAGCCGCGCTGATGCTTTGCATGTACCCTCCCATTTATCACAAACTCCACCCGTCTCACACATGCCCCACCCATTGCCCGCCTCGCATTCATGACCGTCCCGCCCGTGGATCTGTAAAAGCACGCCCCACGCGCCGTGTCCGGAGAATGACGAGGGCTGCGCGGTGGGCAGTACGACCGCGACCATAAACTCCATTCAGATCGTCTCTTAGCAGACATCCCGATACACCGCTGCATGGACGGCCGATAGCCACATAAACTGCCATTGCGTCCTTGTTGTATAGCAGCGCGCGACGAAGGGAAAAGGGACCAACGCAAAGGAGACGCCACCTTAATAGCGAGTCATCTCGCCAACCAAGAAACTGGAATCTGAAGTATCCAGTTTCGGCTTCATCGTGGCATTCCCCAGGTGGCATGTTCCAAGGCTGCCATTTATCGATCTGAACTCCTGCTTTCACCCGAAGAGGTAACGTTACATGCATCTACAGCATAACTTAAACAGGCATTAAAAAGCCTTTTGCGATCGGCGCTCTGGTCGGGCGAGGTTTAAAACCCGCGCTAGTCAGTGTGATCGCCGACTTCCTGCGTGGCTTTCCCAGTCCTTTCATGGCTACACGTTATCTATTAATTATCTGATCAACAATGAGGAAAGCAATTAAACAATGAGCGTCACTGCTGCGCCGTCACGTGCAGCAGCCGTCTGCAAGATCAAGTGTATTTACCTGAATTTTTTATTCATTGGGCTGGTATAATTACCAAGCCAGTAAATCGTCACCCCGTTTTAACTTAATAGGTGATGTCGCTTTAAAATAATTTTAGAAAAGCTATACAAAAGAAATGGATTTGTCATAAAACAATGCATAAAGTATATTGAGTGCATCTAAGTATTTTCAAATGTAGTGTAGCGTTATGTAAAATATAATAAACGCTATTCGGTTACCATCTGTAACAGATGTAAGCGGTATATATTCCCGTACGGCTGATCGCAGACGCCTTATCGCTGTTTGCAATGAGTATAAGCTGCTGTGTTTAAATGTGAGTTTACGGCGATAACTTTGCTGAAGCGCTTCCGTTTCCTGCTGCTTTAACTAGTTTGTCAAACAAACTATGCGTTACTCATTTATTTACGTTGATACTGAGTGCTAATATGAGCAAGTCAAATAAGAATGACTGTACACGGAGTATTGCAATGTTTATCGTTCTTATTTTTCTTGCAGTTGGTTACTGAAACTTAAAAGGCACTTGCGAGCCCCTGCTTTACTGCGTTAACCGCAACGTCTGTGCAAATGAATTATTAATACGTGTCGATTGTCTGCGGTTCCAAATTGCAGTGGAATGAAACATTACCAGTTTATATAGGCATATTTTATATCTCCTGCTTATATTAACTTTTCCTCCCTTTCTTCTCATGTAGGGTTCAATGAAAATGTCCATCATTGTCCATGAGAACCGCAAGTCGCGGGCCAACTCTGGCTCCATGAACATCTACCTGTTCCACAAGTCGTCCTACGCGGACAGCGTGCTGATGCACCTTAATGCCCTGCGGCAGCAGAGGCTCTTCACTGATGTTTTGCTACACGCCGGGAACCGGACCTTCCCCTGCCACCGGGCGGTACTGGCCGCCTGCAGCCGCTACTTCGAGGCGATGTTCAGTGGCGGCCTGCGTGAAAGCCAGGCCCGAGAGGTCAACTTCCATGACTCCATTCACCCCGAGGTGCTGGAGCTCCTGCTGGATTACGCCTACTCCTCACGTGTGATCATCAACGAGGAGAACGCAGAGTCCCTGCTGGAGGCCGGAGACATGCTGGAGTTCCAGGACATCCGAGATGCCTGCGCCGAGTTCCTGGAAAAGAACCTGCACCCCACCAACTGCTTGGGCATGCTTCTGCTCTCCGACGCTCACCAGTGCGCCAAGCTGTCCGAGCTCTCCTGGAGCATGTGCCTCAGCAACTTCCCAACCATATGCAAGACGGAGGACTTCCTCCAGCTACCCAAAGACATACTGGTGCAGCTGCTCTCTCACGAGGAGCTAGAGACTGAGGACGAGCGCCTTGTGTACGAGTCGGCCCTCAACTGGGTCAACTTTGACCTGGAGCGGAGACACTGCCACCTCCCGGAGCTGCTGCGCACCGTCAGACTGGCCCTCCTGCCTGCCGTCTTTCTCATGGAGAACGTGTCCACAGAGGAGCTCATCAACAAGCAGGCGAAGAGCAAGGAGCTGGTGGACGAGGCCATACGGTGCAAGCTGAAGATCCTGCAGAACGACGGCGTCGTCACCAGCTTGTGCGCCCGGCCCCGCAAGACCAGCCACGCCCTCTTCCTGCTGGGAGGCCAGACCTTCATGTGCGACAAGCTGTACCTCGTGGACCAGAAAGCCAAGGAGATCATCCCCAAAGCCGACATCCCCAGCCCCCGCAAGGAGTTCAGTGCCTGCGCCATCGGCTGCAAGGTCTACGTCACGGGAGGGAGAGGCTCGGAAAACGGGGTGTCGAAAGACGTCTGGGTGTACGACACCCTGCACGAGGAATGGTGCAAGGCGGCCCCGATGCTCATCGCCAGGTTCGGGCACGGCTCGGCCGAGCTGAAGCACTGCCTCTTCGTGGTGGGCGGGCACACGGCGGCCACCGGCTGCCTCCCCGCCTCCCCCTCGGTCTCGCTGAAGCAGGTGGAGCAGTACGACCCGGCCACCAACAAGTGGAGCATGGTAGCGCCTCTGCGCGAGGGCGTGAGCAACGCGGCCGTGGTCAGCGTCAAGCTGAAGCTCTTCGCCTTCGGGGGCACTAGCGTCAGCCACGACAAGCTGCCCAAGGTGCAGTGCTACGATCCGCTGGAGAACCGCTGGACCGTACCCGCCACTTGCCCGCAGCCTTGGCGCTACACGGCTGCCGCCGTGCTGGGCAGCCAGATCTTCGTCATGGGTGGGGACACCGAGTTCTCTGCGTGCTCCGCCTACAAGTTCAGCAGCGAGACGTACCAGTGGACTAAGGTGGGCGACGTGACGGCGAAGCGCATGAGCTGCCAGGCGGTGGCATCGGGGAACAAGCTCTACGTGGTGGGCGGCTACTTTGGCACGCAGAGGTGCAAAACCCTGGACTGCTATGACCCTACGCTGGACACCTGGAACAGCATCACCACCGTGCCGTATTCGCTGATCCCCACAGCCTTCGTCAGCACATGGAAGCACCTTCCAGCTTAGGGGCTGACCTCCAACCCCCCCGCCCCCCTCCCCCGCCAGGTATGAAACAGACCTTTCCGTTTCCGGAACGTGAAGTGATTATTGTGCATTTCAAATTCTGAACTTCGTCCTACGTTTCTGTCAAGATTAGCTGTCGGTTCCATTGTTTTCTCTTGGGGTCTCGGTTTTAAACTTCAATTGCGTATTTATTCCGTTCTCTTTGAGGGGCACATCAAATTTTGAATACTGGGGTTCTCGTTTGACTGGATTTCTGATGGGATGCGGTAAATGTCAATTGCCTGGAACAAACCTAAGCCTTACGGCCTGATTTAGTAGTCTTTCTGTTATTGTGTACTGTGTAATATACAGAGGACTCGTATGCTTCATTTTCATGCTGGTGGCTACAGTCCTTATTTCAGTTTTTGACCTTAAGCTCTGCAGCCTTATCTATGCTCTGAAACCTGTCCTTTAGAAATCCTGTGAACCGACAGGCAGCGCATGAACAGATGGTTCAAGTGGTAATTGGGCGGCGCCATTAGGCAGCGGGTAACGGACATGACAGTAATTGCAGAATAATTACATGAGCTGTGCCATCAGTCGGCCACACCTTAAAACCATCCCGCTTGCAAGGCTGCCTGTTTATTTGTGTCTTGTGCTGGAGTAACACTCTCTGTCCGTAGCTTTGCCCGGCTGTCTAGCTCCTTATATTTTGTCAGGTGGGTTGTGAGCAGTTTCTCGCGGATATGAGACCAGTGCTGTCTGGAAAGCTTTACTGGATTAGCCCCCTCCCAGCTTTTCCGCTGCAGTCTGGCTACCGTTCGGCTCCCCAACCATCAGTCGAGCCTGCTACGCCGTTATAAGCGGGCAGGGTGCGACTTGTCTTGGCAGTCTTCATTTTTGGCTACAAATTCAGCTAATGGCTCAGTCTCTGTGAACTAAATGATTAGGAGTTGTCTGCTTGGGGTACCCTGGGGGGGTATTGGAGTTCTCTCTGGTGATTAGTAATGATATAAATATCTAAAAGGATCGCAAGTAATTATATTTGATAGCGGTACGTAATTTAAGAGAGAATCTCATTTATAGGTGTCTAAACCTACGAGCGTATACACCATGATGATATTAGATATTGATTGTTAATTCACAGCCTATTCCTTAGAAATGATTGTCGTAACAGATTACTTACTTTGCCCCGGGACGGTAGAGGAAATGGGTACACAGTGAATTAAGGGGCGCTCCCAATAAACATGGGCCATTAGTGACTGGTTTGGCGCGGATCCCAGTGAAGCCCTTTTTCCCAGTGTCCCGAAAAGCGCCGATCTGGAATTCCACTGGCAGTGTTTGCATACTTAATGTTGCCCACCTAGGTTGGGCAGTAAATTTTTAAAGCAGCAGCTCCTTTGTGAAGGAGGTATTAATGCATTTAAAAGAGTCGTGAGCCTCTTCGGCGGGGGGCCGGGAACAATGTTATTGTCTCCACCCCAGCTTGGGCCGCAGGGGCTCTGCTGCCCCCGATCTCTGGCCGTTCACACGGCTTCCTGGGCCGCTGGCCTCAGAGGGCTCGACTTAAGCGGTAAGGCGAACTGTAATCCACCCAAAGGTTACAACTTTAGCAGTGATGCTGGGTGACTTCCAGGCTTATAACTTATTGAAGTCCAATATGAACATTGTCTTAATTTTTGTGAATGTGCAGTAAGTATGACCACGAGAATCAACTTTATTTGCACATACGGCCGGAATGCAAAGAAGTTGTTTTGATGTTTGGTCGCATTAAAGTAAATCGCCAAAATAGCCTACATACCCTAATAGAGATTTTTAAAAAGCTAATGCTGGTGGATTGAGGGATATTGAAATGATCTATTTAAGGAGGTTTTTTTTTTCCCCCCTCCGATTCTGTTGGGGCTTTGGAGTCGATTACGTTTGAGCTGCGAAACATATTTATGACCCCCAGTTGGAGAATGCTTCAGTGAGGGTGGGTGAGAGGCTGCAGGAGGGGAACAGAATTGCTCTTGTCCATGTTCTGTACATCTCGGGACCCAACACCGGAGACCCCCAGACCCCTGGGCGGCATAAATCTTTGAAACGCATATCATGTCTGCATTACATATTGACATTCCAGGGCCATAAAAATCCAAGTGGATAAGCTTCTGACTGCTGCTTTAAATCTCAACAGTGTGACGGTAAACAATCACTAAAGTAAACACATAAACGATGTCAGTTATATATGGAAGTAACGTCAAAAATGTCGGTAACGTCTAATATCTCCAGTGTTTGTGACCTATATGTTCATGATGTCTTGGACTTTATTTGTTTGGAGAAAGCTGGTTCATTCTGACTGTGGGATAAGCCTAAAACAAACCTCATTGGAAAGCCTTAAAACTGAGGGCAAATTTAACTTTGGACACAATCATTTCTATATGCTTTTTATTTGCTTCCTAGTTTTCAGTTTTGTGACATTTGTTTTTTTTTTTTCTCCCACAGATTTTTCCTGCATTTTCAGCACATCTACTGGATTTAAACTGTGAAGAGGCACAATCTGAAGGTCCTGTGTTAGAAACATACTTTACATTTTCACTTTGACTACATAAGTGAATTCACTCATTAGGTTAATGATTCCTTTATTGAATTTCTGAAAATCTCTTAATTTCATTGGTCATGCCTCAGAGTAAATATTGTTTTGGAAAACAGGATTTAGTTGGCTTTGCCAAACTTAAGGGCGTTTAAAAAAAAAAAAAAAAATTCCTCCCTGTATCACACTGTTTTTCCAGACGATATATTTTTCAGCTCATGGCATGAATTTGGCATCAGTTCAATACTGCAGATAATTTTGCGGTGTGAGGAAAAACTAATTTCAGTAGTAGCAAATTGCTGCACAGGACAAACTATGAAGGAAAAACTGTCATTCAGGATAGTTGGGTGCTTGCAAGCGGTGTGTTTTTAAGCTGTACCACAAAGTGGATTCAATGAAGGATCGATTTCCCCCCCCCCTTAACTAAGAATGAGGATAATCGTTTATCTGCCCCTTTTGGGAAGCACATGTGGGGGAGGGGGGAGAAATGGACACTTTTTTTGTTTGTTCCTCCCACCAAAAAAGAGAAGATTGTGCATGGACAGGTGTAACATTTCTGACTGCTGCAGCCTGAAGTTTTAACCGGCCAGGGTGCGAACGGCAGCTGCATCGTGGGAGAAGTGAAACATGCCCTGACATGTCCTCCTGAGTGAGGATCCTGCCGGCCTCCTCGGAAAAGGTGTTCCGGGAGCCGCCGAGGGAGGTCCATGGGGCCGTCACCCCCCCCGGGGCGGACACTAACCGTGACTAAAGGAAATGTACTATTTTCTTTATAATGCAACATAACAATAAGGAAATGCTTGTCTTAAGTCTTGGCTTCTAAAGGTGTTTTATTTATGAGCATTAAATGTCTCTTTTTGTTTTCGCTGTTTTTTATTTTCAGTTTTAATTTATTGTTTGCTTTCATTCCGGAATGGAGGCTCGGCCTGTCTTTACATAAACATGCATGGCCCTTGCTTCCTGTGGATTGGGCTCCTTTGCACATTTTGAGTTTCTCTGAAGTGGGAACCGTTTTCTGGGTTTTAGTGGGAGGGTGGGCCGTTTATTTATTTGCCCTAACGTGGGTGGCTGAAAGGTTCTTGGACTATCTCAGGATCTGAATGGTTGGGGGGAGGGATTAACAGCCCAGGTGACCTGCAAGGCCTTCGGTGGTAGCCAATCAGAGGCAGCGCAGCTGACTTGAGAGGAAGGAGGCTGAACCGTATAGTGCTGGCATCAGTATGGGTTGTTGGCTGACGTGGGGTGTGGTCCTTCTGATTTGCATCGTTCAGGGGATCGCAGGTGAGGCCCAGGAATAGTCAAATAGCGACACTGCGAATGTGTAAAGAGAGCAGCTGCGTCGTGTTCGTTATGTGTCTTCTAGGCTGGTATTGTAGTATGACGTCTTCCCGTCGTGTTAAGTGACATACAGCCGCTTCTGACCATGATCTGCTGATCCTCGCTCAGCTCACCCCAACTGCAGCGTCACTGTAGATGTCGCCAATTCATAAATGTACAGAACTGTGTGTTATTAAAAAAAAAAAAAAAAAAAAAAACCTTAAGATCCAAAGAGGATATTGGGGGGGGAATATGTATGTGTATATGTGTAAATATACACCAGCATTTGTAGTATGGATTTGTCAACTTCTGTAACTCGCTCATCGTCTGGAAGTCGGTCTGCAGGCATGCTCAGAATTTAACCATAAGCAGAAATGCAGCACGTTATCTGCCAATGAACTGCACAGCCTCAGTCTCACATTTATAATGGTGAAATTTTACACAATTTGTGAAGACGAGTATTTTTTATTTGTTTTAAAAAGACCATCAGAGTTTAAAAAAAGTATAAATAAAAAACGTTACAACACGGGTTACGAAAGAGAGAGAGAGAAGTGGCCCTTATGCCTCTCTGGGGTTTCTGGAGATGCTTTGAAGTATTGATTTATAAATTGTTGCATATTTTTACCCGCACAAAGCCCCAACCTTCTTCATGCTGTACTTCAGATCCTTGCCATCAGCTAAGGGGTTGGGGGGTTCATTCTGTATTAGAGTTCCCATAGAAACGGTCAACAATGAATCCCAGAACACACATTTTTTGTTGCGTAATTGAGTCCCCACCCTCTGGTCCTCGACGCCTGTTCTGAAAAAGAGGTTGTAGTTGTGTATTGTCTTTTTTCCTCTTTGACAATATGCATATACAAAGAAATGCAAAAAGATGAAATGTGTCAGTTTGGATATGTTTCAGTTTTGTCTTATTTAGATTAATTTTTTTGACTACTGCATTTTAACAGTTTTGTACAAGTGAATTTTGTTTTCACAATGTGAAATGCTTATCTAATAAACAAGAGTTTTTCTCTTTGCTGTAAGATATTATCTGGCTCTTCTACATAACTAAAATGATCATGTTTTGTTTATGGTATGAGGTTCTTCACAGATGATATTTGTTTGAACATATTTATTATGGTGGTTATAATTCGTATCAGCTTGACACACATTCCTAACCGAGTCACATGTAAGTATGAGAGTATTTTCCCATAGAATTATTTTGACATCAATCAAAGGAGATCGGAATGAGGAAATGAGAATCCTTCCACCCAAAGTCATCGCCACATTTTTCACATTTTTTGGCAGCTAAGGGGAAGCGTGGAGGATTTTCATTGTCCCATGGTAAATTGGATAGATTAGTAAGCGTCCTTTGTTGTATAGCAGAGAAACTGAAATCATCTTATCTATGGGTTTTAGTTAAGCATGGTACACAAGAACAAGAGGAGCCAAGCCTGGCTATTTTCCTTTTTCTGTTAAGTCACCGTGGAAACCGTGACCTTTCGCTGTAAGTAACAGAGGCTGACCCCTTATTATCGCGTTTAAACGATGATCTTTCTGAAACCGGTTTCCTGATTTCCTTTACACATGCAGAGCGAACTCTTTTCCCATGACTTGCATATAGGTGAATTTTGTTTGTCCTGCTTACAGACAGCACAATGATATGTTTACATTCCTCCCAAACACAAGTTGAAAGACACCAGTTATACTGGCTCTTGAATGTTACTGCAGGTCTGGATATAACTCTTCTTCCCACAGTGTGCAAAGATATTTAATCTTAATAAATGTGTCCAAAGTGGACTGAGGAAGATTCAAATGATCATGACCTTGTGTCGATTTCCAGTTCAAATCACATGGCTGGCAGAGTGATATCACTGTTGGGTCCTTGAGCGAGACCCTTAAACCCATCTGCTCCAAGGACTGGCTGATTCTGCTCCGGCACTCATCCTAGCATCTGCTTAATAAGTGTTTTTGAACCCAATCCCAAGGGAACCCCAGACGGCCCAGGTTTTTGCTCCCTCTCAGCTCCCTGCCAGACGATCCACATTTCTCTTGGGAGAGAGCAAAATCATGTACTGTTTGGGGGTCCCTGAGGACCAGTTCAAGAAACACTGTGCTGAATTGTTTAAAAATGAGCACTGTGAAAACTGAAGTAAGATGTGCAATTATGGCTGTTTATTGTGCACCTGCACAGAGAGAAAGATGAGTTCATGACATGTGAAGGAGAATGACCTACCAGAGCGAAGATGTGGGTACCTGCACGAATGGGAATTGTGGGAAGGAACAATCCGTGAGCGCAATGGTTTGTGTGACCTGATGACAGGAACATCATTTATTAAGCAGCGGAAGCAAGAACAAGCAAGGTGGACCGGACAAACAGGCAGTTTTGGGTTTGGAGGGCACAGAGCATAGCTAGAGCTTAACTTCCGGGTGCGGATAAACTAAACCTGGCATGCTTATTTAGGTTTAAGTGATGGAATGTAAATCTGAAAGATACTGAAATAATTTTTGCATAGTCTGACCCTATATCTCATTTTAAAACCCATAACAAGAACAGCAAACTGTAACAAGCGATAAAAGCCTGCAGAGAGTATAAATAGCTTTATCAAACCTGCACTCACCCAAATGTAATTGTAATCTGCAGAAAAAAATGTCAAGGCAAAACAAACCTTACAGAACCAGAATAACTAAGTGCACTACAATGGCAAGCTGTCTGATTGGTCATTATGACACTAAACTTGTATTCAAACCCTTTATGATTCAAATTCTTTAGCGTGATGAATCCTTTGAACAGGACTAAGCTGCGCTTTATTAATTTTTGAATGAATGCATGATGGAATGAAATGAGTCACAGTTCTGAGGGTATTGTCACCGCAGAGCCAAAAGTAGACACCTTATTTCTAAGGTATCCTTGGTATTAAAGTATACCCAACAATGGCAGTTTAGCTAAATGCTTCAAGGGTAAAAGGAAACACCTCTAATAATGATAACCATTGACCAGAACTGGGTACTAAGAACAATAGACCTATCACGTGGCACACTGTACTGTTGCCAAGCAACAGTGAACTCCATTTTATTTATTCATATCAAGCTCAACATAAGCAATTCTTGAAAATCCTGCAATTCCCCTACCCTCCAGAGTTTTATCAGAGCTGCAAAATTCTGTATTTACAGTCATTTAACATAATATACTTCCCTGGATATTCAGAGTCGTACTGCACATTGACAAGAATGAAGGCATTTCATTTCAAGCTTATTGCTGGACAGGAAATCCAAGGCTTATGCAAATTTCTGGAAGGCTTGATTGGGATGAACCGTGACAGTACACACTGAGCATCCTGGTGCCTTTGGCATTCTCAGCTTGAAGGCAAATCTCTTACTGTGAGCAGTACTCAAAGCTCCATGTGCATTGTAATAAAGACCAGATTAAATGTGATCAGGGCTTTGGTGCCTCTGCATCGGGCCTAAAATAACACTGGGACACCGAATGCGTCCTTCCGCGATTGGGCTTCGGAATGCATCGCCTCGCGCAGCAGATATTTCCATAAAAACCTGGTATTGTTTTTTTAAAGAGCAGAATGCCTGCATCTGCTTTCTCAGCCATAATGCGCATAACAACAAAGGATGCTTCTGAAGACACTTTCTTCTGTTGATTATCGACTGAAATGTGACGAAGGTGCGGAGCTGTCTAGAATTCACTCCGCACTGCATACTTTGCCGAGGCACTGGATGTGCACTCGATACTTCCTGGGGCTTCACCCAGCTGTAGCTGACTTGTGCCGTAATGTCCTGTTCCGCTCCAGGTCAATCCATTCACACAAAACCAGAAGATTTCATGACCTTTCCTTCCATACAGGAAAAACAAAGGTTATTAACATAGTTTTAATTTCCTTAAAAGCCAGCTTTCTCTTATGTGTTCAGAATATGAATTTACACAGCAAGAGGCACAATGTCAGTCGCTAAAATGTCTTAATTTTAGCCGCTGCTATAATATATGTACTACAAACTGCTGCAGATCCTTGAAATAAGTATCTATCTCGACACAAGGGAATCCATAGTCTTAGAAGCTGGAACCTGATGCTGATTTGGAAATGTCTCGAGAAAGAGAGAGGGAGGGGGGCTTCTTCTCTCCCAACCCCTGGTCTGACGGACGTTGTGCCACAACAGTCACCATGGAGAGGAAGTGAAGGCATTTCCTATTGCCTCTCCCTGATCCCCTATCAGCCAGGACGCCCTCTATTATCAGAGCATCCAGGACTTGGGAGCATCTCAGAAGCACCTCCTGCACCTTGCAAGATAACAAATAAAACTGAGGACAGAAGGCAGCTAACAGTGAATGAGGGCTGAGAATGCCTTAATCTAGGACAAACACCAGCTTCGTTCAGCGCCTCCAGACTACAGATAAGGAACCCAGTTTCTGAAATCTGCTTAAACTTCCTGAGAGGAAGGGAGCTGGTCTATATCTGCTGGATTTCAGCCTTTCCTTCAGGCCCTGACCTCGCGAGCATCAAATGGTTGCATGATGTCACACTCATTGAATCATCTTCCTGAATCCTGCTCTGCTTGTGTGACTTCTGCGCATTACAGTTCCACCCCAGTGCATGACTGAGACGGCAACTGTCACTCACATAACTCTGCTAGCGTGATGGTACTTCTTTGAAGTGGATCACTATCATAAGCAGATACCCAGGTGTGTAAATGACTAGCAAAGTAAAGTGGAGGTTACTCTGTACAAACACTGTACCGTAAAAGTACCCCAACACTGTATATAAGCAGCGTGTATGCAGTATGCCAAAAATAACCGACACAGCTACTGACTGTCGTTTTAGCCCTTTCCATCTGGTCAGTGAGGCGATGGCATCATACTGTACTTAAGAAGCATAACTGAGAGCAGAGGAGGGATCTTCCGCCACCACTTGTCAGCATCACATCTTATCTCATAGACGGGCCGCAGGAAACTCCTCTGCTCTGTCCATACTGAGCCCAGCCTCCTCCCCCGCCCCGGGGGAAGATGAATCTGGCGTCTGATAGACGCACCACCGAGGCCCTGACTGACGTGGGCTTGAACTCCCTTTCCGATAAGCCGTGCCTTTGATATCCAGCAGACTGCAGTGACACATGTATTACAAGTGAAAGCGTTCCGGACAGTTCATGATAATGTGATTAAGGGCTTTACCTTCGTTTTTGTATCGACGGTATCTTTACAGCAATGATGCCTCTTGGCTGACTGTTCTTATCATATTTTCACCTTATTAGAGTGATTTGACAATTGGAAAAGAGAAAAAGGGAGCCGACGGCAACAGCTTTCACTGTCATTTTAATCTTGCACGGAGCAGGATTCAGTTTAGTCGTACTGCTACTGACGTGCACAATTCAAAACAAACAAATGCCAAGTCGTGTTTGAAGTTAAGTATCATTCACCACCCCTCAGCCATTTGGGGATATTTAAATCAATACATTTTCAAAGCAAACATGACTACAGACCTATGGCTGCAGTGTAGCGCTACAGGAATCAGGAAAATGCTGCAGTGGTCATTTAAAATGGACCCCTCTGACCCTGCATAGGACAAGTGGGTATAGAAAATGGATGGATGGATGGATGGATGGATGGAGATGTATTTTACATCGTATTTTTGCTGTACAATGCTTAAAGTTTTTTTTTGTTTGTTTTTCAAATGGAAAAACTAACTAACAAAATTAAAAAAAAAAACAACATTGGGACAAAAAAAAAAACATCGGGGAAAATTGAAGCTGAACTAAGAACAATAAAGTGGAAACCTGTGTCTGTTTAAGTATTACTAGCAAATGGCCTGTGGCTGTGACTGTGTCCATGTAAAAGTCTCCAGTTTGAGAGCTGGGCCCAGCGACACGCTGATGACGCAATGCGGAATATCCCAGGTGAACGGAGCTCTGCCTGTATATTGAACAGATGCAAGCCAGAGGAGAGAAGTGGCCTTGGGAGGGGGGAATGAGGGGTTGGGCGGGGGGAAAGGGGGGGGTTTGGCTTCAATCGACTTCAAAGCCCAGTGTTAGGCGGCTAATGGGGCGATCGCATGCGATGTCAGGGTGACGGCTGCGGCTGCTAAGCCCACAAACAGGCCCCCCCAGCCAGCCCCTGCAGCACCTCCATCTACAGGAGACAGCAACCCAGTACGTGTTACGGAGAGTGAGTATGAATCCATGGCAGGTAGATTCTTCATGGAGATCTGGACGTGAAGGCCCATCCACTTCCAGCAGCCTTAATTGCGAACAATGTAATTAGCATATAGTGATCTAGGCAGTCAGGGGGCAGCATACTGTCACTGTCCAACGGAACACACGTATTCCTAAAAATCTGTTATTTAAGGTGCATGAAAAAAAAAGCATTTTCTCAGAAAGTTTAAATAACGTGAGACACCAGTAGCACCACAAATATATTTTACAAAGCCGTCAGTGAAGGGTGTAACATTTTCAGTCGAAATACGTGAATTGTTTTCAGGGAGGCATGCAGTAGCAAACTAATTTTACTTTATATTCACAGTTAACAATGATACTTACCATAGCTATCATCTAGCTACACATTTTAAGTCGTTAAAATTTGTGATATCAAGTAATCCATACAAATGATCATCATGAATACAAATGTTAACTAGTACATAAATACTAGATAAATAGATTACTTCTTAAAGCATCTTTTCATTGTACAATTAGATGTTATCAGCAGACAGAGAATGGGCGTGTTCCCTCTATGGTAAAAGTCAAATGTTGTGAAGTGGATGTATGTGGTTTTCATCAGACAGCGATGATATGGTGATCTAAGCAATTAAAGAGGACCATATGAGAGAAGATCTGTAATATGCATGTTTCACTGAAGGCTACTTCTGTGTCGTGGATTAGTGTAGGCCTGGATAATATGTATCAGGAAGCTAAATGCAAATAGTCTGGATAATGTCAGTGTAGCTGTGTCTTTGAATGCTATTGACTGGCAACTCTACATTGTGTACTTGGGCTATCATGTGCAAACCACAGCATATAAAGTGGCACAAAGGATGAAAAATTGCATGTAAACATGTCATCCAGTTTACACTTTCCACAAGTTTTGAATTAATTGACAAAACAAAGAAGTGTATGCATATGAAGGTTAATTTTCTATTAAAAATGATTATGCTTATTATAAGTATGATTTCTAATCATAGTGTTGTTGTAAATAAACAAATTTACAACACAGAACACAGTATTTAATTAACTCAGAATGCAGTTTTCCAAGTGGAAATAATGTTGGACAAAATGGAACAATGTTATACCCTTCAGATGCACCAGATCATAATTATAATAAGTATAATAATTTGCATGCATTCTTAGTGAGATATCTCAAAAAAAACAGAACCTTCCTTCCAAAGCTTGACTTTTGATTTCAGTGTCTGCACCTTGAAAAGCTCATTTGGCAGTGAAGTACTCAGAGTGGAAGAATGTCCACTTTCATCTGTTTGTAATTAAATTAGTTTTTGCGGTGTTGACTTTAATTTAGGCTGCATTGTGCTGCTGGGGTGTTGGGTGGGGGGCTGTCATCTTCTGACCAACCCACAGGGTCTGGAAGCTTTTGGCACAAAGCAGGGAACAACCCAGGGTGGGAAACAAATCTGTCGCAGGGTACAGTCACACACACACACACCAACGGGCAATTTGGTAACTCCTGTTCAGCCTGTTTTTGGATTTTGAGGGAAACACATGGAGTAAACCTCACGTTAACACAGGGAGAACATGCAATCTCCACTCAGATGGAGCCGTGACGGACATTCAAAGGCTGGTCCCAGAGGTCTGAGGTAACAGTTCTAACCACTGCAGCACTGTACCACTGCAAAGTGGCAACATTTCCAGTGAAATGTCACTTTGAAAATTACTGCTCTACCTCTGCGCAGAAGCAAATCTTAGCAGTTGAAGACATCCCAGAAATGACTAAAGACAGGTACTGACTGCTGTCTCATAAGCCACAGAAGTCTGTGTTTGAAAGGAACTGCAGCAAATTTCTGCGCATCTTCCGTTTGCTGTATTGGCAACACACCCTGAACACAAGGAGAGGATAACCGTATGTGCCACTGGAATGCAGTTAGACAATAAGGCTTTGGCATTACAATGTATTTGGCTCTTTCTGTAAACAGAAAACATTGACTCCCATCGTCTAGAACTAATCCAAGCAAATTAGTTACCCATATTAAAAAATCGAACTTTCTTTAATCACATTTTTTTTCATTTTATGTCAAATATTTTGTATGACAGGAAATTAATTAAAACGAAATTAAAAACTCTCAACCGTAAAATAACCCTTGATAGAAATAAATTCAGACCCTTATTTTATTTTCAAAGTATTGATTACTAGACCCAGTGATTCAGGTAGCATTTATTATGCTGTTAAAATGTAATTATTAACCAAACATGTGCTGTTTCTGAAATCATGCATCATGGTCAGACACACTAACTTACAACCTTGGTGTGTAATTGTGTTTGCTTTATATACCCGTTACCCTCTTTGTGAAATACTGCTGATAGGACTTTAAATCACTGGTGATAAGGGTGTTAGTGCTGCAATTTCCTTGTTATAAAGTGAATGAATTTAGTGATCATTGTTGACACACCACAACAAAATGTGTCCTCTGCATTTAACCCATATGTGACAATGTGACATTGCAGGGGGCAGCAAAATTCAGCGCCCGGGGTGCAGTGCTTGGGGGCGGTACCTTGCTCAGTGGTGCTTGCTGGTCATGGATTCAAACCTGCAATCTTTCAATTACAAGTGCATGCCCACCACTGCCTGCGACAACAAAAGAAAGAAAGAAAGAAAAATAAAGAATAATCAGAGGAGAGTGAAAACACAGTCCCCCGCTACCCGAAATGATGCAGTGGAGCTTCCCACATTTGGGGAGTCCGCAGGGGTCAGCAGAGCCGAAGGGCAATGTCTGAGCCTCACGCTGGGTGAACCACCTTCGTGATCATGGTATCTCCCCTGCCAGGTAAGTGTACCGTTATAATCTGAGAGACAGCAGAATTAAGAAGATACAAAGACTGCATTGTAAATCCATGAAGGTAATAGTGTTTTTACGGAAGGGAACAGGTATAAGAAGTTGATGTGCACTCAGTGGTCAGGTACTTGGAAATTCCACTGTGCATTGAAAGCTAGTCATCCTTTTTGAATTGTATAGAAGATGGGGTTTTAAAAAGAGGATGATCTGGTGACGTGCTACCAGTATTAATTCACTCTGATGATATTGAGACTGGTAAATTGTATTATTGCATAGGCATAAAGCAACATTTGTCCAGTTTACTTCTGTGTGGATTATGAACTTCTTCACACTAAAACTCCTTCGTAACTCCCTGACTGATCGTGCTGGGCCCCAGTGACAGTCACAACATTAAATTGGGTGTTTGCAGAGGTTTTACTTTAATTAAATATCTTCACAGTGCAGTTTCTATAATTCTACTTTGCTGAATAGGATACATATACCTTATATTATAAAGGCAGCCAGGGAGCAGAAATATAAAGTACAAATATTGTACGGGTTCCACTGAAATAAAGGAAGCTAATTATGAGGAAAAACCTTGGTGTGTATGTTGATACTTCCATGTCCCACTCTCACCAGTGTGGGAAGCAATAAAAAAGGCCAATAGGATGTTGGATTACATTTCTAGGTGTGTGAGGTTTAAGTTAAGGGAGGTGATGCTAAAATGATAGAATTCCTTGGTAAGACCCCACATAGAATAGTATGTGTATGTTTGGACACCATACCTTAAAAAGGACACTGCTGCCTTAGAATGGGTTTGACGTAGGGCTACGAGAATGTTTCCTCATCTTAGAGGAATGTCTTATGAAGAGAGGTTTGCTGAGCTGAATCTGTTCAGCCTCGAGCAAAGGAGACTAAGGTGGGACATAATCCAGGTATATATGATTCTAACAGTTCTGGATGCTATTCAACCAAATGGTTACTTCAATACTAGTTCAAATACAGGAACTCAAGATCATATGTGGAAATTAGTGGGAGAACATTTTAAACTAGATTTGAGAAAGCATTTGTTTACACAGACTGTAGTTAGAGTATGGAATAATGTTTCTGTTAGTTTAGTGGAAGCTAAAACCCTGGGTTCCTTTAAATCAGAGCTAGATAAGATTTTAACAACTCTTAGCTATTAGTTGAGATCTCTCCAGACAAACTTGTGTGTTTGATGGGTCGAAAGACCTCCTCTCGTTTGTAAATTTCTTATGTTCTTATGTTTAAGGCCTTGGTTTAAGGATTCTTTACCCTAATCCAGCAAGGCTGAGATAAAAGTGTCACTGTCTGATATTTTGAGTAAGTCTAGATTTTGCATTGGTTTACTTTGTAAAAATGAACCAGGATAAAACAGCTTTTTTTACTTTGGAAGAAGCAGTTACCATATGCACCACCTATTTCATTTTTGAATGATAGCCAATTTCCATCTGTCTTGTAAGAGTACTTTAAATACTAACAGAGGTGTAAAGTAACAAGGTAGAGATACTTCATTATTGTACTTCAGTAGTTTATTTCCCCAGATTTGTACTTTATTGAGTATTTTAAATTCACTTTATTACATTTCTAAGCCAAATTATGACTTTTTACTCCAATTGATTTAGCTCAACCATTGTTGCTCATCCAATAAAAAATACTATTCCATGCAACAGACCTGGGGTGCAAGATTCTGGGTAAAATACAATTTTTGTTTTTTCACTCAGAATTGAGATTGTGATTTTCTTTCACGATCTTTCGGAAATATATTTTTGTCATTACAATTTTTTTGCAATGAAGATGGAAAAAACAAAATATAGAGCCTCACAATATGTCGTTTAACATATCAGAATTGCCATGTGATATTTAAACTTTATCAATATTAAATGTTAGCATAACTAGAGCTACTGAAATAAGAATTATTATTGCATCGGACAATCAGCCATTTTCAGTTGTGGAGGACGAGGGTGTGAGTTGGCTCAGTCACCGCTTACAAGAGGCCTAAAGGCACCGGGTTACAGAATTTTCGTAATTTATTATGAAAACTGTCCCAAAGATCGATCTTTCACTTTCCACGGAAAAAAAAAAATATTTTACTACTCTGCGGCAAGACACTCGGAAGGTTTCAAGTAAATAATAAAAAATATATATGTAATCAGGCGGGAATGCATTGTACTTTACTATTTTTTACTTTTATTTAGGTAGCATTTTACTGGATGACTTTTACTTTTACTAGAGTAACATTTTGGAGTGGTATCTGTACTTTTAATTGATTATGAAAATTAAATACTTTTTCCACCATTCACTATTACATCTCTGAATTTTATCCATCAGGCTTCAAGCAAGGTCAGGGTCCTAGTGGGCCTGGAGCCTGTCCCTGGCAGCACAGGGCAGCAGCCGGCAGAGGAAACCAGGTGGCACAGGGCAGCAGGCAGCACAGGGCAGCAGCCGGCAGAGGAAACCAGGCGGCACAGGGCAGCAGGCAGCACAGGGCAGCAGCCGGCAGAGGAAACCAGGCGGCACAGGGCAGCAGGCAGCACAGGGCAGCAGCCGGCAGAGGAAACCAGGCGGCACAGGGCAGCAGGCAGCACAGGG
>JABFDZ020000118.1:10390233-10405523 GCA_019775955.2 Pollimyrus isidori | reverse complement strand
GGTTTTTCGTTACCCCTTGTTTTTTTAATTTTTGTTTTTTTAAATTTTTTGGCCCCCCCCCCCCCCCCCCGCTACACTTCCAAAATGGGTTCACCCAAATTCCCTGATCCAAAACCACAAGTGACACTTGATTTATCAATTAAACTACCAACAGTGTACTGGCATCAGTTAACTAATACATCAGAGAATTTAAATGGAACATAAACACATTCAGTCAATTAAATGGCTGTTATAAACATAATAGGTTACCTTCGCCGTTTACACATATCACATTACAATTTATTCTTTATTTTATGTGCAGTTTGGATGCAAAAGCCTTAACTTCAGGGACGGCATCATAGGGGGTCCTGGAGACCATCCCAGGGAGCACTGGGCCCAAGGCTGGGCTTGACACTGGATGGGACGCCGGTTCATTGCAGGGCACATGAACACCCACACAATGATACTCTGTGGGCAATTTAATCACACCAATTAAACTTTTTGGACTGTGGAAGGAAACTGGGGTGTGTAAGGAAAACATAACATGGGGAGAAGATGCATAGTTCACACAGAGTCCTTCATTTTGCGAGTGTTGGGAAAAGAGTGCTAGTTGCCACCCGCAAAGTTGTACACTCCTGATATATTCTATCCATTATAACCAAAATATCCAAGGAATTGATGGTAAAAATCCAACACCTGGCTTCAGATTTAGTTTTAAAGGGTAGACAGAAAAATCGCCTGACACCACAAAAGAATCCGGTATTCCGTGGTGCGTTTTGAAGTGGCGTGAGCCGTGCTGAATCGTGTTAACAGCCCGAAGATCAAACGGCACTGTACGCGCAGATGACGGGCAGAATGTGAGAGTAAGCAGAAATTAAAGCGGAGAATAACGGCGGCGCGCGGCACGGCTTGATCAAAAGAATGCAAATGGCCCTTTCTGAGGTGGTTACCTCATTAAATGAGCCAGCAGCCGTAACCCCTGCTGGGAGCAGCTCCATGTTTCCTGGCCTGTGACTTTCCACGCTGGAGCTGTTTGGGGAGATGAACATCTAGCTTCCCTACACATGTGACGTTTCCTCATTACGGACGGTGCCTCCGAGTAGAAAAAAACGCTGCCCAGAACTTCACGCTGTCTGTGCAGGGCCAGAGGAAACCAATTAGCATGAGGTCTCGCTGCGTGTGTGCATTTGTGAGTATGTTTTCCCCAAGTCGTATAACTTTAAATCTGCTCTTTCTGCTGTGCCCTAGTCGTGTCATGCTGCCTTATATCGCTTACATTGTTGAGTTCTCCCTCTAGGATGCTGGCAGTGGAAATTTCAGGCACTGCAGTGCTGGCCTTGATTCAAAGAAAAGCCAGTATTACAGTATTAGTGCCTAACTTTGGGGGAGGAAACCGGCTTTTAGATGGAACATTTGTAAATGATGCTGATTAAAACACCCCCCCCCCCCACAACCCATTTTTTCCATTCCTGTGTTAAAAGTGAATTTAATAGCCATCCTTACAAGTTCAGCATGATGACGAAACTATGTTGAAGGCCTGTAGTACTGAACACAGAACAACAGAAATCGAAAAAAAAAACATCAACCACAATAGATGTTCAGAATCTTTACAAGCAAATTCAGTTTACTTTTGGCCCTAATTTCTTCCCATATAATCAAACCCTATATATGCTTAATGCATTTCATGTTTGCAAACCATTTTCAGATGCCCACATTGGTATCTGGCAGGCTGTTTTGTGTCCCATGTCCTCAGTTAACCAAAAAACAGAGCATCATCTGTACTAGCGGCCCCAGTGCATTTGCAGATTCTCTGGCAATATAATTAAAGATGCTTGGAATTGCATTATATCCCCCATAAACCGCTGAGAGGGACAGGACATCACCCCCTGTGGGCCCCCATACAACGGTAACTCACTGCTGGTCACATGTCTGACACTTCGGAGTGTTTATCTTGGCCTTTATCCAAATGCCCTGCCCATCACCTTCATCACATCCCCCTAGAGTCTTCCCCTTATTCTATTGGACAGCAGAGCACTACATTGAATATTCAGGGGAATATAAAACAGCCCAAACCAATTTACATCTCTTTCAAAATTCATCATATATTTATGAGCACGATTCCTCGGCCTGTGAGTGGAATTTAATCTTTGGATTCTAATAACCTGAAATGAAGCAATTTGTTTGATCGGTGAAACTGGTGTACGAGAAAGAAAAAGGGGAGCTGTGGCGGAGCGACGGGAATCATAACATGGAACGGAATTGGGTGGAATGAAGATGCGCTTCGAGACGTGTGAGACGTCTGGAACAGCACACATGCACGTATTGGCATTCCTCATATACATTTGATGTCTGGCAAGCTCGGGTATCGATTAAACAATAAACTAAAAAACAACAACGTAAAGGTGTTTAGTCTGAAGCAGGAAAAACATTCACATTATAAAACAGGCAGGGAATGTCATGGGGTTGATGCATGAGTCATTATTTTTATAGCATAAAATTTTATCAAACGAAATTAAATGGATCCTACAGTAGCAATGACTCAAAGGTCGTTTTCATTGGGCAAAACTCACTATTAACAAAACATTAACTAAGTCACTACATGCAGCAATTATATTTACATAGGTGACAGTCAATACATTTTTTGTAAATTGTGATTATTTGATGTGTAAAGAATCACATAATGCACTGTTGACTGGGAACATAGATAAAACAAAACGATGACCCGAACGAAACCACTGCAGACAACCGGAAAACCAAGACCATAGTTACTCTCGAAAACCGAAAACTCATCCAAAAGCAGACGTGGGATGGGAAACAGACGACAATAGAGCGAACCTTGCAGGATGGAAAACTGATAGTGAAATGTGTCATGGATGACATTGTGAAGCTACACTCTGCTCTTATGGGCTTGAAGACTGTTCCCATTCCTCTGGTTTTCAATGCCTGATCTAGTTCTCAAAATAAACACTTGAAAACCAAAAAAAAAGAACATGGATAAAACAGGCCCTGTTCTGCGTGGTATTGGGGCTTGATAGGTGATTATGTTTGTAGCTTCACCACTCTGGATCATCCGCAGATGGTTAAAGGCCCTCTCAGTGATTTACGGGAAATCAATGATCTGACAAAACAAGCCAAGGTTTCACCAGGCTTGTTCTATTAGGCTCCTGGTCTTTAATTCCTCATCACGGATGATGATTTTCACCAACTTAGTCCCAGATCTGCTGGACGCGGTCACCGCGTGTGACAACCACAAGAGGAACGGGATTCGTTTGTGGAATGTCTTGTGCTGGTGGAAGGGAGGCTGTGGCTGTCGGAAGTTCATCCCCATCTTGTTAAGTGAATCCTGCTCACAGGAGACTGTGTCACTTTGATATGTTGTGATGATATCGGTCAAGCTGCTGGGAGACTTCATTGGGATGCCGTAATTAACTTCTTCAGGCTTTCAATGCACCTGGAGAACACCAAGACACACGTTGTACTGTGTGTGTATGTGTGTATGCTTCACCTTTTATTATATAATTCACAAAATAAGTAAAATATTTAAACAAAATAATAATATATTCAAGTAAACTATATCTGATTTTAAAATGTATTCAAAAAGCATGGGTAGTTTTATGTAACTTTTTCATTTTAACATGGCACAAACAGGAAAACTCATTACATATTGTAAAAGAAAGAAAGAAAAAAATACAATAATGCAAAGGAGTGTTTACTAGCTGCACGTCTGACCAAAACACAGGGCAGGTAGCTTTCAGGCTCTGGTCTTCTTTGTTCCTTTTGTGACCTTTCGATCGACACATCATACAGCTGCAGCAATGAAATGCATTGTGAGCCATTACAAATTCACACACCCATGCACGTGTTATTACTAGGTGCGATGATGTAACGTTACATCATGGCAATCATTGTCATCGTGGCTGGACTTGGTTTGCGTGCTGCTGATATTGTTCATGCCCATCCACTTTTCATAGCCACAATATGGTCACCGTGAGTCTGGTGCTGGTAACAGGAAGCACAAGGCAGGAGGCACCCTGGCCAGGATTCCATTCCATTGCAGGGCACATAATCACACGCTACGATAAATTAAGACACAAGAGAAGAGGAACTGCTCATAAACTAGGGTGAGCAGAAAATCCATGTCTGCAAGGACACTTGGAGCTGCTTCAAATGTTCCAAACAGCTTTAAAACTGAACCTATTTGGCTAAATATTTCAGCTCCTCTTATGCTCTGACTTTGTTTCCATTATCGAAAGACTCACGCAGCAGTTTCACACTAACATTAGTGTCACGTGCATGATTATAGGAGACTGACCAATCAGCACACAGCAAGAGCTCGGCAATTGGCGAAGTGCTTAAGTGAAATTCAGGTGCTTTTAACTGAAATGGCAGTTTACAAATCCTGTTCTGGCTCAAAGTGTCCTGCCTGACATGGATTATCTGGTCACTCTAAGTAAACAAGAGGAAAATCTACAAACCCCACCAAGCCAAAGCCAGGAGTCTAACCCCACCACTGGAGAAGCTAGACTATCTTAATAATTACTCAGCTACCAAACTGTGTTGCTGTTTATGTGTCATGTACAAAAATATTTCAGAGTATAGAGAGACAATCTCAGCACATACACAAATTCTGCCATCTACCCTTCCGACGCTTCTAGATTTTCAGGGATGTGGAGCCAGTTCATTGTTTGTTTATTATCTTCAGAAATATAATTCACTTTTACGCCCAGAGGCATGCTATTAGTAAAAAGTCCCCTGTAGGACACATTATCAGAAAGGCTGCCTCACCAAGGAAGCATAATCATTTTTTAAAAAGCAATTTAGACAAAATGCTGCTGCCATAAAGCATGCGTAGCCATGGGACTGCATTTTAATTTTAAAATAAAGTACATCATAAAAAAACAGACCAGCCTGACTTAAGAACAAAAATATACAGCAAGTATCTAGAAAGTTTATAGCATGTTCCCACTACTGTTGTAACTCCATAAAGTAAAATAGCAAACTAAGATAAAGTGAATGTCATCTTCTATTGCTTATATGAGTGACAAAATAACAAAGTAGTGATGCATATGCATTGTACTACATTACTGCTACTTAGCTGGGTTTTGGTGCTTAAATTTTCAGTTTTCAAGTTAAAAAAACTGATCATTTCATTAAATTTTTAAGTTCAATCAAATCATAATGACAATATTAAATTGATATTCATCGGGTGCAAATGTCAGAAATTACATCCTGAATTTAGATCCTGTTATATACAGCAATACTGAGCATAAAGAATGAATACTACTGTCTGCAAAAATATACATATGTAAACAATTTTAAGAGTTTCAGAGTACATTTCAATCTAATGTAGCACTGGGTACGTGATGAGGGTGGGGACACTACACCTTGCTTCAGATGGGTGAGATGCTCATGTCCCACAGCGTTAGCGTCTTGCTAGACCGGAGAGGGCACTGAGAAAGCTCTTTGATCCTTTTAAGCAAACATAACGCATGGAGACCTTAGTGATGTCATAAAGATGAAGGGAAACAATGCAAGGAGATCTGTTTAATGGGCTTATGCTCCCTTTGATTTTGCAGTTGTTACAACAATGAGGGGTCAATAACTGATCTCCTTCAATCCCAGATAAAAAGATAACTGCTACTGCCCAAGAATAAATAAATTAAAATAAAGAGAAGTGGGAAAATGGTACGTAACACCATAAAGAAAAATATGAAGAGTGCTAATGCAAAGTGAGAGTCCTAATACAGATTAAAAACAATGATGTCTAGACACTGCATGAAAGTGGAAATCCTGGGATTTATTGCTGCAATATCTTTTACTATAATAATTTAGAAACGTTTTTGTTAACACTTTATTTGACGGCGCACAAATACTTAGTAATAACTCTTCAGTTACTACTGAAGTACAAATCATGAACAGATATTGTTTTTACTTAAAAGACGTGTCTCATGATTCATTAATGATGAACAAAAATAATCTCATTTGTGTTCCTTCAGTAGTACCTTCAGTAGTTCACAAAGGTTTACAGAATTAACAAATACAATAACAAATATAGTAACTGCTTGGGACGAAACATGCATCATGATTCATTAATGATGAATAAGATCAGTATGTATTGTAACAGACTTACTTTGTGATTAATTAATACATATGTAGTAGTACAATACTATATTATCTGTGCGCCATCAAGTAAAGTGTTACCATATTTTCATAGAACATTTTTCCCTACACCCTAAATTGGCAAAAAAAATGGACAGGAAATTGCTGGAAACTTATGTGTATTGTAGAATTCCAAGAGAGCCTGCAAATATTATTATTTAATGAAGAATGACATCTCTGTCACTCTGCTTTTGAAATATAACAGCTGGTAAGGAGTCATGTGAACATTAAACAGCCCTGACTATTACATCCCTGACAGTTATCTGTGTGCTTCTTCTTTCGCTGGCTCTCATGTGCAAAAACAAAACCAGACAGTCCCACAATATTATCTGAGCTCTGTGGTTACATAAACAGAGCTGGATTCTCCACTCACATCCACCTTATCCTCAGATCGAATGACTATTAAACCTCCATCCAGTGGGACTGTATTTAATTGATAAATCAGCACTATGCCTGTGATTGATTAAGAGCATTTCCATTTTATTACCTATGGTTAGCATTTTAGAATATCCTAAAACCTGCAACGGTGGCAGTTTGCAGTTAAAATGACCCAATTTGTCATATACAGGAGGGAAAAGGCTGGAACAGCTCATTGCGAAAATGTTAATTTACTTTGAGTTATGACTCTTTGCCTTTGTTAAATGTTGAATAAATTGTATTTACTTATATGGGCCACTTGTTTTACTCCCTCGTGAACTTTACAATGATTTTGTCACTGCTCAAAATGGTGAAGAAAATCTGTCAACACTGCAAATTTGAAATTTGTGGGGAATCTAAAATGCGGTTACCTGCATATATTTTACTTTACTTTTGCATGGTAAGACCTGACATACTCATTTAATCCAGGTTTGAAGAGTCACCCCAGCTGGAGTAAGTCATGGTCAGAGTACAGCCTGCACTTGGCTGCACTTCCGCTCACAATTATTGCATTATATCTGTCTGCAAACATCACCTTGGTGTCTGAATGAGGGAACTGCAGTGTGGCTCTAATAAAACTGATGGCCTTTGGCCAGTGACAGGTTCATGGTAATGTCTATGTGATGCCCAGCATTAATCAGCCAAAGCCTTCTGGGGGTTAAAATTAAATATATGCAGAATGTCTAAGGGGGGTGTGAGCAAACAGAGCCAAACATATTCCGGGTGGCTGCTGAAATGGTCCGTTTGACACTGTAGCCTCCCTGCATCTGGATTGGGTGGCTTGAATCCCTCAGTGTATTTGGAGTTTTCATGTTCTTGCATGTTTGCATGTTTTCTGTTGGTGCTCTTCTTTTTTCAGGTTAGACAAGGTTGACCCCCGTCTGGGCTGTAATGGACTATTCTTCATGGAAGCACGCAGCACAAAGTAGACGCACAGAAGAGAAAAGACTAACTTTACAGCTCCGGTGTCTTTGATGCTATCCCACTAGAGTGGTAGACAAATTGTGAATGAACGTGGAGAGAACCCAATTATACACGAGCGTACGTAAATTTCAAGACTAACCTTAGCAAAAGAGGGAACAATTAAACTTCCTAAATTTCACCGATTGATCCCAGCAGTGGGATACCCCCCTTCCTCCAATCGGCAAATTTTATTGACAGCATTCCTGCCCCCAGACAGATCGGTAGGGTTTTCCACTGGAACCCTGCTCTTCGATTAGCACATTATTGATGTTCCATCGTTTTTAATTATCTCTCCTTTGTCTTTTAAGAAAGCTCAAATGGCACATTTAAGGAGAAGGGTCCTACCACGTCAGCCTAGACCCCCAGAGAATTTAAAATTTAGACTTCATTTAGTAGGATTGGCTGAAAAACATTGCCCCTATTGTGTGTGTGTGTGTGTGTGTGTGTGTGTGTTTTCGTGTGCACAATCTCTGATGGATTGATATCCTGTCCACAGTGTTTCCCTCCATGGTGCTTCAAGGGATGAATCTATATCGAATAAGCAGTCCTGGAAGGTGAATGGACATTTATGCTAAGGCGAAATCTAGGCTTCATTTAAAAAAGAAAAAAGAAAAAACACCCAGTATCTGTGAGGAACAGGGTCATGTTCGCCCCCATCTATATGATAATATCCTCACAATGACATTTTCTCACCAGCAATGTCACATCTCTTCAGCGTTGCATTTCCTTGTCATGAGATTGCCATCGCATTCTGCAGAACCATCATCTTGCTTGTAAATCAGAGGGCTAATTTTCTGTTTCCTCTCCCTGAAGTTGCCCTTTTCCGTGGGGTCATTTGAAATTCCAGCCCGGTGCAAAGGCCTTGTGAAAACACCCTTGGCTTTGGAGGTTGCCTGGTTTATTGGGAAGCCGTCGTGCTCATTGCCCCACCGAGATCGTATTACACCTTAGCTTCATGCTGCCAGCTTTACGATGCCTCTGTCCAGCCGTGCTCTGAAGGGCAATAAAGCCAGGCACTACGGATGAATCAAGTTCTCATTATTGGGGTTAGGGAAGCGTAGTACATCTGTGTACATCATTAGGTTTTATTTCAAGCCTTCCGCTTAAATTTAGTCAAGAAAACAGCGCTCAAATTAACAATGCACATTTTCCCCTATCTTTTATGTATTCCTGATAATGACAAAATATGTGGAGCTAATTACGCCAGGGACATTTTTAATATCACTCATGATGGAATGATCATTGATTTATTTCAGTGTTACCTCAAGCTCACTTTGGGCACAAGTGCATAGAATTCCTGTTCAAGAGGACTAGATTGTTGCATTACAAATAAATTATATGCAGCCAGTCCCCAAGTTAAGAATGTCTGACATATGGACACCTGAAACATATGAATGAACTGCCACAAATCTTATTATATAAAAACTTCGGGTTGAATATAATAGTGCATAATGACAAAGGCATTCACTTCTTTGTGATGCTTGTGAAAACACTGTGTGGCTTTAGTGGTTTGCCTGCTTGAATCGAATGTACCTAGTCTTATTATTACTACATGGTATATCATTACTATCATTATTTTGTACTGTATCATTGTTTTTCTGACTTACCAACAAATTTGACTTAAAGACAGACTTAAGGATTGGATCTTATTCTTAACCTGGGGACTGCCTGTATAAATTTTCCCATTGATTATGGCTCAACTATTCAGCAGAAAGAATGTCATACATGATGTTGAGTTAAACAAAAAATAAACCAAAGCAAATACAGAATTACATTTACCTGGCAGGCAACTGTATAGTGTTTAAAGTTTCAGTAATTTAGCTAAGGCTCTTATTTACAGCGGCATCCACGACCAGAAGGGCAAACAATGTTCCAAGTAGCTGCAATTGGCAAGGCTGCAGCAAAATTGTTAGCATTCAAGCCAGGTAACATAATATATTACCAGGTAGTGAAGTGCTAGTGTTGAAGTGTAAAAATGTCAAAATGCTGAGTCTTAATGTGACATGCGTGTAATTAGGAGGTTGAAGACCAGAAGTGCAGCTGTGTTTTGGATCATTTGGGTAATTGGATAGCAGCAGCAGAAGAGGAGGTGTAGTCATTGAGATAACCCAGGCAGAAACCGAATGAGCAGCTGGAGAAGAAGGCTGTTAGGAGCAGGCAGGTTGTATCCGATTTAGTTGGGGGTTTGGGCAGGTTCTGGCAGCTGTCGTTGCATGGTGGGAAGGAGTGACCTAGTGGCCAGCAGTGACAGATGGGTTCTCAGAAGTGTCAATGATCGAAACTGTCACACTCGTGAAATTGAGAATGGTGTCTGGCCAGGATGCAGATGAAGACAACCTTCAAAAGGGTTTTAAGTTAGACACTGAATGTCATGTTAAGTTCCCCGTAGACATGCTAACATCCTGGGTTATGCTGCATTCTATTACCTGGGAGGTCGGAAATCAGAGCTGAGAATGATGTCACACTCGAGTTAACTGGGTTCCAGTGCAACAAGCTGGAAAGCCATATAGCAATACGAGGGACCTGTTTCAAAAAGCAGGATTCCTTGCTTAGCCAGACAACTTGTCGGATTTACTTTACCCCAGCTTAAATGCCATGTTTGTTTACATACTCTTAGCCCAAACTACAGTACATTCAACAAATTATTCAGCCAAGCAAGAAATCCTGCTTTCTAAAACAGGCCACAGCTCTAAGTTCATTGTTAGCTATTGTTAAGTTGAGAACAACGCATTATGCAGTATTTTGTGCATGTAAACACCGGAGTAACCATGTCCACAGATAGCGATTGGACAACACTGAGTGTACGGCTGATTTAATGACCCACAAATAAGACATAAGTGCTAGTATAAAACTACAGCTTTCACTTCTGTTGATGAAGGGTGCAGCCATCTTGAATTCTGTGGTTGGGGTTACAGACTCTTCGACTTCTGGGGGCTTTCCAGTTGAAATTCCGACATCAAACGTAACACAGCATTAAACTTGTGATTCATACGGAGGATGTGAGGTGTAGGGAGAGGGGGAGTAAATTAGCCAGCTGGTGGTCACTACTGTTATGAAAGAGTTTTAAATCATTTCAAGGAAAAAGACTTCCTGTGGAAAAAGAAATGCTGCATGGTTTGCATTCTACAAGAAATAGTGTGTAGTCAGATGTGTTCTGGAATGATCCATTGGAAGGGGAGTGGGTCATCAGATAAGGAATGAGATGGGGCTGTCAGGAGTACTGAAGAAGAGATGGGCACTGAGGCAGACAAAGGATAGTTATTTATTTTTATATATACATTAATTGGTTCAAGTTGGAGGGTTGCTTGATGGATGATTCATTGAAGCCGATTTTAATACAAATTCTACCTTCCTGCCTCTTTTCCCACCCTCTTCTCATTCAAACTTTAAAGCAGCTCTGATAACAGACACCAGACAGGATTCATCTCTTTTTGAGACCGATATTTATTTTCCTAATACAGCAGCCGTGTCATTAGAAATGAAAGCCAAATCCTACACAGCATTACCCCACCTAGTCCTTCCTTTCCAGTCTGCGGGCAGTCATCTGTGGCTGGTCCCAGCTGTGGTGTGCCATTAGGGCGACGGGAACAGCTCTGAATCACACGGCCCGATAGCTACTTAAATACTCACCCACACACAATAAGTGCGGTTTTATTAATGTTACTAGATTCACCTGGACTGTTTGTTTTGGACTGTGAGAGGATGACTGGAGTTCCTGGGGGGAAACCATGCAATAAGAGGGAGAAGCAAACATAGATCCGAGGCCAGATTCCCACTGACAGCCATGGGGGCGTGAGGAAACAGCGGTGTTACACTGTGCACCACCTTCCTGTCCTTCCTGTCTCATGGAAACCACAGGCATTCTCATATTTTACTTATTTGGAAATAAAAAATTGCGAAAGGCTTACAGGTAATAATTAATTCATAGAAAAGGTGCAACAGTGGGCTACGAGAATGATTCCCGGTTTCAGAGGAAAGTCTTATGAGGAGAAGTTAACCGAGCTGAATCTGTTTAGTCTTGAGCAAAGGAGATTAAGGGGGGACATGATCCAGGTCTATAAGATTCTAACGGGTCTGGATGCTGTTCAGCCAAATGGTTACTTCAATATTAGTCTGAATACTAGAACTCGTGCTCATAAGTGGAAATTAGCAGGAGAACATTTTAAAACAAATTTGAGGAAGCACTTCTTTACGCAGCATGTAGTTAGAGTATGGAGTAGTCTACCTGCCAGTGTAGTGCAAGCTAAAACCCTGGGTTTCTTTAAATCAGAGCTAGATAAGATTTTAACAACTCTGAGCTATTAGTTAAGTTCTCCCCAAGCGAGCTTGATGGGCAGAAGGGCCTTCTCCCGTTTGTAGAATTTTTATGTTCTTAATTCATGTTGCTACAGTTTATGTATCCATATATTGTATATATTCTTATATAATCCTCTAGTGTAGTTATCCAGCGTGGGATTGTAGAGGGAATACCCCCGGGCAGGACGCTTGTAGAGGGAATACCCCCAAGCAGGACGCCTCTCCATCACAGGACACTTAGAGATTCCAGTTTGCCAAGCCGCATGTCTTTGGACTGTGAGGGGAATCCAACATAGCCACAAGAAAAATACGCAAACTCGGAGTAAAAACCTCACTCAGGCACAAAGCAGGGGTGGAATCGACACCCTTAACTCTGCAGGTGTGAGTCTAGCGTGCTGATCACCAAGCCACCATGCGGCGTGAATTTTGAGGGAATGAGCACGTTGGCTATTTCACAAAATCATAAATGTCACGACGTCAGTTGTAGTATATGCTGCACTGCGGTGAAAGAAAAATGACATTATAAAAATGACACGATACCGTCAGGATCCTTGCTTGGATTTTTACAGATATAATAAATCGTGCTGCTTTGATTAGAAGAAAACCCCGTTTAATCAAATCCCTGTTATCATAGCTGTAATTCACAACTTTATTTCTTTTAGCTTAACTATATGAGACATAGAGGAATATGAATCAGGAAGGAAAAAATACTTTTGAATACACTTTAAAAAGTGTGTTGCATGTTTGCAAGCAAATTGGACATATGCATGTACATATAACAGCAATTATCTGTGCAGCTGAATAAGAAAATGTAAAAAAAAACATTACGGATGCACACCTGCAAGAAACTGACCACTGTTTACAGTTTATGAACAGCTTGTCAAAGGCACATTTCCTGTGCTTGTGTACATTCCTGATGCTCTAGCCAACCTTGCCAGACTTGCCTCTGAATATTGTGTTTTCATTCAGGATAGCAAGTTCTTTTGAAATGAAATTTGTTTTATTTACGCTGTAATTTTCAGGACGGAGCAGGTTCTTTGTTGTTTATCAGGAATCAGGCATGATGCTGAGAGAATTTTAAAAAGGTTGGCTTTCTTAAGCTTGAATACTTCTTTGTATACAGGATATACGGCTCAGTGAGCAGGAGATGTGAAGGCAATGAACCAGCATTTCATTTGGTATTCCATTCTCAGGTATCAATGGGAGAAGGACGACATTATCCATCCATCCACGTTCTATATCCGGCTGTCCCATGCAAGCTCGCGGGGAACCGGAGGGGATCCTATCCGGGAAAGTACAAGTGCAAGGAAGGGTATAACCCAAGATGGGAGGGGGTAATGCACGACATAGTAATAATAACATTATTATTATTATTATTATTATTATTATTATTATTATTATTATTATTATTATTATTATTATTATTATTATTATTATAATCACTGAAGAGATCCTTGGTCGTGTTGTAGTGGGAGACTATTTGCTCTAAAACAAAGAAAAGAAATGTGTGGGTGTGATTAGTATATAGACTATTTCAAATAGTCCATAAGCATCAGAGGGACGTGAAGCAGCCTGGACTGCATATTTTTTGTGCATTCCCAGTGAATGGTGCCATGGTGAATGGAGTCAGCTTTGGCATCTGCTGTTCTGCTCTCTCTAGCACTCCTTTCATACAGACATATTCCTTGATTAAGAATAAAGGCTGGTGTATTCACAGTGAATATCTATATCAACCTGCAGTGTAGACCGAAGGTATCTTTTATGCGGTCATGCAGTGTGATTTTGATTGTAAAGATTTCAGTTTGATTTTGGCCCAGAGGTCTTCCTTACCTGATATTGACAGAAACGCAGATGAAAACACGGGCCCCAGAGAAATGTATTACACAGACGGGGAGGGGCGTAAACATCCTTTTGGGTCTGACTCATGATTAGACGCAGTGGGCGCTTTCCGCACCGTGTCAGCGCACATCTGTCTAACCGCAGGCCAAATTCTGAGTAAATGAGCAGCTTTATCCCTCACGCTGCCCTTTGAAGTTTGCAAAAAGGCGAGTTTGAGAAGGAAAAAAAAACTTTCAGATTTAAGATAATTTCTGTCAGCTGTCTGACTCAAGCAACCGTGATTCAAAACCTGAAATTAGCTTTTGTTGGGTGACGAGCGTTAGCTGCCTGTGAGGCTGAGGCTGCCATCATGATGACATCTGGCCCCGAGCAGTGATTATGAGCATTTGTGTTTTTACAGACATCCGTCCTGGTGACGAACACTTAATAACAAGGGGTCAGCCTCTGTCACAGCCCCCGCTTGACAGTTCAGCTGCTTGGAAGGTTTAGTTGACTTAATCCTGGGTTTCCTTCGATTATATTGTGCTTATTAAAGGTCATTGATTATCCCCGCTATCTAAGCTCTAAACCTAAAAGCCATCAGGACATATCCTTCTCTGGAATGGGGATAGCCTACAGTAAGACACTCTATATATTGTCTGGTATAAAAAATATACAGCCACAGAAAAATTAAAAGACCACAGAACAATTTTTGTTTCACTCATATCTCAATTTATGGGTGTGCGTCTGTGGATAATATATATTCTTCTGGAAACTGGTTCTTATCTGTTTCTCATTAATGTAGGGCTTCTTCTTTGCTATATGGGACTTTGGTCCTGCTTCTAGGAGCCTGATGCTACTGTAACTGTCCAAGCAGTGCACTTCACATCCTCACTTAATGTTTCCCATTTCTTTTGAAGGTCAATTGAGGTCATTCTTCAATTCATGAGAAACTGTTGGGTAGGTTAACGGCCATCTCTGGCATTACAATGTCACTTCCACTTTTACCTGGCTGGTTACTGGTCATTCCCAGTGTCTCCTGCTTCACCTTATCCTTGTGTACTGCTGTCTTACAAATTGTGAACCTGAAAGCATCCTGCTGCTCACCGCACCGTCTGCCTGCAGAACCACAGTTAAACCATGATTTAAAAATGCAGATATGTTTAAAAATATAGAGTGGTCTCTTAATTTTTTCCACGGCTATATATTTGGGAATCAGGAAGTGGCTTTTGTTTGGAGTAAGACTGCTTTAAACATTAGCATTTCATGGTGAAGATTTTTGTTTTGCTTAAAACAGTGTACATATTATATATTACAACTGGATTAATTGTATTTGACTTATTTTACATTTAATTAATAATAGACCGCATTAAATTGTTTAATGAATGTGAGTGAATACTGTGAGTGAATGTTGTGTGAGTGAATACTGTGAGTGAATGTTGTGTGAGTGAATGCTGCCAGTGAATGCTGTGTGAGTGAATGCTATGTGAGTGAATGATGTGTGTGAATGCTGTGTGAGTGAATGGTGTGAGTGAATGATGTGTGAGTGAATGATGTGTGTGAATGCTGTGTGAGTGAATGGTGTGAGTGAATGATGTGTGAGTGAATGCTGCCAGTGAATGCTATGTGAGTGAATGATGTGTGTGAATGCTGTGTGA
>JABFDZ020000118.1:10290162-10308926 GCA_019775955.2 Pollimyrus isidori | reverse complement strand
CGGAGCCTATCCCGGAAGCAACGGGCACGAGGCAGGGAACAACCCTGGATGGGGGGCCAGCCCATCGCAGGGCCCACCCGCATTCTCCTTTAGATTAATTATGAATTTATATTAACAACCTTGCTTATTACAAAGTAATCGCATATTATCGCTGATCGATGAAATCTCCAAAAAATTCACAGTTTCAGGGGCATGAAAAGCGCATTTTCTCAGAAACTATTTTAGGAAATGTAAAACACCATAACGAATTCTTATTAATGTGAATTCCATCTACAGTAAAAAGTCACAGTCACCAAAAAGTGGATATACGAGGTTTTCATCGGACGGCGACGACACGGTCTGCTACTTCATTAACACTGTGACAGAACAAAGCTGCTTAACGATCGATCCGATGTTAATGAAGCTGGTTGAGTTTGTCTCTCACCACCTTCCTTCACTATAGTGGTCTGAGGTTCTGTGTCCCTTTGAACCGGCCGCCTGTGTTTCTTGGAGGTCCGTACCATTGTGGGTGAGCTCCCTCCCGGGGCCGGCGACCCCCCCGCTGGAGTACGCTGCGCCCCCCGTCTGGCCGTGGGTCTGCCCGTGGGTCAGCACGCAGCCCAGCTTCTCAGCGGGCCGGCCGATGAGGGAGTTCAGGCTGTTCTGGGTGCTGGGCCCGTTGGGGAACCCCAGAGAGCCCGAGCACTGGTGCTGCTGCTGGTGCGGCGCGTGCCGGTTGTTGAGGGGCATGTGGAGCGCCGCCTCATTGACGAACACGGAGCCGTTCCCGTCGCAGCCGCAGTACTGCCCGTGGGCCGAGTCCTGTGGGGGGAAGGGACATGTGACCACGTGCACCAATGGGAGACCAGCCCACAGCTACACTGAGCTGCAAGCACCCGTGAAACGAAGGCCGGACCGAACCCCTTCGTGAAAACACCTTCGATGTTTTCTGGTTTGCTATCAAGATATTCTAGGAAAGGTCACTGAAAAAATGGTTTAAAATCCACTCAGTGCATTTTTTCATAAAGTTTGAATTAAACAGTCACAGACACGGCTGTCTCTATCCAAAGTGACATTTATAGGAAATATAAAATGACTTGTTGGTGTGTGGGCGGACACGCTGCGCCCTCAGAACAACAGCGCCCTCGCTGCTGGCGGGCGCCAGGCCCGTCCCGCGGTCGCGTCCCAGAGCGCCGTCGATCGAAGCCGCGTCCCGCTAATTGGAGCGCGTCGCAATAACAAGCCGTGTGAGTCACCACTCGTTATGTCTCCTGCCCTCGGTGCTCGTTTCCTCTGCCTGGTGCCAAGTGCTGCCACGCATTTCGGCCAAAGAGGACACAAAGGAAACAGCGCGGTGGGTTTGCCGTTAAGCCAGCCGCACTGCCTGTGTGCTCCGCTGGACACAGACGCCAAAGGTAGCCCTGTTGTTACAGCGCCGTTAAAGTATTACCTACTGACATATGTAACGGCAGCGTGACTGGGAGGCTCTGCAGTAATTGTCCTTGAAGGAGTTTTTTTGTGTCTTTTCTCCTGGATGCTGCTTTTATTCAGTTACTCACGATAAATGGCTAAAAGGCAGACCTCTGTTTAGCAACACAAAGCAGTCAAAACACAAGGTCAGCAACCCAACAGCCTGCTTCACTCCTACTTCACATTACTCCCAGAGACATAGCCGTACTATTTAGTGTGTTGAGACTTTAAAACCAGGGAAGGAAGCACAGACAGGAAAAGGTAAACCCACAGTTTGTTTACCAGTAGTGAGCTTCTCTACCACGCAATAGTTTTCACAGCACTTCCTGCTAGTATCTGTTGTGCGTGTGCGTGCGTGTGTGTGTGTGTATTCAGATGCATCCCCTTGTTTTTTGGCTGGTTTAACTTAAAGACAGAGTGTCTAACTGTCCCTGTCTTCCCGGTCTGTGAATCAGAGGCCCACCGCAGCCCCCACTCTGCAGCCGCCCCCACTCTGCAGCCCCACCCCCTCTGAGACGGCAGGGCCCGGAATGCGGCCGCCACGACACAGAGACATTTTTTTTTGCACAGGGTGGACATTCCGCTTCCCGTGGCCGTCATTAAATCCTGCATCACCCATCCCGTCTAAGATTTCCGCCGATGCATTAATGCCATTTTCAGTTGGCATTAATAACTTAGTCATTTATAGGTTAATCAAGCATAATTTTAATGTGCATTTCAGAGGCTTAAAATTCGATCCATCAGGGTTACTATGAAAACAGGAGAACCCGGCTGAAGCACAGCGACGGGGTTCTACAGGCTGACTGCTATCTACACGGAGAGCGCAAGGTGCCGGCTGAACACCCTGCCAATGTCACCTGAGAGGCAACTTCGTGTGATGAGGCCCAAGCATGGGGCCTGCAAACAGAGTACGCCAGTGCTTCAGCTGGTCAGCCGGCTGTATGCTTTCTGTGTAGCTCCACATTTGTGGCTGGCCAGGCACCCACCAGTGCTGTGGAGAGGCCCCTCGTGTCGGGGGCGTGAACATACCTGGCAGCCATCCAGCGGGATCATCATGACGGGCAGACTCCTCTGCCGGTTGTGGCGCCAGCTCTGCAGCACCCTCTGCTGAGCGTCCAGCTTGTCGCGCTGGCGGCTGACCAGCCGCTGGCCCTCGCGCAGCCTCTCCAGGCTCTGCTGGTACTCCCTCAGCTGGCTCTCCAGCTCCTCGCGCTCCCGCTGCAGCCGCTGCGCCTGCCGCCGGCACTCCTCTTCCCGCGCCTCCAGCCGGCTCTCCAGCGCCTCCTGCTGGCGCCGCCGCAGGTCGCACTCGCGCTCCCAGCGCTGCTGCTCCTGCCGCAGCTGAGCCTGCAGCCGCAGCACGCCGGCCAGCTCCTCCCGCCGCTTCTCCAGGTTGCGCTGCTTCTCCTGCTCCTGCAGGGCGTTGGCACGGGGGCTCGGCTGCCGGGGGAGCCGGCCGCTCTCCTGCAGGAGGACCCTCTGCACTTCAAAGCAGCTGTCCTGGATGGTCACAGCCGCCTGAAAAGCACACGACGCCCGAGGGCACTAACAGCAGCAGTTTCTGAGCAGGTGAGCCTCAACTAGCTGAACAAAGAAAATTAAAATAATAATAATAGTAATAATAATCCATCTAGCTTCCATGTGTTACAATACAATAATATACAGTAATGATCTATTATTATTTCATATAATAATAAGTAATGGTGGTCAAAAGCAATCTTTTCATTTTAGAAACCACATAAATTTGAACAAAAACTCAAGCAAGCACAAACAAATATTAAGAATATAAGATAAGAACTTTTCGCGAAAAGGCTATTTCATTTTAGCTTACTGTGGAAATTTGCATAACTTCCTAACGCTAGTCCAAAATACCAGAAATTGGAAAAATCTCCCTTTATTCCAGGGAAGTATGTACGTTAAGTTTTCCATGACTGGAGGGGATATCATGTTCTCTTTAGAGGAGGGCGATGATCACAGGGATTTGGAAAGGTTCTCTGGAAGCTGCTCAGGTACCTATGATTTACAAACATCTAAACTTGCGTTAAATCTACAGGAGTCTTGAGATGTCAAAAAGGACAAAAATATTTATATGACCGTTGCAGAAGCCAGCTGAGTAGCAATAATGGAAAAATGTCTATTATAAAATAAAAAACAAAGTAGCCTTGATCATGATCATGACTCCATCATACTCAGAAAAGTAGAATCTTGCACATTTTTTTTTCTTCATTTATGCAACTAAATAGAGAGTGGGCTGAAAGACTGAAGGTTCACTTTGCCAATGCATGTGTCCATGAGCTGGCTGACAATAGTACAACATTCACTCCTGACTCAGCTCCAATACAAACAATCGATATGAAAACTATGGCAAACTAAGCAAATAATCTCCTCTCCTCTTAAGCACAATAATTGCAGACCCCTAATTCAACAGGTAATTAACCATCCTCCATTATTATCGACTTGCAACTCCAGCTTTTTGGTGAGCTACATTACAGGGCTAATACTTCCTGCTTCACTAAATTAGGCAGCGCATAACAATTACAGCCTTTACTGCTGGTCACCAGAAGGACAGATACTGAAAATCAGTGTTTCCCAACCTGGTCCTCAGGGTCTTTGAGACAGTCCAAGTTTTTGCTCCTACTGGGAGCTAGGAAGGGAGCAAAAATGTGGACCAGACTGGGAGACACTGCTCTAAATGGTTCCCAACATTGAAGCAGCATGGAGGGACTTTCTCACCTGTAGACTGTAGAGTAACTGGGTCAGGCTCTGCACACTTTGGGCCACCTGGGGAGGAGGGATGAACATTCAGACAGAAAGAATGAGTGGCTTACATTGCCGGATGGGTAAATGGGACTCGTTATAAGAGTGCTTCTCAAACCGGTCCTCAGCCGGGACCCCCAGACAGTCCACGTTTTTGCTTCCTCCCAAATCCCAAGGCTAAAACGTTGACAGCCTGGGGGTCCCCTAGGACTGGATTGAGAAGCACTGTGCTATAACACTGTCCTGGCATCTGGCCATACCAGTAATGGTAGATTACAAACACAGCAGGCTGCCAATGTGCAATCAGATAACAATCTACAACAAAAATACATAAAAAGCTCTGTACTGATACATGCACGCGTGAGTATCTGTGTATGAGTTAAAAAAACGACAGCAGCGCACACTAAACTACAAGCTCATTCTTTCTCAGATACAGGCAAAACTATAGCTACCCAGGCAGAATAAAAGGGTTATTGTTTATGCAGGCAATCTAGCGTAAGGGACGTTTCGATTACAAGGCCGATGTGAGCAAGCCAGGACAACAGCTTCGACAGTCTAGCTCTGTTCAATAACTGCCACGGAGATCCCTATGAGTCAGGAGTTTGGTTTTAATGTCCTATGCAAAGGCCATTTCCTACAGAAAAGTCTCTCGCTCGCTACCCCGGGTCATTGGGTTTAATTAACCAGAAGGGAAGATTGTCCCCAGCTGGGCAGAAACACCAGTCGTAACAGCGCTGTGCTTCTTGGACATCTCCCAAGTGCGGAAAACTAGCTATGCTCATCTTCTGAATTTGCAGAAGATGGTCTGAGGCTTGTACATGAGCAGTGCCAACTTAGTTTTATGCCTAATTTATTTTAAATAATAATAATCTTTTTAATCATTTGGTTTAAGTAAGGAGTGTATTATCACCCACAAGGTTAGATTTTGGTCGTCGTCCGGATCTTTTGTTTGTTTTGAGCACCACCTAGTGGCCTGACGCTGTAGCTTATAAAACGATTCTGCCTTTACGTCAACGCACTTCACAGAAGGGAACAGAACGCGGGGATGGGCAATGAATGGAAATGTGGGCCGTGTGTTTGAATAACAAACAGGCGAGCCATACATAAAGACACAACTAAACATTTCTGCAATGTATTATTATTGGGCATTACTTATTCTGTTAAATAAGTACCCAGCTATAAGTGTAATTGTAATAGTGGCAATAAAAAAGGAGAAGAAAAGCAATTACTGCTGGAATGATAAGGCACAGAAGCGGTCTGTTTGTTAGGCATTTTACTCTACCTTTAGGTTAATACTGTAGTGATCCCTTTTAGGGGCAGGGACAGATAATATTACAGCGCTGGCCCCTGTCCACTCAACTTCTCTGGTATCTGGGTCTGAAGTCTGAGACACTGAGCTCGAATTGTGGGTGACCATGCAGTCAGCTATGAGAGAAATAAGACATTAAAATGTGTTACATTGTTCAGAATTCACATTCTAACATTTTACTACAGGGGTTCAAGATTTAGATAAACAGGGACATGTCTGTTAAACAAAACCAACCTTGAATGAAAAAGGCTTTTAATACCTAGAAAATAGATTACCTGTAAAAGTTCTATTTACATAAATTTGCATAAGTGAAAATTTGCCCAGGAGGACAGATTTCCATACTCATACATTTTTATATGGCAAGGAGACATGGCGACATCTGCTGGAGGTTAAATATTCAGCTAGTGCCTTTCAGCATCTGTAGCTGAACAACTACCGTCCCAGTTGCATAATTTTAAGAAAGTTCATGTGGGATTTGGGATTTTTTTTGTCATAGGTTTATTTGTCTGTCTGTCTGTCTGTCTGTCTATCTATTTATCTATCTATCTATCACACACACGCACATGCACACGCACACACACTATATTGCCCATAGTATTGGGACACCTGCCTTTGGACATATAAACTTTAATGACATCTCATTCGTAATACACAGGCTTTAATATGGAGTTTGCCCACTGCAGCTGTAACAGCTTGTCCACAAGTTTCAATACTGTGTTTATGGGAATTTTTGTGTGTTATTCTTCAAGGAAAGCATTTGTGAGGTCAGGCACTGATGTTGAACGAGAAGGTCTGACTCTCAGTCTCCACTCTAATTCATCCCAGTGGTGTTCTATCAGGTTGAGGTCAGGGTTCTATGCAGGCCAGTCAAGTTCCTCCACACCAGATTCGCTCATATATATATATATGAGAAGATAAACCCCAAATCATGAATGTTCACATTGTGCCAACTGACCAACTAGAGGCGCATAGTTGAAAACAGAAAGGTTGGGCTAGGGAATCTTCATGTGACTCACATTCCAAGGAGGAACCCTGGATGCTTGCAGAGCCAGTGGAATCGGCGAGGATGACAGGACCACCAGACTCTGGCAAGCTCTCCTGGGACCCGCTGTCGGACGAGCGAGACCGGGAAGTCAAAGTGGTGGTCAGCTTCTCCGCTGGGAAGAGGATGCAGTCAGAATGCATTTTAGAAATGGGCAGTGATTTCACCTCAGCATGCAGGGATTTACAATCAGGCCCCAGATACGTGTCTGAAAAAAATTGCACAGGTTCTCCAGTTACTTGTTTTCTACCATGAGAAATATATCTATGGAACCACGACTAGATAAACAGCACCTGAAAACAGACAGATGCACATAATGGAATTTATTAGTCTTCTAATACATAAAGAAGATCACTGGAGCAGCAGCGGTGTTGGCAGCTCCGGGGCTGAGACTCACCCTCCCTGAGTGCAGCGGCCAGCAGCGTCGCCGCCTGCGGTGCCTCTTCCGCGTTGCCCGGGATGAGCAGCCGTGGCTCAGCCAGCGAGTCGTCCTTCACGTTCAGTCTCGCCAGCTCCGTGTAAATCCTCATCTTCTCCTCCAGGCTGGAGCATATCTGCTGGTCCTGTGCGTTCAGCGTCTCTGCACGGATATGCGCAAGAGATCTTACGTTAAACTTCTGCTGGATTGGCTTTGGATTCTTTAACGTAGAGGGCCGTGCTCAACATGGTCACATCACATCGATACAAAATATCTACCCATCATCAGAATCACATTCACATTTCAAGGCCACAGAGAAAGTCGAGTGAAGAACAAAGATGCAGAGGACAAAAGCCGATTGTAAGGTCAAAATATCTGAAACCTCTGCACAGTCGTGCTGAACATGTTGACCCCATACAGGTCAGAGACAACATTAAGTGTGTTTAGTACATAAATAAAGCTGGATGCTAGTTATTCCTCTGCCTGTGATGGAGAGGCATCTGTGGTGTGTGTTGAAGCACAAGGACCAAGACAAACGACAGACACCAAAAGAGATGCGACCTTGCAGCTTCTGGATCTTTTGAGCACGGGCCTCCGCAGCTCGCTTGTCTTCCTCACACTCGCTGTTGATTTCCTCCTCTTCCTCGGGGCAGCTGTGATATAAGAAGGTGCGGTGGGTGTCGGGACACAAACTCTGCCGCTGACATGTATGCAGTGTCCCACACGCGCCCATGCTGTCACCCCGCTTTTATGATTGGGGTAACAAACAAACCAAGAATGTCAACTTTGTTTGTACTGGTTTGTTTAACAGTCTGACGAGCACTTGTGTTGCAGATTTGATTTTTAATCTGAGGTGACGTACTGTCACATGCACCAATTCAACCACAGCACCCTTAAGTGAAGTGAAGCATGTCGTAGAGCAAGGGTCGGGAACCCCTTCCATGGAGAGCTAGTGTGGGTGCATGTTTTTGGGATGGCCTCTCAATCAGCCAATGATAAAGCAGTGCTTCTCAACTCCAGTCCTGGGGACCCACTGTTATTGGCTGATTGAGAGGCCATCCCAAAAACCTGCACCGGCCCTCCATGGATCAGGTTGCCCACCCCTGTTGTAGAGATATAGTCCATGGTAGTATCCCACACAGGCCAGAGTCAGTCCTGACTGACCTCTCCACCGCCTCCCTTATCAGCCTCATCCAGGTGTTGCGCTCCTCCTTGGAGGCTGTGTGCACTTCGTACATCTCCGGGCCGGCGGCGGATGCGCTAATTAGAAACATGCCTCTCTCTTCATTGGCCACCTCCCTCACTATGAGCTTCTGAAGGGAGATCACCGGAGGTTTCTGGTCCTGGGGGAGCCAAGCATGTTCACTTATTTCACGAGAGGAACGGGCCCAATGTGATGCCATACAGCACAGCTTCTTCACCTTTTTGATCAGAGGTCCCATGGCCCACATCAGAAAAGTCAGAGGTCCAGAACAATTTTCAATAACAAAACAGCATTCCACAAACTTTAATGAATTAACTGTACCCCTCCATATAGACACCGATATAAAACAAAAATGAGAACTTTTTAAGGCTTGCTGATCGCTTCGACTATTTGTCATAGGGGGAGGGATTATGAGTTGTTATGACACAAGTGTATGTGAAGTTTGGTGGTTCTACATAGTATTTTTGTATTTCAATCAATGTTAAGCTTTTCACGACCATATTAATGCACCATAAGGTCTATTATCGGCTGGGTCCAGATTAACTGGCAGTTCGGTCCGCAGATGCATATGCATGATTGAAAGCACCATCCATGACAAATGAAAAGGAAACAGCTGCTTGATCATCTGGCATGATAAATATGTCATTTATACATTGACCTTCAGGTTTTCATTCTCATTATAAACTTACTACAGCAGCAAAAATGAACTTCTGGTCCTTCTCCTGGAGGAATATCAAAGTGTCCGTGAGGAGAAGTGCCAGGATATCTGCAAGAAAAGATGCAAAGAATAAGAAATCCCTTTAAAATTGGTTTTATAATCTACAAGTCCCAATTCTGCTGCCAACCTTTGAGTCTTCCAGTTGCGGTCTTCCAGTAGACCAAGCCCTCGTGCTTCAATGTCCTGGTCTGGTTGAGAAGGTCCTGCTTGCGGAAGATATGGCCATTCTTCAGCTTAGCCAGAGTCTTGTTCTCCATGCGGTTCAAGATGTCCAGCAGCTTCTGCTCCTTGTTGTACTCGCTGACCTTCAGGTCGACGGCCACGATCACCTCCCGGATCAGAGCCAGGGCTCGTGACAGGTCAGTGTGTTCCTCAGTGCCCTCTGAGAGAAACACAAAACTGGTTTGGTGACATCTGACAGGTGCCTCATTTTCAGGCGCTTTTGTAATGTTGGCTGCATCTTGATAACAATATGTGAGCCCTGTGATGTGCTGCCATCCAGGCTAGCCACTGCCTCATGGCACATGCTTGCTGGAATAAGCTCCAGAGGTACATATTGTAAGATCACAAGGAAAAAAAACAATATAGTACTGATTTTTATTGATATCACTGCACCACACGCCTTGTAAGCGGAACTACATGTCCGTTATAGCCAAACAGAACTACAGAAAAAAGCGGCCCTGGGGACCAAATTATTTGTCCATTATAAGTGAAATTCCGTTACATGTAAATCCGCTATATCCGATGCATTTCTTCTGCATGTTCTTAAAGGCGCATGGCTAGGACCAGTGGACCTTGTCCGTTATAGACGATATTCCGTAAAATCCCACTATAATAGGATTTTACTGTACTATTAGTTTTCAGTGTTCCACTTTCGACTGACATACACTGTTAGTAAAAATGAGTACCAATCTGTACCCTTGCTCAACACTGGGGCTGTACCCTCAAGGGTAGGCCAGTTGTACCTTAGCTGTAGTAAATGTACAAATGTTTTAGTGTAATTTAAGGTACAGAAGTTGACTTGGATCATCCTCAAGGTACAAACATTAATGGACTCCAATAGTACAAAAAATGTTCTTCAAACATCATTTCAGTGATGAGCAAAGGTACATTGATTTTAGGCTATAGAAAAAAAGAGAAAAAGAGAAAAAAATGGAAATTCTGAAATTAGGTTAATGTGTAAACTGAAGATGAACCTGCAGTACTGAACCTGAAAGAGACTCACTGACCTTGGGAATACTGAAGAATCCTCTCCAGTAATACTGGGTATTTGGTGATACGTTGTGTCACCAACAAGATGCATTCTGGGATCTCTTTCCTCCGCACCAAAGAGTTATTACTCTGTTGCTGTAGAAACATCATCAGGATACAGAGCAACAGGTATCAGATGAATAAGGTAGCCAGTAATCCATAAGGAGATTATGATGACATAACCCACAAGACTTAAAGGAACAAAAATAATAAGATAAGGCTTACTTTTATAAATAACTGGAACTTCTTGTTCTGCTGCTGAAGCTCTTTGAAGAAGCTCACAGCTTCGGTATGATGGCTACAGAATTCCCCGTAGACCTGCTTCATCTTCTCAGCATTTTCATGCGAAAACTATATCAAAATGAGAGGGTGCTGGTCGCATGGAAGCTTGAAAGCTATACACATGCAAGAACTATATGCATAATGTGCTGTGACACCGTGTTAACAGAGATCTGCTTTGTTAACCAAATACTTAAAAAAGACCAACCCATATATAGACTTCACATTCTGTTGCCAGTTGGATGCTCACCTGGTGCACAAGGATGTCTCCGATCCTGTCGATGAGGAAGTTTCTGCTGTTATGCTCCATGGTGCAGGCCTGCCGCCGCTCTTTCATGGTGCAAAAGAAGCTTCTGTGGAAGTCAAACAGCTCGTCCAGACAGGGGAAGATCTTGTCCACCGTTTCTAGGTCAAGCTGCAGCTCTTCCCTCATGCCCTTCCGGAAAATCTCAGCCATGATGGTCAGGGTCTGGATGTGGTGCATCTCGGTCTGCATCAGCTCTGGAGGAACAAGGAGCAGAGTAATAATCTCAAGAGTTAATCTCTGGGGACATCTTGGTGGGCACATGTCGCTGTGCCCGCAGCCCTCTCCTCTTGAACACAGGAGTTTGAAAAGAAAAAAAAGAAACTAAACTGATTTAAAGTACACGCAACACACACCAGAAAGCTTTTACTTTTACAAAGACATTTGCTAAATAATTTATACCTAACAGATCATGCTATACGTGTACACAGCTACTAATTGTAATTGTAAATTCAACAGCTGCAAAGGCTTCATTGAAAAACAACATAAGCTTTACTCAGAATCTCCCCACTGTTATAAAGCAAACACTGCTGTGTCTGGGCTTAGAGTAAATGGACAGATACCTTTAAATGGATATCTGTATATATATATTCACATATATACTCCTGTAGTCCTTAAAATTAACAGTTGGCAGGCCTGCACGCCACTCTTCACAGAGCTGGCCTTGCGCATAGAAGGTTGCGAGGTCAAAACCCAACTGGAAAACTTATCTAAAATATTTGGCAATACCACAAAGGAAAGAAAATTAACACTTTTTTTTACTGCCAACAAATTGACAAAACATGCAAGCTATTTAAATATTGTATTGACGACATAACCTAACCATGATGTATCGAGATTGCTCCAAGCTGTTTCTACAAATACTTCCTCCATTAGTGCAATTTAGTGAGTTTTTATTTTTTTAAGATGAGTAAAAAAGAATCAGAACTAAGAGTCAGGAGTAATTCTAACACCAGGTGGTGATGACAATAACTGAGAGCTTAAAATTCAGGTTCTATGTTCATCTTCCGAGATGCTGCCGATCTTTCTTAAAAACACTAAATGTTCTTTGATTTCCAACCAAAGGACACATGGTCACTTGAAGAAAACTGTGATCTCTCCACACCTAGGCAAGTGAAGCACAGCTTTTCCATCTGATTTCTGATTTAAAATATGCAAAACACTGCAAGGGCATTCGGTTATTTTTGGGAATTAGTTCAAGATCGCCTCATTGTAGTTCCCAAACCCAACATGCTCTTGTGCATTTGGAAACTGCTTCCCAGTCTCTAAATACACATTCAAAATGCCATTTCAAGTTCATATTATTAGGATTCAGTCTTAGCACATAAAGCCTTCTGAAGAAGTTTGCTGAATATGTAAACGGTTTTTGACTCAGATTACGAATATCCCCCCAAACAGGGCATCCTATCCAGGGTATGCCGTGTCACATGCCCGGGGGTTCCAGAGACTGGCACCAGGCTCACATAAGTCTGAATCGCAGGTGCAGATATGGAAGAAGGATAAATGCATGGTATACAGAGAGTTAAAAAATAACTTAAAAAGACATTTTATTTTGTTTCTGAACATCATACTGTACATATTCCTCTGAGTAAAGGTGCTTTGCCAAAACTAATAGAAAAGGTTTGGCTCTTTTTATCCAACAGCCGTTTAAACAGCTGCCATAACAGTGATGTAGACTAAAATCGGCACCAGATTCATGTTTGTAATTTATTTTGACCTTATGTCAGAGGACGGAAGACAATATTGTTTGTTCAAAGTGGAGATTTAGTCCCTGTTTGATAAGGCTGCAAAACGCACCATAAATCACATCCTGTCTTTTCACAACACGTTTCTCTTGCTTCTTGCAGAACTTGTGGTCCACAGCAAGGCTCCAGGACTCCGCCTCGTAATCTAGCAGATCCGCCCGGAAGTCATTTCTTAATGAGGCATCCACAACATCTGAAGACACAGAAGATGACACGTGTCTGCTTTTGTGAAGAAAATAATTCCTCTGGTAAAATCGACCTCAGAGAAGAGACGGAAAATTGAGAAGTACATCAAAAAAGACCGCAAACTGCAGTTATATTTATCAAATTATCACTGGTATGGATGCTTGAAAGAATTTCACCGCTGCGCCACAGATTTGATGAAAGCTCATTTAAAGGGTAACACATTTTTCAAGCATTAGTCAGAATCAGGCAGTACCTGGGAATAAAATGTTCTTCCACAAATAGCCAAAGAACAACACACTGCCTTCTCATTGCTAATTTGGTAAACTGTGCGCAAAATCCTGTTTCAAGCCACAAACCAGATGCCGGGTAATTCAATACCCCCCCCTCAACACCAATAAATCAATGCTTCCGAAAACAGTCAACAGTACAATTAGTTCAGTCTGTTGGGGGAACCTGTGCTGGAGAAGCAGTTGCAGAACCTGGGTGAGTTGCTGTTCAGGTAGCTAAAGTGGAGGATGACGTGATGATACCTTCAATGATGGATGAATCGGTGGAGGGCGAGGATTCGGTGACGGGCAGGAGCTCCTCAGACTGTGAGCGGCTCCTCCAGGCCACAGTCTCAGGGTCAACCTCGGGACCCTCGCTTAGCCTGCTGGGGAGGACATCACCCGTAAGGGCCTCTGTGAAGCTTCATGTAAAACCACAAGTGACATTTGTCTTCTGATTAAATTAGCATAGCAAAGCCTTTAGCTTCACTCTCTATCTCCATAAAGCTAGATATTTTATTGGGGAAATTCAGGAAACGTAGTATGTATATGGCTATAAAGGGATGATCTTTCATGGGGCTTGGAGCGCACATCATTACATCTGCATAAAACCATGCATCTTTCAGAAATACTTTTCTAAATCACGGTGCCGGGCCTGGATTTCTGCCCCTGAGACATTCATCTCCATGCAGAAGGAACATGGCTGTGTGCACATGTCTAATCAAAACTTGTATGTGTTTTTGCACTTGTGACCCCCCTGTAAAGGGCCACCCCCCCACATGGCATGGCTACGGAGGAAGCCCACTCACCGCTCTGTGACGATGGGGGCGCTCTTGGACAGGGAGCCAGCCACACCGGCCTGTTCCCTCTTATCCCGACACACGACGGCAGGCAGGGAGGTGGAGGTGGGGATGGCGCAGGTTATGGGATTTTCCCGCATCAGAGTGTCTGACAGATAATAATGGTCACAGGTCAGTTTAGGGATCCCAGAACTTAATCCTGGGCAAACTGCTTATTGCAGAAAACAAAAGCTGTTGAACATTCCAATTCAATTACATATGCTTAACTAATAAATATATAACCATACAACTGCATCATAAATAAATAAGTAACCGTTACTTTCCGTAAGTTTAAAGAACTCTTTTCATAGAGACAAGCTAAGAGGAGATTATTTCATCTTAAAGTTAGATATAATTTTTCCTCTCTAGTTATTACTTGGAGATAATTACAATTAGTCCAGTTGTGGCAGTTTAAGCACATCAAAGGTGGGCCATACGTGGCTCTATTTACAGAATATCTGTAGTTGCTCTTCTATATTTACTGTCAAAATTTCTAGTGTCCCTTGGTTTAAAATTATGCAATAATTGCATGTCTGCTGTATAGATATTAAAATAAATCTGTAATTTTAGAAAAAACATTTCTGGGCTATTTCTGGTGAGCATAAAGCAAGTTTGTAACTTTAATATATATGCTCATTAGAATGAAAATGCTCATTAAAGAGGTCTTTGTATAAAGATCAAAGGACTTGACCAGTTTTAAAAAAAGGTGCTTCACTACCTTGTAGGGGAAGAAAGGCTCCGTCAGGGACCCCCCACGCAGCTCACTGAACATTAACGCAACCAGGAAAACTTTAACTGCTGGACTTACTCTGCGGGAGGGAAGTTGCCTTGTTCTTCATTGTCATCACATATTTTTCTTGAAGCTTCTGTGAGCAACAAAGAATCTTGTAAAAAAAAAGGGTCACATATATGTGCAAACAACATATAATTTCCATGTGCTGTGGCCAGTCTTCCATTCTTAAGGAAAGAAAAAGATAATATATATTCTGTACTTCTAAATCATTATCATGAATGAATTCTTGGTTTTGGCTGACCCATGACTAACACTCTGATTATTTTTCAAGCAACGTAACCGAGAAACTCCTTGAATGACGCCCTGAAAATGATAACATTTCCTCATTCCTTTTTAAGGAATTCAGTGGGCATGACTAGAAAACAAGACCTGAACTAATTACAGAATATCCTGCTATAAATTGCAGTATTTATATTTAACAAGATCCTGCGTGCAATTAGGCGATACCTTCATGCAAGGTGTGACAGAGTCCCGACAGCCTTTGTGCACATTGATGCTGCAGCCTGTGAAGGAAGTGACATCACCAATGACACCTCAATGAACAGAGTGTATTAGCCTGCATATAAGCCTTTCAGAATTTAAATCTCCACCAGCCCATTCAGCAACAGTATTTATTGCATCTGGACCAGAAACGAAAGCATCTGGATTAGAGAGCAGCGGTGGAGCAAAATAGAAAATTCTAGAGCAAACATCTCTGCTTCATTCAACAATAGCATAATATCAGTCCTCTCCACATTTATAGAAAGACAAAGGCAGTGACCCATTGACAGGAAGACAGGAAAACAATACACACTTGAACACTGAAGGAGCTCCTTCCCCACAGCTGGCTTGTCACACACCAGACACAGCGTCAGACCTGTGCAGGACCCTGTGGCAAACTGGTGCCCATTCAGTGACTTCTCTTTGCCCTCCTTTTCCTTCGCCTTCCCCTTGGAAAGTCAGACCCAGTGGTTATCAGTCAAAGGCACAGGATCTGGAATTTTTCTGCTAACTTTTTATCCTGACTGCCCTCATGAAACCGCAGTAATGATAATGAAAGCTTTACGTCGGGGACGTGCAAAGGTGAATTTGTTATTTGCTTTCCATGAGGGTTAATGATTACAGGCACGAGTTCTGCTCTTTGGTGGGCGACAGTTAAAAGTTCAGCGCTTTCTAAGGTCTAAGACATGCATGTCTTCTCTGGAAGGAGGTGGCCGAAGGTAAGCGCGGGCGGGCATGTCCCTAAGCGGAGGCAGGCGGGTTGACGGGCGTAGTGCCTGCCTTTACCTTGTTCTTGCGAGTGCTGGACATCCTGCTCTTCAAGAAGCTGAAGGTGCGACTCACTTTGTACTTCTCTGACTCCGCTTTGGACGGGATGATATATTTATCCCACTCTTCTTCTTCAATTCTGTTTGAGGGAAAAAAAAAATAAAAATTTACATGACTGCAAAATTACATCACGCACTCGGCAATCCTGCAGTTGTACATTACAGAACAATCTGGCATCTACTTGAAGGACAACGTTATGGTTAGTTCACATTGTGCCAATCATGCACTTTATACAAGGCAGGGAATCTGTTAGTCACAATGATAATCAGATTGTGCCCACTGTCCTGCTGTTGCATTTCTAAGAACCTAACAGATACATTTTAAAATCTAAGCACCAAAAGAACACTACAGTGGGTTAGTTCATACCACCACTGGTCTTGCTGGAGAAAAGCTAAACCGAAGCAGCATACCATGCAATCCTAAGCCCCCCCCACAGAGTCATAACAAACCAATTCATTCTTCTGGACTTCAGGCTTCATGACTCACAGAGCATTTAAAGCTGCCTTTATTTTGAGCTCCTCATTTAATCCATACCTGAACATGCTATAGGTAACAGAACTACAGGCTACAGATCTACTGGAAAGCAATTCAGGGGCGGTTATAAACAGCGTGCCTGCTATGTTAGGCTTGGTTACCAGACAGCTTGCGGTGTTTAGGCTGCTGACACGGCAGTGAGCGGCCAGATGGATTAATAGCTAACAGGTTACGACAAGCTGACCCAGGGCTGGACTGGCCACATACTCTTTGAGGAATTCGGAGAGGGTGAGGTGTTGCAGGGACTCCGCCAGTGCCACTCTGCCCTCGTCCTCAGCTGACTGTGCCCTCTTACGGAAAGTTAACTCCCTATGGGAAACAACAGAGCTCTCCCGACGTGCTGCGGCTTGGTGGGGGGGTTTAGTCACACACTGTGTCCTTTTCAGCATTAACCATCAGCGAGCAGCAGGAGTGACTCTCTGCCTGTGGTGTCAGTCGTGTTCCAGTGCCTGCTGTTGGCAGCACTACAAAGGGACTGAAACTGTGTGATAACTGCACAGCACGTTGGCTGGGGACATGAGGAACGCCGCTGTGCATGCTGTCCCATTTTATGGAAAACGGTAATATGTCCAGGTTTTGGCTTATTACGGGTAAATGGGGACAAAGGACCGGCTACCCAGGACTGGGACACTAGTGGGATTGCACTAAGGAACCTGATGTTCTTTTTCATATACCAAGTACTCCCAAAGGACTGAAAAGGGCAATCAAGTCTAGGTAAAATACTGTAAACTAAAAATATTCAACATTAGTTAGTAAGATAAAGTGAGGTCAGGAAGGGTTAAACATGAGTTAAGCATGAACACGTCCTTATAGGGTTGGTTATTTTCAGGTTGTTTAATATTTCAAAAGGCAATCTTCATACTCTCATAAAATGCTTCTAACAATATATTATATACTGCTAAAATGTGACATTGTGCACTTCTTTCATATTTTCATTATGAACAAAGTGTACCTGGAAACTTTTACAGTGCTGATATTTTCTATGCAAACCTGGACATTTCTTGCCGAAGATGGAGAATACTGGAACGTGCAAGATCTAACTGAGCCTGCCTGAAGGAGACCCCATAGCTATCTGAAACAACTCCCCAGGACCCGAGTGACTTAGAGGCGCATGTGGAAGCTGCTTAATGATTAAACAGGAAAAACTGGCTGATCTTCTTAAAAAATTAAAATACACTAAAAGACTTAAACCTAAAAGAAACTTACATTTCCAACTATTTTCTATACTATACTACAGTTTATTAGGTAAAAAAATACCTAGTCGACTATTCCAGTGGCAATACAACTGTGAAGGAACAGACAAAAGTGTGTGTATATATGTATTGTACATAGTACATATAAACACATAAATGTGCCACTATACAGCCGTCTAATCATGTATACACACGCTAATATGTATGATATATGTATGCCTATACAGAAGCCAAGAAGAAAAATAAATACAGAGCTATTTGACAACAGACTTATTTAGAAAGTTTCTGGGTTTTCTATTTTGTTGATGGGTTATTGGGAAGTGGCACTGAGGATGTGCAATGAAACAACAAAACATGCTGGTAGCTAACAGCAAGCCAGAATCTAACAGCAAGCCAAGACCTAACAGCAAACTGACAGTTAACAGCAAGCTGAAAGCTGACAGCAAGCCAGAAGCTAACAGCAAGCTGGAAGCTAACAGCAAGCCAGAAGCTAACAGCAAGCTGGAAGCTAATGGCAAACCAGAAACTAACAGCAAACTGAGAGCTAACAACAAGCTGGAAGCTAATGGCAAGCCGAAAATTAACAGCATGCCGGAAGCCAACAGCAAACTGAAAGCTACCTGCAAGCCATAAGCTAACAGCAAGCCACAAACTAACAGCAAACTGAGAGCTAACAGTAATCTGGAAGCTAACAGTAATCTGGAAGCTAACAGTAATCTGGAAGCTAACAGCAAGCCGAAAGCTAACCTACCAGAAGTTAACAGCAAACTGAAAGCTAATGGCAAGCCAGAAGCTAACAGCAAACTCAGAGCTAACAACAAACTGAAAGGTAACAGCAGCCGAAAGCTAAAAGCAAGCGACTGAGAGCTAACAGCAAACTGAGAGCTAACAGCAAGCCACTGAGAGTTAACAGCAAGCCACTGAGAGTTAACAGCAAACTGAGAGCTAACAGCAAGCATAGAGCTAACAGTATGTCGGAAGCTAATGGAAGGCCTAAAGCTAATGGCCAGCCCAAACAAACAGCAACCTGAGAGCTAACAGCAAGCTATAAGCTAATAACAAACTGAGAGGTAACAGCGGCCGAAAGCTAAAAGCAAGCCACTGAGAGTTAACAGCAAACTGAGAGCTAACAGCAAGCATAGAGCTAACAGTATGTCGGAAGCTAATGG
>JABFDZ020000118.1:10247264-10272453 GCA_019775955.2 Pollimyrus isidori | reverse complement strand
GCCTTGGCCTTTTTGGACAGGGCTTGTGTTTGTGTAGGAGGCTTGAAATTCAGAGGAACATGGGGAGTAAGGGGGGAGAGGCACCGCGTGCGATGACAGTCCCAAAATCCTCCCAGGATGTAAACGCTGGCTGCAAAGAGGTGTCCGGAAGAATTCGAGAGGTCAGCCAAGGCCGATGAATCATTAACTCACCTTTTTAATCTCCAATGCGAGGGTGAGCTACAGCAGTCCAGTGGCTTTTAGGGCACGATGGGAAGGAGGAGGAGACCCTACCCCCCCAAGAAAAACCGCAAGAGAGGGACACAGGAGGGAGTGAGCTCCGCTGTGCTGTGCGCGCTGAAGCTCGCGGTACAGGCCCGTTTGCGTCGGCGTCCGTCCCACCAAGCGGCCACAGCCGAGTTTTCCGAGCAGACGCTGACTGCAGAGTCCTGGGGGTCTAGAGGAGGGATCCAAAGCTTTCTTTCCATCGACTTTCCTTTCATTCCGTGGTCACGCGGCACCCCCCCGCCGCCACCGCCGCCGCCACGCCATCCGCCACGCGGCCTCTGGTGGCTGAGAGAGCGAGATCACCCTCCTGACAGGCGCTGCAGTCCGCGGCTGCCGAACCCGCGCGGCTGTGAGCAAACCTCACGCTGACGGAGGCGAGGAGAGGAGGACAGGGCCGGCACATCATTCAGCGGGAGGCCGTCCTCTCAGGAGTCTGCGCGGCTAAATAAGTTTTGATTGTTTCCATTGCTCATTAGGTCGTCAAAGGCAGCCGGCGGGGGACCGGCAGGTCCCTCTAATTTTAGCAGTCGTGGAGGTCTGGCAGTTTTACAGCCTCTGCTCTCAGCAACGACGGAGCCGCTTCACAACAAGTCCTCCATTCTTACAGGGTCTCCCCCAACAACCCGCTGCTAATTAGCATTCACTGCAGCCCGGCCCCCCCGCCCCCGAGCACCGTCCCCGCAGCACAAAACCCCTTTCAGTGCACACCCGTAACAGCAAACCCCCCCCCCCCCCCCCAAACCAACGGAATCAAGAAATAAATGAAAAACCTGTTTTTCCGTCTCCCTCACTAAACTCACAGTTAGCTTCCTACTGGTTTCCCCATAAGATCCGAATGTGTCCTTGTTGGACTTGAGGTTAAAAACAAACAAAAAAAACCAACATGTGGAGAGACTGTGAGTCAAGCAGAAAGGGGGGGGGGCAGAGGGGGGAGCCGAGGGGGGGGAGATGCAGGCGAAACAGGAGTGGGGTGCTATGTGGATCATCTTAAATGTCAGCTTTTGTACAGCGATGACATTTGAGCTCGTAAACATTCCCCGTTTCACTTTGATTGCACGTCCAGCAGCTAAGGACGACCGTAAAAGTCCAGAGTCAGCGACAGGATCAGACGCCTCCTCGTAATCATCACTGATATGACTCATTTTTAATCTTTACATAATTTTCCTTGTGTAAAGGCATATAAATTTAATCCCACACACATCTCATGTATCTAAGTCCTTAATAAAACCAGCAATATTATACTAATAATAACTGACTATTTTCTCACTAGCTAGTAGTAATGGTATATACAGTAAAAATGTATACTGTTTTTACTATTTTTACTATAAAGTTGTTATACTAAAACATTGGTACTCCTCTGCAACATGATATGCAAGCTATTAATGGAACGTTTTGATATTCTAACCCTGAACACAAACTCCCACGAAGCACTGATAAAATAAATAATGTTTGGAAGAAAAACATCACAAACACACCCATAACCTGCACATCGGAGTGTAACCTGCAAAAGCTATAATTCTGTAAATACCCGACTTAATCCAGTTTGTGTACTGATGTTAGATGTTGTTGAAAACAATCCTCTAAAACTGTGAAAATTAACACCTCCCCCATGTAACCTTAAGAAGAAGCTCAGTATCTTGAATTACAGCAGTAGCAGCAGCATTTGCACCTTAACTCTGTACAGCTAAAACAAATAGGCAGAATTGTTGTCCTGGTGATATGCTGATTTTGCCTACACTTGAGGCAGAAAACAGACAAAGCCTGGACTCTTGATGTCTGAGGCATACACCCTAAGTAGGTACTGGCTCATCGTTACCATTCAGCTGAAAACGAATACTTATCACAATATTGCGTCCCCATAAGGATAGGTATACCCACTCCCTCACACACACACACACACACACACACACACACACACACACACACGCAAATACAAACAGCCAAAAGGTTTTGTAATGAGAATCTGGGATATTGTGCTCCTATTGCTACACCATAAATATCAAAGTATAAACAAATCATGTAGATTTTAGCAACATCATTTGAGTGACATAGAATGGTGCTGTATTTACTCACTTCAGTCAAAATACACAGCACACAAATATAATACTTCCGTGTTTAATGCACAGTAGGTAAACATTTTGTAAGAGCACTGCTGTATGGTTGACTGCACTGTATGTATTTACCCCTTTTCTCATGGTTCCTGAATGGCTGACACTCCCAGCAGCCTGTAGCATGCGATAAACAGGGCACACCTCCTGCAGACACTTAACCACCTACTCCTCCGCTCGCCTCTGAATGCGTTTGGAGCTTCACTGGGCGTTTCTGCTGGCCCCAGCTTCGGCTTGCACACGCCCAGCCAAGGGTAGGCATCGCTGCAGGGCGAGGTGGAGGTAGAGCACCTGGCCCCGCCCACCCTGCCCACCCAGCCCTGCATTCCCCAAGTCTCCTTGGCAGTGAAGGCCAATGTGACAGATCATGAACCAAAGAGACTCTACAGATCAGCGCTATGCCTTTTGCGAGGCTCCAATATGTCTTACATTCATATTAATGAAGAGAAAACACTATTAAATCATTTAAGAGGCCTATGGATGCATAATTCTCACAACCAAACTCAATCACCACCCTGATTTTGTCTTCTTGCACGCTTATTGATGCACTTTGCTAGACACTGATTAGCTGTAGATATAATACTTCCAAAAAAATGTACTTTCTTGTACTTACCAGGAAAGATGTGACAAAGCTTCCAAATGTTTTCTTATCCCATAATGTTTCTTAAAATTGACATATATCTTCTGCACAAATATGCATCATGCTGCACAGTAGTAGTAAATAAATATTTAAACGAACATCTACGTAACTATGACCTGACAAACACATTCTTCATCTCCCACAAAAAGGCTTGTTTTATTTAAACCTAATTGCCTTTCCAGATTGTCCACACCTAGGACTTTCCCATCTGGTTAACACCCCCCAGGGGGCGGGAAAGTGACAGGCACTGTGAAGAATGTCTCACCCGTGTAATGGACGGAGCGGCGCTCTCACCCGATGCCACGGTAGCCTTCAGAGCATACAGCTCAGTCACTGACTCACACTTCTATCATTAGTATTTCATTTAATTATTCAACCAAAGAACATGAATGAACTGTAGTAAGTGAGAGGATTCTTTTACCCAAAAAGACCAATAAAACATTACGGCAATTTATTTGACCATTACCAAACACTTACACAGTAAGGGTGTGTGTGTATGTGTGTGTGTGGGGGGGGGAGGTAAGAGGAAAGCAGAGTACCTGGTGCAAACTGTGGGGGTAACACCCAAACGCTGCTCAAAGGCAACACTCGAACCACCAACCCTGGCGCTGTGAAGCACAAGGACTGACCCGCCCCACCCTGCCATGCCAGCCCTCAGTGACTTATCTTTGCTCACAAATTGAACATCAAAGCCCTTCAGAGGCTTACAGGCAGACTGTTAGTGAAAGCCTAAAACCAACATTCGAAAAGCAAAACGGAAGCACTTTCTAGGTGTTCCTGTTATTTCTGGTCAGTGGGTGTGTTGGACTTCACTAGAATGTTGCTTGGTGCGGCTATTCTTAGCATTCTGCATAACAACAACTGCAGTTGAAGATTATCTTTGACTACCACCAGAATAACCTTGTGCTTGAGAGTATTCAGTTCTTAACACACATTAATATCCAAAAATAAACATTCAAAATATCAGAACACACATGCTTCTTGAATTTGCATTATTGATAATAGAACATTTAAAATGTGCTATAAAGCAATGTAACAACTTCAAAAACCTTTCCAAACATCTTAAAATAATTCACATAAAAGTATAAGTGCAGCACTGAATAAACAGTCCTGAGTCCTGAGAAATTAGAGCAAAATCAACGTTTCAAAGACTACAGCTGAACAAGACAACTCAACACCACATACTACATACTGCTCCGAACTCCACTTCCTCTTTTGCTAGAGAAATACTAGACCTCATTTTTCAACTCTATATTTCCCCTCTAAACAATTCTCTGAAATTGCAGTTCAGAAAAAGAGATTCAGAGATATCTGATTCACATGAGGAATCATTTTATACTGAGCCGAGTGGACAGACGGGGGTCAGAATTTTAACCAGCTCAGGATGCGCCATAATCTAATTTTATGATAGTAAATGTCACCATAAGTAGCAAGTCCCAAAGTTTTCACACCGACTTTCATTTTCTCTCAGTTGTTGAGAAAAGAGCAGCCTGCTTCCTCACACAACAGCGGACACCCAACAGCTCCGTGTTTCGTGCCATCGTACTCCGCTGGCGCGAAGAGGCGCGAAGAGGGGCACAGCGACGCGGCCCGACGCGATGCCACTGTCAGTGCCGCGGTTTGTGAGGAGGTAACAAGCGCGAGATAACAAGGCTGAGCTGGAAAAGCAGTCAGTTGAAAGAATGACTAAAACAGACGGACTGACCAAGGCAGACGGACCAAAACCTCAAGATATTCAAATTGCAGACTGTGTTTGCCAACCATAAGACCGAGCTTGGAGCCACAGCATTCCACCTAAAAGGCAATGAGTCCTGGTCAACCACTACAGTCGAATGATTAACCAGAGGACGGTTTTTTTGCTCCAGATATCCGATTCCTCTGAATTCATTTTAATGCACACGGAGAGGATGTGTGACAGAGAGGCCTCACCAAGGACACCTTGCACATTCTGAGCTCCCAGGCAAAGAAGAGAAGCTGCAGAGATGTCAGCCTTGCATGTTCCTTACCACAGCTTTGTGGCTGATTACATTATATCCACCCACCACGTATCAAACAGGCACTGTCGCTAAATTAAAATAAAAATAAAATGATGCATTGATACCATAGGGCAGGGGTCATCAACTCCAGTCCTGGGGGGCCGGAGTCCTGAGTACCTTTAGTTCTTTCCCTGTTTCACCATAAATGATTCGGCTCAAGAGCTGTTTGGTAATTAGCACAAGGAGTTGAATCAGGTGTGTTAAATGAGGGGAAATCCAAAAATGTGCAGGGCTCCGGCCCCCTAGGACTGGAGTTGATGACCCCTGCCATAGGGCATATGGTAGGGTGCTGGTTTATTCTTGATTTTTAGATTCCTGCTTACTGGTAGTCTTATTCTGTAAGCTTTTCTGCCTAAACTGAAGTGACTCAATATAGTTGTCAATAGTGCATGAACTATGACAAAGGTTACTGCATACAGGAGAACCATCTTTGCGTGATTTTTCTCCACCGGAAACACATTATTCAGTTTGGATTACATTAGCAATTCGGCCTATTAAAGGATTTCTGTAGTAAGCCTGAAGATCAAAACATTGAGAAAAAGCAAGCATACAACTATTTGCTCACTTTTTTGCTTATACTCAATGTTTTGCATTTTTGGATTTTTTTTCTGATTCCTCTGTATTTTGTGTTTCCTTAACGTTTTTACGTTTTGCTAATGTGTTTCCTAATTTATTTATGTTCTATTTTTTTTTGTAATGTATTAAATATTTTTGCACTTAATTTTTTTTTTTTTTTTACATTTTTAAATGTTCAATTACTGATGTTATGTTTTGCACCACACAGGTGTATTAACAATAACAGTTGTTTTCTTTAGAGAAATGGTAAGACTAAGAAAGTAGTAAGCAAAGCATTCTGAAACACTGAGTGCTGTGCACTTCATAGAATTACACGGAATCCTGCTGTTGGCAAAAATGTTCAATATTTTCCAGGAAACAGCTAGTCATTCACCACATATGTAGCTTCAGAGCATCGTCATCAAAAACACTGGGGCGGGACACGGCACACATGTGCATACGGCCCCGTCTCCAGGCACTGCGGCTGAGTAACGACCCCCCCCCTGTGGAGTGCCTGGGACGTCTCCATGCCGCGGCGGCAGCGGAGGGCGCCGTGACCCTGCAGGACGAGCAGGCTCCGGGCAAATGGCCCTCACAAACAGAAAGTGGCCACCGGGGAACAAAAGCCTTGGGCTCCGCTGGTGTTCTGGCGGCAGGACAGGAAGGCGGTGGCAGGACCCGCCCTGCGCTCGGGGGCTGTCTGGCAGGAGTCCCACCACCTCGCCAGGCTTTCATGGCGAAGACAGACGGCTGCCGTGGCACCGGCACACTTGTGCTTTTGCCGTGGTTTACCGTCTGACATCAATAGTACCCTAATTACAGCAAATTCATGGCATAACTATCCAAAATTCACTGATGTTACCTTAGAATTTGTCACTCGAGATAATACGTAACAAAGAAACAGTACAAGCGTTTTTTCAAAATCTCCCCCGTTCCACTGCAACGACAGATGATGGTAATAACTGGCACTCTGACTAATCTTAAGCTTTGTGTTCCAAACCCTCCTGTTTCCGTATTGAACCACACAGTCACAGTCATTTTCACACGGTTACACACAGACATCTTTTCACCCTTTTAGCACAGAGTCTGTAGAAAGATGTACTCAGAATCTCTAGAAAATAAGTTTCTTTTTCCATATTTTCATTAAAATTTATGCAGCAGATTATTGACGAGAGTCTATCGTAAACTCAAACCAAGGACATAAGTTAACTTCCATACACTGTGATATTAATATGCAGACCCAATGAAAGCAGAGCAAGGCTATTAACACTTCTCAAAATGTGTTATATATCTAAAAATGAGAACTTTCATGCCAACATCAAGCAGAAAACGACTGCTATATGAAAATAAACTTAATCAACATTAATTTATTTCAGAGGAATCTCATAGTTCCCACATTAGACATGCTCATTGCACGCTTTCGAGAGCTTAAGGCTCTGCACAGTTTTAGCTGTCCGATACCCCGAGGGCACATATGGTCATAATAAAATGCCCCAGAGGGATCTCCCCCACCCTTGAAACTGCCTTCATATCACAGAAATTTCATTAAGAGCAGGTGAAACTGTTATTCTGAGATTTATCGTGCTGGTTCCTTTGGCGAGTACCGCACACAAAAATGAATTTACACTTTAATGCCACCTGCCAGCAGAGTAACAACCTTATCTGATTGATGTGAGTCAATATTACATTTTGGACAAAAATACTGAACACTAAAAGTAAACCTGAATGAGCATACTGTGTGTTGCCAATGTACCATTTTAATGTTCAAAAGCTAATGCATTTCTCAATATCAAAGTCAGTCCTCGTAAAAAATATCTCACCGGCACAGGCTGCAGAGCGTTCCTCCTCCTCGTCCAGGAAGAGCACAAGCTGTTCCTCAAAGACCTGAGGAAGGAGAGAGGAACACGAGGCCGATTCACAGCAAGGTACCTCTGGGCTTGGAAAAGGGGGGGGCGGGGGGGCAAGAAACACAGAAATAGCTGCCTGTACACCAATAATCAAGGGAGGTGTGAAGCAGATCTGATCCGGCGGTCCATTAGCAAGACCCCCTGCCTTCTGCACACCTCTCAGGCAGAGCGGAAGCTGGAAAACACAGGCGCCACTTAGCCGTCATGGCGACCGTGCGGCTCCCTGACACGCCCCACAATCTACGCATTTTATGCACAATATAAAACAATATGCTGCAATGTGACTATATAATTCGTGGCAATAGATTGTATATAGCGTTGACTCTTTTCAGGCATTTGCAGATTAAATCCAAACCCCAGCTGTTTTCTGACCTCCTCTGCTAAAGAAAATGACTGCCCTGCTGCCAAACCACCGGTCACGCTGCCCTCGGGAGCAGCACCACCTGGCTGCCCTCAGCATCTACGCTCCACTCTTAAAATCTGGACTCTATAATTAGGAGTTTGCCGTTTTGTTCATTTGGTTTCCTCTGCCGGTCCCAGGAGGATGGCCACCCCTGCTAAGTCTGGCCCCTCCCAAGGTTTCTTCCTTCTAGGGAGTTTTTCTTGTCACTGTTGTCCCTGGCTTGCTCACTGGGGGCTTTGGGCGGGGATAATGTATAGCGCTTTGAGACAATGTCATGTGGTGAAAATGTGCTATACAAGAAAACCTTCATGTAACTGAATGGAACAGAAAGACTCCTTCATACTAAGGGCTTATGGATAACTGTTTAACTTGTGCCAAACAGGCACCTGTTTTCATTGTCAAGTGACACTGAAAAAGTACTGAGAAGAGCAAATACTGTACAGATATTTGTAGACAAAGACTGGTGTCAGACTTGGATGAACAAACAATCAGCCTTACATCCACGGCCTTATTTAAACAGCTCCCCAGTACAGAGGCGCACAAACCCAGAACTGATTGATAACCTGTGAAAGGATTATTTTTTTCATGCCTTGTCAAACACTCTATATGTTAAGGCACCCTAGCCTTCCGTCAGCTTTGCAAGCCTGCCTCCAATTTCGCCCAGAGGAATAAAGCTGTTTCCTAAGTTTTGCTGCTTGCGTATGGAAAACTCTACATCCACACCATACCCGTAATTACTGCCAACATTTTCCCATTAGGAAAGTTTACATTTAATTATCTGAGCCATTGTTGAACTCTTCCCCGAAGTAGGTTCACTACTTAATGATTAAGAAACTCACAGAATATACATATGAACATGGTGTTGGACGCAGTGTTTTTCCTTGTAGGTACAGCAAGTCATACTCACATTATCTTCCAGCGCATGATCAACTCTGCATAAATCTTTCTCAAAATCTGCAGGACAACAAGGGAAACAAATCATGTGTGTGATTATTTTGCATTACGGCCATCAATTATCATCCTGGTAACGATGAGTCATTGTTCGTACTGGGAACATTGAACCTGTACAAATAATTAAGTACTTATAAAAACAGCGATAAACACCGATCCACTATTGTCAATAAGTCATTTCACGTGCTGTGACTGCGGTTCCAGTTCAGTTTCTGGTAAAGATTTCAGATCCCATTCCATCCCGGATAACAAATTGCAACATGCTAAAACTTTAAAAAAAAAAAAAAAAAAAAACCTTTATATTACATATGCAGAGTGACTTCCAGCCCAAAGGGAACAAGGCCGAAGGACCGTCTCATCGTTCTTACGTGACGTGACGTGACGTGACAACAGGAGACACAGAAGACACAGGATCGACTTACTGCAGGGAGCAGCCTACCAGCTAATGGGCTGCAATCAAACCTCACGTTACTATGGCTACTTGCAACAGGAACTTGGGTCCGTAATAGAGAGCGACAGCATCCCTGTGTGGCACAGCTACAGATAAACTACGCGCTGGGCCACCCAAGAGCGGCTGAATGCGTTCGGTCCTGGGCTGGGGATGTTAGGGAAACACTGCTGAGATTTCACAAAGGACCTTCTGTGTCTTCCACAAAATGTAATAAACACAGCAATTCACTGAGGTCCCTGCGCTGCCAAATCTGTTATCATGCACAGGGGGGGCTGGCTTCATGAAATTTAGTGGTTACTGACCAAGAGCCAGAGAGAAGCCCTCACTATCTGAATTAATTGAGTGTGAGGGTAACTGTGGCTTGGAAACTACATGCTGTAAACTGAGTTTTGCTTGTTTGTTAGACCGCCAGAAGTGCATATTGTGCTTTAGCAACAAAGTCAACGGAATTTATAAATAAGGCATAAATATATTTGACCGATTTAAATACAACTGACGTAGGAAATATCTGACTGAGGGGAGATATTCCAAGATATTTCAGTTAATCCATATGACATAAAGTACGAAGCCTGGGCCACAAATAACCAAGAGATGACATTATACTTTTATCACAAGGCAGCCATTTCTAGGCCTAAATCCACATTGGATGGGCCAGCACACACAGGGGGTACGATTCTCCCTAATCTCTGTGAACAGTGCATGGTCTCTTCATGCAGTTGGCGACTGGGTTAGGGAGCCGCGAAAAAGTCAATGACAAAATTAAACAAACCAAATATATTCATCATTTTCACTCCATAAAAAAGGGAATGTACAATATATGTATCTGTATCTCTTTGTACCACAGATACTTTCCTAACCAAGTCCTGGGGGTTCCCAGAAGGTCCCAGCTCCCTGCCAGACAGTCCACATTTTAAAGAGCAAAAACATGGACTGTCTGCAGGTCCCCAGGGACTGCACTGGAAACGCTACTTTTACACAAGTACACTTTACAGTGAGTGCAATAATATCATTTACGGTGCTTGTTTACATTCTGTATGTTCCTCCAGCGTTCTTTGCCATCACGATAACTGCACGACCACAAGCAGGCTTCAAGTGAAATTCAAGAATCATAAAACTAATCACAGATTTACTATCAGGTGAGACATAACTGTTGTGGTCTGCAAAGAATGCAATGTAAACTGTACACCTGGCTAACAGAGGCATGTTGATATGCAGCTTTCATGTCAGTAAATAAACAGATATAGAGAATTACACACAATTATCTCTGGACATGTTAGTGAAAAGCTGATGGTGCCCCACATATAGGTTGTAGTGCAGTCTGTTAGTTTCTAGCTACAGTGTGTCAGCACCCGGCAAAATATGTAAAGTTCAATATATGTCAGGTTTAAAGCCCGCCTGACTCTGTCCTACATGTCCTGTTTTTGGCCAGCATGTGTCGCTGTTCATTTTGTCCCCCCTCCCAGTTGTAGCCCTGAGCCCTTGTGTGTTTCCCTGTTTTCCAGGTCACCGCACAGCTCATTAGCTTCACTGTGTGCCTTGGAGGCTGTACCCTCCAGTTGTGGGTTATTCTGTGTTTACTGGGTTTTTGTTTCCTAATGTTTATTACTTTTGTAACCTGTCGGATTTAAGATATCGCAGTTTAAATGGACTTCACGTTCGTTCACTTCCATTTTGCCCAGACTACCTTAAACCCCACAAGTTGCCCCAATAAGCCAGTAACCCCGCTTCATAGTACAGGCCCCCAGTGTTGTAACCCTGGTGTTTGATATGCATTTGTCATTTAGCGTTACCTTTTCCACCTGTTTCTTGTTGTTCCTGTACCTCCCTTGATTGGTTAACTGATTATGAGCTACACCTGTCCCTTGTTTGCCCTGCTTTCCTGTGTGTATTTCAGTGCCTGCCCTCACTCTGTTTGTTAGTCAGTCATCGTGTAGATGGTATTGTATTTGTGGCCAGATTTCTTTGTTCTGTTTCCCCAGCGTATTTAGTTCAGGGTTTCTTTTAGTCAATTGTTGTTTTTTTGTGAGTGTGTTTTTTTTTTTTTTTACCCCTCTTGGCCTTTTATCCTGTGCCTTCCCCCTTGAGTTCAGGTTTAATTAATAAGCCTATTTTGTCTTGGACGTGCTCACTGGATCGCCACTTCTTTTTTCTGCCTGCGTCATGCGGCGCCATGACAAAATGGTCTTATTTGAAGCAGTAAATAAGCAATTATGTAACAGTAGGTACCCGTGGAGGTCACTGATATTGATCTGGCAGATTAACACGGAGCCCTGCAAAAGATTAAAAGTGTTTATTTTCTAAACCATGGAAGGCCAGCACCTCGCTAAGATTTCACAGAAGCCAGGTTATTCTCAGTGAAGGGAAATAATCAGTCTTCAGATTTCTCAGTATAAAATGTGCAGGGCTGCTGTTCTGCTTGTGTAGCGCCTACTACAGATCAGTCCATCGCTCTGTTTTTTCTTCACCCACATGCCCACAGAAAAACTCGGGATCGTGTTCAGACTCAATAACACTTCCGACCACCCATGCCTTCTGCCCTGAAAAACGGTCATCGGAAAATGATAAATATTTCGATAAACATATGCAACCTTCATTTTGTGCACTGACAGATATTTTCAATACTTGTCAGATTTCTGCCAGGATTTTTTTTAAGCTGCACATACACATACAGATTGTCTTGGCTACAGATAGTCAGAATGACAGAGTGCATATGCAGTATAACTGCCAAACTGCTAATTTCTTAACCCCAGCCCAAACAACCCATCACAATTGTATGAGCCACGCACAATTTTGGGATATGTCTGAAAGTGTTAGGAATAAACATGAAAAGAAAAGGAAATGTCACAAATATATAAAATTCCATTACACATACAAGCAGTCATTGACTGTCCCTTTTTACATTGAAAACAAAATGAATTATTTAAATTCAAGAACATAGATCTTCTAAACCTTACTATAGGCTTGACACATGGCAAACCCCACACCAAATATAAAAACTACCTGTAGTCTTTGTGACGCCTTTGTCGTCATCTTCTTCAGATGCAGTGTGCTGTCCAGTTTGAGAAAGTGCTTTGATCTAAGGGAGTTTCACAGTAAAAAAATGTTAGTAGGAACTGTGTATGATTGCGTAGTGATTTTCCGACTTGTAAATTATCATTTGACATGCTAGTACACTATACTGGATAGTAGTGTACTGTAAAATTTGTTAATTTCCACTTTGAGATTCTATTACATAAATAGTTATTAAAAAATAATTCTACACTTACGAATTACTTCACATTTGACAAAAATTAAAAGTAAAGAAAAAGTAAAATCATGTTAGTAAAAACAGGAAGAGAAAATATTTTCTAATATTTCTGCAAAACCTGCCTTGTACCTTTGTAGGTTGTGATGTGGCACAGTACGACAGTGTTACAGGAGAAGCTGCATGGAGTCGGAGCGATTCAGACGGCTGCCACTGCGAGTGCCGGGCTCACCTCTCTCAGGAAGGGGTCGTCCTTCAAGTGCTTCCTCAGCAGCAGAATCCCAGCCTGCCGGTTCCTGTCTGAGGCCCGCTGAAGCGTCAGGGTCAGCCTCTCCGATTCGTGGCAGAAGCGAAGCAGTCGTGAGCCGTCGGCCCAGACCTGCGACACCCCGGCCAAGGGCGTGGTCAGTGGGTTTGGGGGGCTGGAAAAGGAGCGGAAAGGAGAGCCATTAGCGCGCAAAAGCCTTGAGATGTCACACGCGTTCGCTTGGAAATCTTGCAGATTCAACCTTGGGACGATATTACGTAGAAACGTTCTTTTGTTTAATATTTTCATGTTTTATGTTATTATCATTTAATAAATAATAATAATGCTTTCTCATAAATCAGATTTATCAAACAAAATTGTTTAGAAATTACCCGTTGTGAAAAGACTGCAGCTGTGACATCATATATTCCCCAGTACTGTCACGGTTTTTTTTTGTTTAGTGAGCCTAGTGCAAATGAAGCAGTAATATAATAAGGAACACGTGCTCTGCTGTTGCTATCCATTATATAACCTGTAATGTCCATTATGACTTAAAGGGACTATATTTGACAGTAATCCTCCCTAACCTAATCTTTTGACCATTCTTCTCCAATACTGAATGTAACTTCATTAAGACTAATCAAGTAGAAGGAATATATCCTTCCAGTTATTGTTCTCTGCAAAAATATCCAAAAATCCAAAGATTCCACCAGTTCCAACTACTGATTTCTATGTGCTCTTAAAATGCTGGCGTCTTATACCTTATATAACATAATATACATCTTTTTTTTAACTCCAAATGTTATTGCTTTACTATGTTTATAATGAGGCTGGACACTGTTGCATTTCTTGATAAATCCATTTTTATACCCCCCAGGGAATTTACATGAGAAATATATACATCACTGATCGACTCAGAAAGCATACCTGATTTCAAAGAGCCTCTATATCAGTGGAGAAATGACTCACTTTGTCAGTAGTTCCAGTAGGGCCTGCTGCCTGGACTGTTCTGCCAGCTTCAGGGGAGTGTCCCCCTCCTCATTAGGCAAGGCCACAGCCATCAGGCCCCCGGGCTGACACAGGAGGAGCTGCAAGACGCAGGGGAGGCCCAGTCGCACGGCAATGTGGAGCAGAGACTCCCTGGGTTGCAGTTCTGTGAGAGAGACACACCAGGATATACTAAAGATCAGGAAGCTTCATTACATTCTACAGGTTACGTGGGGCAGTTACCCTATGCTGTTTCCTGGTTAGTAGTATTTCCTGTTAAGTATTTTATTTAGTATCCCCTATCATGTAGCTTTCCTGTGCTCCTTCCCGCCTTTAGCATTGTGCTCCTAGTGTTTTTCCATGACTGATGAAACAGAAGTTTTGATCCCTCATGGTCCCGAATTTCCAGTGTCTCTGTTGTCATTCTCCCTTTTCTCGCAGCCGCTATCTGGATTATCCTTCCTCTGTCATGACCCACCTTAACATGCTCACAAAACCATTGGCGCAATTCACATACAAACACGTTGTGAGTGGCGTTTGCCACCTTGGTTAACACTGCTGACAAACATCGCTGGAACCGGGGTTTGAGTTTCTGTCCTAGCTCCTTATGTGTGGCGTTGGAATGTTCTCCACACGTTGTCGTGGGGTACACTGCCCCCCCAACCCCCCCTCACTGTCCAACAAAGACCCTGGCTCAGGCTGACATAACAAACAGCTGGACATCTCATTTGAGGTTCCCTACAGGGATGCCAGGAGAAATACGCACAAGAGGCATGGTGCAAATCCAATAGGGACTCTGCTTTTATAGCCATGACACTGTTCCCTTAGTTCAATCTCTAACATGAAGTGGTCTGGATGCTTTCAAAATATTGTTCTGCCTCTTGTCAATAAAGGCTTGGCTGAATATAGGAAAAATAAGAACAGAAAACCAATATCTGACTCCACATAACACAGTGAGGACTCTTTACCATTTTGTGTTTCATGTTCCTTATCTATGCTCTGAATTCTTTAGAAATCTTATGTTCAGTAAGGCCAAAATGAGCAATACATCTGAACAATTCTGCTTTAATAATACTAGGCACTTTATTGATCCCTGGGGAGAAATTGTCTTTATGCCTCCCTCAACTTGCTCTTTGTGGAGTAAGTTGTCTGCAAAGGGCAGCCACCTGTAGCAGCGCCCAGGGAGCTGGGGGTTAAGGGCCTTGCTCAAGGACCCGCAGACGTGCTGGTGCTGGGTTTGAAGCTGTGACCTCATGAGAACAGGCACACATGCTTAACCCACTGAGCCACATGCTGCCTCCTGAATGAAACCAGAGAGCAGCACCTTGCTCAGGGTACCTCAGTGGTCATTTGTTGGTCAGGGATTTGAACCAGCAATCTTTCATTTACGAGTGCACTTCCCTAACCATTGAGCCACCGCTGCCCACTATAATTATGCTGTAGTTCGATAATGCAAATGCGATTAAAGGTATTTCTACAACTAATTTCCCATTTTACTTTCTTGTTACATTAATTCGAAGATTTATTTTTCAATTTTGTTATAAAGAATATTACAATTTTTGGTAACACTTTCCTTGAAGCAGTCTACATAAGGGTGACATGTAACTGACATAAGAATGACATGACATATGTCATGCACATTAATGACACATTACTGATGAATATGACTGTTGTCATAATGTGTCATTCAGTGACAACAGTGAAGTATATAAACATCAATAATGTGTCATTAATGTGCATGACATGTGTCATGTCATTCTTATGATGGTTACATGTCACCCTTATGTAGACTGCTTCAAGAAAAGTGCTGCATAAGTTTTAAAAACACAGACACTCACATTGAGTGACATCAGCTGTAAAACCAGCCATTCCTGTCTAAAAAAGATAACTAAACATGCACAAACAATTGCCTGAGTCATCTGTATCTTGCTCTCTTTGTTTTTGCTACTTTCTTTAGACAGTACAGAGTAACCTCCTCCCACCACCGCAATAATACACCCGGGTCCCCTGTTGTCCAATGAAAACGCATAAACTCCAATAACCCCCATTTAGTCAATCAGGTGACTGAAAATTAGCACAAGGCTCACTTAACAAGACTGTTCATGTTTTCTATACAAAATATCATTCAACACCAATACTTAAAATATATTTACTGTATGCGTGTCATTAAATTGGAGAAAGTTTCACTAGAAGGAGGCTTTCAACCCCAGCATAGTCACTCTGTCAGATTTTACCAGGAGGACTGCAGCAAATGAAGCATCCATCAGCTAATTCAATGCGACGACGCGGTACAGGCCACTTACAACCTCGGCGGTGAGGCCGAAAGCAGCCACTGCCGTGTAAAGCATTCCGCGGATCCTCGGACGCTCATGCTATTCTTCTTCCCGCAGAGCAGACGATTTGTCACAATGCCATTTTATTAGCATAGATGCTCATTCTTTTTTTTTTTTTTACATATACCGCATCTGTTTTCTCTTTCTGACCTATAATAACCAACATCATACTAACAAAGCAAGCTCAGTTTTAAATGAAAAGAGTATAGTTTAAAAATATTGTAAAGGATTAAAATAAACACCGAAGCATTCCCCAGACAGAGCAGTATTAACAGAAGAACCGTAGCACATCGTATATTAACAGGGAACCACGTCAGTGTGATTAAGGTCTGACAAACCTCCTGCAGTACCATCCATGTGGAAAGTTTTTACTTTGAATTTCTCCAGCAGAAATAATATCCAGATGTACAAGTACTCGTGCTTATGCCAGACTGAAAGTGTACAGAGTAAATACAATCAATCATTCTGAAAGGGAAAGATAATTAAATTTTCTGACCTCTGTTATGATATGCTAATACACAAAAAACCTGGAAACTGTGAAAGCCATTAACAAAACGTACTGAGCTCTCAATGTCTTTTAATAATGCTTTCGATTTTGGACAGGCACAAAACGTAGCATAGGCAGTGCAGTAAGAATACAGTGAAATGTGTGTCAAACAAAATTAATAATTCATTAACCGTATAATGTTAATGAATAACCTGGCATGCAAAGATAGCTGTTTAGCAAACTGCATTAAAAGTGATGAATTCTTGATTTTTAACTCGTGGTGGTTTTAAACAGCCACTGCTAATTTGGAACTGGTAATGGAAAAACGTCATTCAAATGTAAGAAGTTCATAACATTCTTAAACTCATTGTATCTGTATTTTAATATAATCTCATATTTCCAGATTTAATATTTTCTAAAAGCATTATGTATAGTAATAAAAAAATAGTCACAGATCAGTATAAAGTAGAAGAATTAATCATATTTAAACAAGCATATCACACACTGAAAGCAACTAAATGAAGAAAACTAAAAACATACATACTCCATCCAAATTCCACAATAACAGCCTAAGGCAGGAGACAACCTGGACAGGATACCAGATTTCAGAGGCACCAGTTCGCCTCAAACACATGTCGTCGGACCACTAGTGGAAATATGGCAACTAGGCAAATGTGGGGATAACTTGCAAGCTTCACACACAAAGATACACATCCAAAGTTAAGATGGGGACCAACATCACAACCCTGGAGGGGTGAGTGTTCCTCACATTAAAATAAATGGATAAAATTAAATAATGACTATAATTAATTGTAGTAATACACAAAGATCATAACCATATTATCTCTCACTTAGTTATAATCCCTAAACATGCTTTAAAGATTACAGCAGCTCTGAAGGTGATTTAATTTTCACAATAATGTTACATAAATATAGTTCTGGCTTTCCATAAAGGACTCACATTCCACCAAGGATACCATGGCCTTTTTCTGATTTCAGGTTATTCATACAACTTTGAAATACAATTACAACTGTATTATTATTAACATACAGTTACCCTAGAAATGAAAAATAATAGCTGTGTACTTAAAATCAATTTCAAACATCTTCCATTTAGTCATCCACAATTATGAAGACATTGATATGGTACTGCTATGAAACAGAGCCCTATAATTCCATTAAAAAGCAAATCAGATTTGTTTGTAAATAAAGCAAACATACTCAGTTATTTAAACCCAGCAATGGTATTGCAATTTGCTTTTCTATGTCTGCAGTCCTTTCCTAGTTTGATCCTGACTTGACTTCAAAATTTAGATAACTTTCCATCAGTTATCGAAAGCATACATTACATCATTATGCAGAATGGAAGAAAACAGGAAAAAAAATAAACCAAATGTATTAATATATGGCTTCGTGCCAAAAGAATGTACAGACAGTAATGTAGCAGCCTAACGAAATATGGCACTGAAGGGTTTATTGGCTGTTTCATATGATTCCCTGGAACATTTCAGGAAAATGATACAGCAGTTCATATTGAAACCATACTAGTACGTTACACTGCAAATCAATACTTCTCTTTTCCGATACAAACCAGAACAGAAACGTCTCTTGATGATAAAACAGGGTGATGTTTTTTTAAAAGAAAAAACAAAGGGCCCTTTCTCCATTTGAGGAGCATATACTGCGCACGTTTGAATCGACAAATCATCACCCCCCCCCATGAATGACCACCTTATCATGGTGGAGGGGTTTGAACATTCCTGGATCCTAGGAGTGATGCTGTTGGGGGGCTTTCGCCTCCAGGTAGGCTCTCTCAAGGCAAACTGGTCCTAGGTGATGCAGAAGACCCTATGATGGAAAAGATTAAGGACTATATAACGTAACCCAAATTAGGGAGACTGGAGCCCCACCCCGGCGGTCAGGTCTCTACCCATGGGGCGCAGCTGGACCGAGCCTGAAGGAGTTACAATGGTCTTCCCTCCTGAGGGCCTACCACCTGCAGGGGGGTCATGGGGGTTGAATACTTTGTGGATAAGCCAGCCGTCAAAGGCAAGGGCCTTAGCACACCAATCCTTGGTTACTGAAACTGGCTTTAGAAACATGGAGCATAATCCCTCTTGTGGGACAGGAGCCAAAGCTTGTGCAGGAGGTAGAGAGATACCAACTAGATATAGTCTGGTTCATCTGAACATACGGCTCATGCTTTGGAACCAGAGGACTCTATTTCACTCTGAATTTGCCCATGGTGAGAGGTGCCAGGTAGGTGTGTGTTCGTAGCCCCCCCGGCTCGGCGGGATTATGTTTGAGTTCACCCTGGTGAATGACAAGCTTCACAAGGTTTCATGTCGGGAGATGGACTCTGATAACGCTCTACTGTATGTCTATGCACCAAACATAAGCTCAGAGGATCCAGCTTTCTTGAAGACTTTGGGTGAGGTTCAAGAAACCGACCCCAACTAAGGGATTTTAGCGCTCACGTGGACAATGAAAATGAAACCTGGAGGGGTGCGATTGTGAGGAATAGCCTGTCTGATCTGAACTCAAGCAACATTTTGTTGTTGGAATTTTTTGTGTGCATAGATTCTGTTCTTAGCCTAGAACAAATTCAGACAAGAAAAAATTGGGGAATGTCGGAATCTTAGCGAAAAAGTGCATATGTGGGGTTTAAGAATAAATTTGTTCGTAAGAATGGTTGGTGAATGAGGCCCATTGTTAGTGCATGTCACAATGGAAATCCCAGAACCCAGTGGTAGACAGCCTTCCCAAGCTTAGTTAGTTCGCGGGACTCCGAAGCTAACCTGCAGTTGTGGAAGCAAAAACACCAATGTGGGTTGGCTTGAAAGAGATTCTGGTAAACTGTCAGGTGACTCAGAAGGGGGAAGCAGGGCTTTAGCTTTGCTGTTTACAGCAGGGATGGAGTGCTGGTCACTTCAACTGGAGATATCATCAGAGTGTGAAATGAGTATTTCACTTGTGCTGAGGTCACTGAGGCAGTTAAAAAACTACCCAGTGATAAGGCTCCAGGGATGGATGAGATTCGCCCTCAGTTCCTGAAGGCTCTGGATGTTATTAGGCTGTCTTCACTGACACACCTCTTCAACAGTCCATGGAGATCAGGGACAGTGCCTTTGGATTGGCCGACTATAGTGGTGATCTCAATTTTTAAGAAAGGGGATTGGAGGGCATGTTCCAACTTCAGGGGTATCACATTCCTTAGCCTCCCTGGGAGGTCTATACTAGGGTAGTGAGGAGGAGGATCCATCCATTAGTTAAACCTCATTTCCAGGAAGAATAATGCAAATTTTATATCAGTTCCCGGACTCTGGACCAGCTCTTTACCCTCACAAGGACACTGGAGGGTTCATGGGAGTTTGCATAACCAATCTCCCAGTTTCCAGACTTGGAAAAGGCAAATGACTGTGTCCCTTGGGGGGTCCTGTGGGGGTGCTTCAAGCGTATGGGGTGCCATTAGGTCCCTGTATAAACGGAGCAAGACTTTTAATAAGTAAACGGTTCTCATTGCCGGCAGTATCTTGCATCTTTGCTTTTACAGATGATGTCATCTTATTGGCTTCATAGAGCAGTGACCTCCTCCAGCTTACACTGGGGCAGTTTACAGGGGATCAACCCAAGGGCTATGGTTCTCAAGCAGAAAAGAGTGGATCTCCAGGTTGGGGTATGTTATTACCTGGAGTGGAGCAATTTAAGTATCTTGGGGTCTTGTTTACAAGGGAATAATGGAGCGGGAGATCAACCGGTGAGTCGGTTGTACTGCTCTGTATTTGTGATGAGAGAGCTGAGTGAGAACACAAAGCTTTCCCTAAACCTGTTGATTAGGGATATGCCACTCCACATTTTTTCATTACCGATTCAACTCTGATAAACAACTGCCGATACCGATACAGATTCCAATACAAAATCTCTATTTACTTTAATATGCTACTTTAATTCTCTATCTAGTTTTAATGTTTTTGGAAATGGAAAAAAAGAAATGAAGAGATTCAAGCCCTCGGTTTATCTTGCTAATAGGGGTGGGGGGGGGGATTCTCTGAGTATATTGTGGTACACCACATACCATTGTCATCGACCAGTTGGTCACCCATGGATAAACCATTATCCATTAATCATCTTACGATCAACATGGAAATATGCTAATGGGAGGGTTGGGCACCCCTTCATGCAGACTTGAATAAGACACATTCACAGTTGACGAAAGAGATACATAATAAAATCTTAGCATCGCTTATCAAAAACAGATTGTAAAATATGTAGAAAGTGTTCATATTTGCCTTTTGAATTTACTAGATATTGTTTTTCATCTAATTTTCAACCATCTAGTTCAGGGTTATACTGATCCGAGAGCTCACTCCAGGCAACCCAGGGCACAAGGCAGGAAGCACAATGGACAGGCTTTAGAGATGCCAATTAACCTGACTGCATGGCTTTGAGTTACAGAAGAATCTCGGACAACACAGGGAGGACAGGCAAACATCACACATGGGACCTGAGCCCCCAGCCATTGAGGTGTGATGTGACTGGGTCACCTAAGGGATCCTTTATTAGTATCATTTAGCTGCTAAGTAACATGATTACAGAAAGTGATCTTTCTTCATTCTGTGATTTTAAACAGTTGTATATACTACCGGAGTAATTTAACTCCTCCTTTAAGGGAATACACCAACTACTAGCATTATTCCTTGATCCCAGCCACACGTCTTACAAACATTCTCAAAGGTTACCTTCACCGGGCTGGCTTCCGAGGACGTTCCACGAGTATGGATAGTCTAAGTTGGCCATAGCTTGTGTGATACTCTCATCCATCCTTCTACAGCCGTCCTTGTCGCTTGAGCTAAACCTGCCGGCGATGTCCTGGTGGCTGCGGGCACTTAAGCAGTGAGCGTGAGTGACCAGAAACTCGGCCAGCTCCTGAGCATCATCCTGGATGTACTGCACAGAGGCCTTTCCCAGGCAGGAGACAGGCTGCCCTTCAGCGTAGAGATAAGCCATCACGGAAACCATCTCGAAGAGGTTATGGCCTGCAGGATGGCAAACATCACATGCTTACTGGCTAAATTCATCAGTTAAACTACTCACATGTACAACTGTATTATCCTGATGATTCAAAATCATTATTAGTAGATTTGTAGTTTTGGTCAAAATCAAAATAAAAAAATAACTAAAAGCAACATGAACAACATAAACATACCAATGTGAAAAACAGCACTCATGCTAACACCGGTACAGACACAACAAAGCCCAGTGTGTTAGCAAAGTATGGCGTTACTTTTCTGGTATAATTCCCGATTAGTGGGGTGTGCTGCAGTGAGTGGCTCAGCAGCTATGTGCACTGCATGTCAGTCAAAGCCAGTTCCAGGTCCTACACTGTGACGCACGAAGCAAGCTAGAGCAGCAAATATCATCTCCTAGGGCCTGTGCATACTATATCCTTTTATAATGTTCATTAGGTGCACCTTTATAATGCATTTATAATACATTTATAGAATATTAATAGCCAGGATGTATTAACCTCCTGAGACCCCACCCATTCATAAAAGATGTCTTATTTCCTCCAAAGACACAGAAAACCACAATTAACCTAAAACTGAAGGAGACCTTTTTCCTTGGGTCTCAGGAGGTTAAAAAGAAAAATAATGTTCATGCCATTTCACACATACACGATAAAGCTTTTTGAAGTTGTTATGTATTGCTTATAAAATGATTATAATGTTATTAATTTCTCTCATGAAGATTTAAGTATCTGTCTTTATACCTGCCTGCCTTTCTGTCTCTCAGTCATTCTATCTGTCATAAAGCTGTCATGCCCTGTTAGTTGAAAGTATCATGAATCCAACGCTTTAAGACATGTTAAGGTATACTTACCTGCTGCTTATTAATGTTCTAAGAATGCATTATAAATGCATTACAAAGGTGCACTTAATGTGAATTATTACCCAACATTCCTGACATAAAACACTGGGAAACCTGTTAGAATGGCAAACAAAAGCCATGTAACACAGGGATCATATCAGGAATGACTGGTTATTAGGGTACAGGATGGGGCAGGACTGGAATGACGGCCATTTAAAGTGTAGGTGACAATAAGAAAGCCTTTGCAGAAGATGATGAAGAAGAAAAACAAACAAGATAAGGCAGGAAACAGAATCTGCCCCACAAGCAGGGCTCCGGTTAACTAAACCAGTGGTTCACAGAAAAAAGCCCACAAATACCACTGGTGAGACCACATCGTTTGCCACTTGTATAAAACAATCAGTTACAAATTTATACTGTTACCCAAAACAATGGACAGGATTAACCAACCCAGAAAACCCACGTTACCTGACCCTCCCTCCGGTGATGGCCACGCCCCCAGGCCTGCATAAACTATTTTATACTTCTGAATATAGACATATAGAAGCTAGAGGGCTAAAGAGGCCACACGTGCGCTTTGGATGTGCAAGCCACAAACTCTGACCTGTCCGTTATACTGGATATACAGGTTTGACAAAACCTTACATGTGGGACTCACCTGGAACAATGAAGTCCAGGTCACACCCCTCGTCAGCTCTCAGAGCCGTGGTGATGTGGTTTAGAGAAGACCCTTCCAGCACAATGTAGAACTCGGCATCCTCTGGAAGCAGAACCGCATCCACAGTTTGCAGGACAGCACAGACTTTAACCCTCCCCTGGAACAGAAACAGGAGCAGGTTGGGATGCAGAATCTGCCAGAGCCATGAAGCACAAACTTCCTGAAGAGTTAGAAATGTATCTCACCTGCTTGAAAAATTATGCAATGAATGTAATAATCAACATACACATTCGGCTTAATAGTAGCATAGTCACTGTTTTCAGGGGGGGAAAACCAGCAGATTTAAACTGAAATTACAATCCTACACTAACAGATTCACTGATTTTAAAATCGATATTTCAAGATGTATGTATGCATGTGCAATTCAGCGTCACAACTTTCCCATCACGGTCTTGATATATCGCAGGGATTGACCAGGAAATTACTGGAAGTTTATGGAAATTTTTCAAAAGCCACAGATGACGAATAAAGGCCAGAAGGGGACACAACTCATCAATGCATAAAATATACTGTACATACAATGCTGGATTTACAACAGCCTAACATGTCACACAGTGATCTTTGTCTGTCGCATTTCTCATACGTTTTTGCTTCACTCGCATGCCTGCTTCACTCACCAAGGGTACCAAAAAATTTTACCCAGTTTTTCCATACAGCAAGGGGCTCACGTCCCTAACCCCCAAAATGTGGAAGGGTCTGTATGCTGATATTTATAAACATTGATACGTTTCGAAATTGACAATTACATACGTTACATTGTTATAGTACATTGTTCCTATGTGGCAATCTCTAATACAAATACATTCTAACTCCTCAAACACTCCCCGCAACTAGCATAAGTGTGTTAATGTGGAAAGCGAAGGTATGCTACTGAAATTGCGCTTATGTATGTCATCCATAAATGAGTGGTATGCTGTATGGAAAAGAAGTCATATAATGAGTAAGTCAATAACAAGATGAATTGACTGGAACATTGAAGTTCCACCAGATTTTATTCTGAAGGGAAGAGGCCCTTGGGAGCCAATGTGGAGCCAATGTGAAGCCTGGTTGATACTGCACAGCTCCAGATGCACTAAAGACAACATCTCTTTTGGATTTTCACTTGTGAGCCATTCAGAGTGGGAATTTCTGGCAACCTGTCACAAAAGTCTCATCTATCAATCTTCCATAACTGCTTATCCAGAGAAAGGTCACGGGGAGCAGGGCCACTATCCCAGGAAAGACAAGGAACAATCTGGAGGGGATGCCAGTCAATGTCAGGGCTCACGCTCACACACAATCACCCACTATGGGTGGTAAAATGGGCAGAGGACACGCAGAGCGTGCCAACTCCACAGACAGGGCAGGGTAGATATCCAATTAACAACTTTGTAGACATAAGCCTAAAATGCCAAGAAGTGAGACAGAGGTCATTTAACAGAAATTCTGAAGCATTTTAGACTCGGTTACTTACAGAGATCTATGGACGTGAACACAACAGGCATTGATCATCATGCTTTTGTATCTCATTCGTATGTATATGTTTACTTCAGGCTATTTTACCCATATGAGTTGTGTTATCCTATATGTACGTGAGAACAAAGAATTCAGTATTACTGGGCCGAATGCAATCCAGTATGAAGATGTTATGGCCCATATCAGAACTACTGCGTAACTTCTCAATGTAGTCCTCAGATGCTGAACCGAACTAAACAGTTGGTGGCTACATTTTTGGTCGATATAAAAGTGAAAGAATATCTTATATGCATGCCTTCAATTTACAATAAATGTCCTGCAAATTATCACATGAATTCACTGCATGTGTAAAGTTACATGGCCAAATAATAAAAGACACAGTACCTAACATTAATATAGTTTTGTTTGGCAAAGTAACCAGACCAGTATTAAAACTGGTCATTTTTACTCCGGGAGCGGCATGGTGGTGCAGTGGTTAGCACTGTTGCCTCACACCTCTGGGACCCGGGTTCGAGTCTCCGCCTGGGCTTCC
>JABFDZ020000118.1:10233614-10247164 GCA_019775955.2 Pollimyrus isidori | reverse complement strand
GGCCCCCCATCCAGGGTTGTTCCCTGCCTCGTGCCCGTTGCTTCTGAGATAGGCTCTGGACCCCCCGCGACCCAGTACGGATAAGCGGTTCGGAAAATGGATGGATGGATTTTTACTCCATTAGTAATATCCCTTTAAAATCTCTCTGTATTTACTGCTCTATTTGCAGATGAAAGATTTCTGAGAAATAAACAAATAAACGTTACAATAAAACTGAATGAAATGCACAGCTTGATCTTGTTTAGATATATGCGAGCAATACATATTTATTGTGAATTTTCATCTACATAAAAATGCATTATTAACATCACAAACAGAACAAAGATACCAAAGAGAGTTCGATCCGCCAAAGCAGCATAACCCACAGACCTGAAACTGCAGCCTGTTTAGAGGAACACAAACTCTCAACACTTAATAAAATCTCTAGTAGGTGGAGAAGGGGGTTAATGTAGGAGAGGAAGGAAGGATAATTGCATTTAATGGGTAATTACTTGTTACTGTGGAAACCATTCATGACTATGGGAGGATCAGAGGATTACAGAGGAAACACACTCTAGTCTGGTGAACCGTTAGTTCACTAGCTGTTTGTCCGACATCCTGTAGCTCCGAATGAAATTCTAACATTTTCACGATATGGAAAAACAGCTTAAAAATATCTTTGAAATGTATAGTACAGGTCCACCAGTCAATCCATTCATCCAACCTGACAATAAATATTGTTTTGCATTGTTTCGAAAGCTATTACACTTTTGTTTTTAGAAATCCATATTCAGATCATGATGGTACAAAAGTATATTTTTTCTTGTGATTGAATCAAAAAGCACGGCCAGTGGGCCTGTACTTAAACAGCAAACGACGACATCCTATATTCCATAGTTCGGTATGTTCAGAAAAGGAAAGGACTGCGACATTCATTTTGATCCAAACTGACCTCGGCCACACTATACTCATTTGCTCATTTCTAACTTTTTTGTTTGCCCATAATCATCTAGAACCAGCATTTTTTACTTAAACTGAAATAATTCAGCTGATCACATTGTAATTTCACCATATATTATATATGCTATTTTTTCTTTATCTCATTAAAGTACTTGAAGTACAGCCATAACCTTGAAGACAAATGTTTCCACGCCAAACAAAAGCAGCTACTGTAAATATTTCCAGAAGCAATGCCAATAGCAGAAGGTCTGCATTACTGAAACGGCTTTCTAAAAGAAACAAAGCGGTGACCAGGTTAGATCCATACAGACACACTCCAGAACCAAAATGCACACCAATCACTTCCCACTTCTCCGTAAGCACAGCATGCAAAAATGTGTCTTCCTCCTTCTGTCCATAATAATGGAAACAGCTCTACTGACAGAGGTAATGAAACTGGAATCATATTAATAACCATACTAGCAGCCTGCTGATATAATACGTCAGTAAAAGGTCGGCATTCCAGTTTACCTGCCTGGTCACTGTAAGGATGAGTAAAATCCAAGATAATTAATTTAAATGCCAAAGTCAACCTCATTAAAATTTCATTGAAATACCTTTTGTAAAAAAATACAAAAATACTTGCATAGAATTGAGGCAAGATTTTTGCTTTTCCCTATTTGAAACCGTTTGATCATTTTTACTTTTTCTTTGCACTTTCCACGATTCTGAGAACTTCCAAAGATGATAATGAAAAAGGCTCCTTCAAGGACCTTTCATGTTGAAACCTCGAAGCCCCCCCCCCTTTCATCGGGATTGCCTTTCAGGATTGTGTTTGAATCCGTGATTTTCCCCAGCCTTGACCAGATCTTTACAAAGCGTGTTTAGTTTTAATCCATAATTACTATCTGTAGAGGCTGTTAAATACAAGAGGACAGGATAGTATTAGTGGCAGGAACCCATGCCAAAGATGGAGGAGGATCATTCTAACTTACTGAAAGTGAATGAAGGCATCTCAAAAGGCACGGAATTAGCACAGGCCGCGGCGGCGGGACACTCCATGGCTTTTACCGCCATTCACATCCGTATTTGAAATGTGACCACTGCATGACCCCATATCCCTGACAGAACACTTCTCTAACACTTGAGTCTCAATTCATCAACAGACATAAACATTTCAGAAAGAGGTCTTTCTTATATATATTGGACTATAGATAAAAGCTATGTGCTGGTTTTCAGCAAAGATGAGGAAAAGACACATCCATTAAAAGGCAACAGAGCTCACATGCATACGCCGGGAACAGAAAGTGTAAGAGCCAGCAGAAGCCATCGCGATCTCTGATATTTATGGTGATGCAATGTTGTGATGATCATGCTTATTTATACAAAGCTGACTGCATTGCAATGGGAAGCAACCCTTAGAAGCAGGTTCCTTTTGTCACTTGTCATGAGTACTGTGACAGAGACAGAATAAATGATCAGACGACATAACCAGAGACTGTATCTATGGCAGAATAAGATCAGGGATTGAACAAACAGGATTCATCTAGTATCCAAGGTCCAAATTTATTTAGTGTCATTCCTACTGGACTGCTTATGAATGAACTATGATGAAATTATTACGGGCTGCATGCTGTTGCATTACTCATGTATCAACAAGGGCATAACCAGGAGAAAGACTATTAAGATATTTATACATGTGGAGATGCACATGTATTCTTAGGAAGGCACATCACACACTAGAATACAAATTCGTACACGCAAAACAGATCACTGGTTCATAACTGTTTCCTCAGCCCTCTAAGAGCATGGGCTGGCAATTGGGGTGTGGTGTTGCTAATCACTGCAGTGAGAACCATCAATGAAGATGATTTCTCTGAAACAGATTTCCTGCTGTTTTCACTGGAAATGGACACCCACTGGCCCTGGGCTCTTCTATGGGGTGTTGTGTGCTGCACGATTCACCTTTCTGTGTAGGAGGAAGTGTTTCGGGAAGATAATACACAGCTACTATGGCTGGAGAACAGGGGTGTGGTGCAGGGAACAGACACGCATTGTACAGGCTGTAATCAGTAACAGGAAATTCAGTGCCCTTGAAATACAGCACGTGAAATGTAAAACACGATGGGGCAGACATCCTAGTGAAGGTGCTAAATAGAAATAAACTGAAACTTAATAATAGTCACTTCTAATACAAAGTACTTCTTTGTATTGTTAGGAAAATAAATACCAACATTTTAACTGATAGATTACTGCTATCAATAGCAGAGGTACTTGAATTTTATTGAAATTAGCACTTAACGTTAACATATAACACGCACGCTCTTTGTTTCGTTTCAGTAGGTCCTCAGCACCGTTCCCCCACATCCGTCCATTTTCAAACGCACGGTAACACTTTAGCTAGGATGCAGCCATCTCTCCCACATGGAGGGAAGCAACCCTCATCGCATCACTAACCCTGTTTTTGTACCTTCTGGCTATATTCTTGGAGATACTTGTGTATCGCACTTCACCTCTGGCGCCAACGTCATGCTTTTGTCGAAGGCAGCAATGGAGGCTATTCTCCAATATGAAGACTATGACCCCAGCCATCTCCTTAAGAGCCAAAGACCCTTCAGCGAGGCTCCTGCCGTATGATGTCTGCCTTCATGATATACATCATTCAACATTTGACATTTCAGTGAATCCCACGTAAATATGGCAATACCCTTTCCTTGGCAGGCAGCCCAGACGGCATTGAAGAAACACAGCAAGATATTTCTGGCTCCTTGTACACTCTAAATATGTCAGTTTTTTAGGGAAGCACCTTTACCAATATCGAGTCCAATGTTGAACTCATGTACTCGTCCTCATGACAAAGCGCCAAGACCTATGTCACATACCACCTGATTAGGCATTCAGTAGCATCCTTACCGGACGAAATAAATGGGTATGCAGTGCTTAAGTACCTTAAAATCAACAAATCCAAAGCATAGCAGTCTGTAAACTCTGCTGTACAAAACTATCAAGAGAAGGTAAGAAAATGTGTTCATGCGATAGTCATCCAACAACATCTAACAACTAAACATAAGAAAGAGTATGAGGAAACTGCAGCACTCTGCAGCAACTCACCGTGCAGTAAACACTAGCATAAAGAGAGAAAATATCTAACAATAACCCGAGAGCTAATAACAGAAGCTCGTACCCACCATAGGGCAGTAATGCTACACGTATTCATTGTGTGCCTTTGGGTACATCATTTTTGATACACACAATGAAATTAATGAATGCATTTATTGACAAGGGCAAAACAGTTCAGACGTTCAGTACGGAAGACATAAGACTAATTGTGGCTATGGTTATGGGAAGGGCTGGAGAACTCAAAGACCCTCCCACATCACTTTAAGAAGTAGGTGGAGAACATCTCAGTTTACAAATAAATTATTCCGACATTGCAGAAAGAGGAGTTGATAAGACCAAGACTGTCTGTCAGCTCTCCTATACCAAAGTAAGATACATTCAACGCACTAACTCATTTTAGACGGCATCATCCAAGTGTGTGCACAAAAAAGAGCCTCAGCAGGTTAGTGTCCACGTGGCTTTTAAGGTACTTTGCCAGGAAATCATGACTGAACTTACAAAAAAAAACACTAAAAGTAGCCATATATTTCCGAAAGATTCAGAAAAATCAACGTTGCTTTAGGAATACAATGTCGCATTTGCGTATATTGTGGTAATCATTATTTTGACGCACCACCTCTTCAGGGCCCCATAGGTACACATTTCCATTTGTTTTGATTCAACCCACCGTCCAAGACTGGCTGATATAAATTTGACATCTACCACATCTGCTTCAGACAATGCTTCATAAATTATACTACGGCTATTATGAGACATAAGTACGACTGAACGTTACTCAATAAGATAAAGACATAATGGACGTTAGTGGACGTATTTTACCATATGTGCAGAACGCCGGAAGAACCAACACAAAACTATCGCACTACCATTATAGAGGTTTAGTTAAATATGTGTGTTATTGTATCACATAGCGCATATTATTTTTTTATCGCTCAGGCCTAACTGGTGTCATTGTCAGTACTCATACTCAGTCTGAAAAAAAAGTGTCATCACTGAATCCCTACAATTTGTTGAAACAAATACTACTGTAGCATTGGATGACATGTATGAATCGAAGAAGACAAGTTGCTTAGAGATCAGAGCAAACAAAATGTGCAATGCAATGAGTGCAACCTGATCTCCAAGGGAAAAAAACACCTCTGCAGCTCACTGGTGCTGTTCACAGGGTGCCTTCAGGTGACAAGGATGTCTTGACACGGTCTAGTTTAGAATGAATATAATCCGATAAATGCTAAAGTTTTTTATTTATTTTAATAAGAACTTTTTTCCTTATTTCCATCTGCTTATTTTTTCTTATTTTCTATTTCCAGCTGCTTTCATTTCCTTAAGATGCAGTTTTTTCACCTGTCTCAATTGACTCATTACTTACAGTCTCCATGTTTTCCAGCGACAGAATGATTTTTAACCTCGCTGTCAACATGTTGCAAAGAAGTTGGACACTACAGGCACATTTTACGTGAGATGTCGCCATATGAAACTTAATCTGTTTATAAATAACTTTAAACGGACTGAAAAATTCACTGCATCTAGATAATGGTATTGACAGTGTAATTGTTGGACTGTTGCTAACTGACGGTTAACAGCTGTTTCACACGTTCCTTTCACATTTCAGAGCCACCCGGCATCAGAAGCAGATTAAGGCATCCCTCTCTGAGATCTGGCTGACCAGTTCTTCACAGGAATCCAATTATATACACATGACACTTACGAAGATTTTTTTAATACCCAGTTTACATCTTAAGGTTAGACAGGGTAGTTCCAAGCTAGTAATTCTGATTTTGTTGAATACCGGCAAGATACATTCTAATAATATGATTCTAACAATGCAGCCACAACGGCAGCAAGTCTTGGCATAATGGCTTTATTGTTGTCCTTGACATGTGGTGCTGCCCTGCCAACTGGGACAGAACATTCTCCATACGTCACAGGGGTCGGGCATTACCCATGAAAGAGAATGCGCACCATTCTGTACCACGGTAAACGAGAAGCAGCCCCATCATTTCCACCACACGAAAAAAAACAAATCGTTAACTGCCAGAACCCCTTTTACCTATATCCAGAGCCAAAACAAGACAATATTTTTTTCCACATTAATATACGCAATTACTGCTCAGGGTCTCCTGTTCACAAAAACAACGAGGAGATAATTATCTTCATTGTTTTATTTTTCCATCTCGCTCTTCCTTGCACACATGCAAGGGGGCTTGTCCAGTGGCCCGGGTTTCTGTGAGCTTTGTCATCTGGAGAGCAGGCAGCCTGAAACAGCTCCCCGGGGAACTGGACCACAAAGGGCGTGCCAGTCTTGGGTTTCACCTGGGAGTCGGTTAAGTGCCGGACCCATGAGCCACTGAAGGGGAGATTGGAGAGTACTTACATACAGAGGGACTGCTCGCCTGCTCAGCTCCATTCCCTAAGCATCTGCACAGGAGAGAAGCATGATAAGGTGCCGTTAATCAAGCCTGCTAATAAGACAAGGCCTTCAAATGCCATAAAGGTACACAGACTCAACTTGATTGATCACTAGGAAAAATCAACAGCCTACGTTGTCATAAAGTGATTCAATCCTTGGTGTTAATTTAGATTAAAAATAATACAGAAAATACAAATGTGTACATCCTGGTCAAATTCTTAAAATACAATTTGTTAATACTGTAATATATATATATATATATATATATGTGTGTGTGTGTGTGTGTGTGTATATATATATATAATTCCAAACTGCAGTGAAACACAAATGCGATGCTAAGTCCCCATTCCCTACAGAAAAAATACAGACCAAATGAAATACAAAGGATAAATTTGCAAAGAAAAAGTAGAAAAATGCAGATACATAGATTATAATAGCAGGATTTCACTTGTTCATCTTGAGTAAAACTCAAGGCTTTCCCGGTGCTCTTTTTGGTATCGGACTTCTTCCGAAGTCAGCTGCTTTTTTTTCATCCCATATTCCAAATTTAATTGGATACAGATAACACAAAGCCTTCATTAGGAGAGACAGCTTAATCTTTTGATCTCCTAAGCATGTCGGGACAAAACATCTCTAATCCCACAAAGTTATCCCTTCTCAAATATTTTCACTTGTAACATAATACCAAGTTCACGGCTCCTCCTTTTCATGTTACGTAGAAAGGTGGGAGAGTGCAGTGAAGACCAGGCCTGTTAGTCTCTTGTGTAATGACAGTACTAGTCCCCCCCACTTGAGTCTTGCATCTATAGCCGGTTATATACAAATCAGCTCTTTCAATACCGAGTGTGAATATAATAGCTTAAAACTACAGACAGCAGGATAATAACAAACAAAAGAACACACGCAAAATCTAAGGATAAGGAATTAAATTTCAGTATTACCGCTCATCAGTAAAAAATGATAAATTTCAATTTCTTGAGATCGGTCTACTTTTGTATAATGTACATATAAATTAACACACCATGCTTTAAACCTAAATATAATAAATAGTGTAAAACTACATTTAAAAACAAAATAATTATGCTATCAGAAAACAGCACAGTTCACAAAAGTAAGAAGAACGAACCACGAACAGTAAATGAATCTGCCCTTAAAACAAGACAGTCAAGTCTAAATACATGGATGGCCATAACATTACAATGTAACCGCAATAATTCAGTACCCCCTGAACTTTACACTGTGAAAGTTACTTATGCCATTCTGTCATCACGATGACGATCTGTGTTATGCTTAACTAATGCTCACTTCAGCTATCCTCAGAAGATAGTTTTAAATAAATGGAGGGGGGGCATTGTTCCAGAAAAGCCCATCTTTGAGATTTTACTTTTGCGTTCAGCTGCGAGGCTGATTCGATTCGTCTAGGGCCCAAGGTTCAGGATTCTCCAAAAATGCCATTAAGCTTGTTTAAAGTGTGCATGACAGTATTTACATCTTACAGAGGGCGCTAGCACATAAGCAAATCCTTTTTAACAAAAAGCATAAAGAAATGCATGGACGGATCTCCTGCTGACTCCCACATCTTGAACAGCCCTTTTTTCATGGTGCTGCATGGTGTTTGGTCTACTGGAGTCTATCAGGGTGAAAGCATCTGTGTGAAACAATCCTGCCAGTCCAAGGGTGTGTCCCACCTGGCAAATACTGGCCTTTTTTAAACTTGATTTTGAACTGGTGGCTAATTCATAGAGTAACTGTATGCTGAAATTGCCTAATGTCATCAGGAGGACTTGCAATCCAGAACAGTCTACAAGATCTAACAATTACACAAACTTTGAAATGATCAAGTGTTCATTGTTTAATGATACTGTATTTGGCACACAGCTTAAACTTGAAAGACATTTTGGAGCAAAAAAAACAATTTCCAAACGAAATGCATATAAACAGGAAGTAGCTAAACCCAAGTGACTCCAGCATAGCTACAAGTCAAAGGCATTTCACAGCATGCTTTGTTATGAATACCAACTTTTCCTATTTCCTGTTTTTTTTTTTTTAAGGTTTCAGACTTACAGACAAAACATCCATCAAACAAAAGGTCATTAAAGGCCACTTTTTGGGCTCCTTTGTAAAATGACAGGGGAGATTAGAAATAATTTTCACCAGCCGTGGCAGCCTGTCGGATATCTCCATGCGCAGTATTCAAGTTCAGCTGAAATTTCCCATTTGTTGCCTGTCCGCTGCTCTCTCCCCGAAAACTCTTTCCCTACATTGTCACACAAGAGCCACAACATTCCCTTTCTATTCTTTAGCGTCGTCTTCAGATGTCTTTCACAGAAAGACACATCAAATGCAGTGAAATTTGCGATCGGAATAACTGGCGCAGGAACGCGGCTGCGGCGCTCTGCTTGGGGGGGGGGGGATACCCGTGCCATGCCCCCCCACTTTGTGTCAGTCAGGGTTATTTATCCGTTTATTTAGCTATTTACGCTGCAGCAGTCCTTGCATTATCTCCTGTCCAGCCAAAAAAAACTCCTAATTTAATTTCTGAAATCGTCCCTGATTATATATGTTAAAATTCCAAGAATTACACGTGAAAGATGGGAAGTAAGAGAAGCACTGTTCTGGTAATGTCTAACTGTGATCACTGCTTTTATGTACATCTTTCTACTTTGCGATTGTTCCTCTTAAGATACTTCTTTTTACTAATTTCCTCTTAAAGCCCCTTTTCCTTCTCTTCTCTCTCAATATGCTCCTGTTCTTCAGCCTCCCTCTTCTTAGAATCCTCCCATTTTTATTCACTTCTCTCTCTACATCCCCTTGAGATCCTTTTCTTTTGCCTGTCCTTTCTTAAATTGTGTCCAGCTATTTATTCTGAAATGCCAACCAAAAAAAAATTTAAAAAACCCGACATAATTAATACTGATGTTAAGTATTAAACGGAATCTGTTACTAGGGCTCGCCCTTTATCTATTTAAAACCCAGCATTTATTGTGATTTATAATAATTATTTATTGATATTTATAATAATTATGTCATTGGTTATGCAAACCATTTAGTCTTGTACAAAGAAAGAACAACAAAGAACAACATTTTGAACAACTAAACAATGCACATATCACAGCCATTCGACTTCAAGCTTGAAGTAATTTAGAGAATAAATTCACACTACACTCCTTCGGAACTGAATCCAGTATGTCAAAAAAATGTTTTCGGACCGAACTGAGTTGTGTTTATTCCCATAAAAGAGAGAATTTTTCCAGTTATTATTATTATGGTACCAAGTAAACAAAATCTATTACCATATTTCTATTTACACATAGAACCCAAACAATATATACAGAGAAGTATTAGCCTGTGACATATTTTATATTGGCTGAGTGGATAGCACTGTTTGGGTTTGAATTCCACCTCCACTCCGTGCGTGTTCAGTTTGTGTGTTCTCCCTGTGTCACACAGGCTTCCTCTGCATTCTTGGGTTTCCTCCCACAGCTCAAAGACATGCAGTTAGGCTAAATTGCCCATTGTGTATGTGCGCACTGTAATGGGCTGGCATCCTGTCCAAGATGTACCCCTGTCATGTGCTCTGGGCGGCTTGGGACTGACTCAAGGCCGAACATAACCCTTTCCAGGATAAGCAATTCCAAGACGGGTGCTTAAAATATTGTGCATCAATCTGTCAAACCCTTCAATATTTTGTTGTCCATCACAAATTAGTACCCATCCAATTGCTGCAGAAAATGTCTTTATTTCAAATATACAGAGCGGGTAAGGCCAGAAAATCTGGGTAAATCTTCTGTCCACTGGTTCTGGTTTCTGCTAATATTGTATTTGGGATGTCGTAACATATCCAGAAACTTTTTAACTGATCTGAATGAAAATGTATGCGGTAAACTGTAAAAACAAGGATGAGACTAAACACCTTGAAAGGAAACACTGAAACACAGCATCAATAATAATATGGACTATGCTTTTTAAAGTTAAGTGTCACAACAGACAATGTCATATGATTAAATACTGAAAAATACTGGTACATGCTTTCCAGTTAGTCCAGGGTTCAGCTAATAAAAACAGTCTTTTATGTAGTGTAGAGGAACACAATGACAGCTGGAGTAAAGAAAAACAGAGTATGCAGCACAAGAAGTCAAAAAAGGTGTCGGGAAGCATTTTATAATTTGTGTTTCTCAAGTCTCAGGTACAAGAGTTGTTGAAACAGCTTGCATATCTTTCCATTTGTCTGATACAGTGCAAAACTTGAAACACAAGAAATGGAACAATGGAAATGCGCAATGATCTCTTTGGATCGATATACTCAATGGAACCCATGTTGCCTGATCTACACAGACACTTCTTTAGTGTACTTATGTAAACATTTTAGACCTAGCATGTAAGAAAGCTTTTCAGAACTGCTACACACTTCATGTGACTAGCCTGCTTACCAAAGCAGGAAAACAGTGAATTGCCCAGTATGAAAAACACAGTAGTAACCAACCAGTCATCTGGAACCTACTGACTGTTTATCATTACAGCACTGATACAGTTTTACAATACATGGTTTGATCTAGACAATCCCTTTACTGTGTCTGTGTACTATTTAATGTTACATGCCAAAAATGTTTATGCATTAAATTTACATCAAGACAACGCATGCTATTATTTGAAGGACTATATTAAATTTTTAAACTGCTTATGTTACAGTATGCACTGAAATGGAACTGCAGTTCCATTGTTAAGACTGCACAAATGACACATATCTATAATCAAGTCACTATGGGTAATTCGCCTGGAATGTACTTATTTTATACTGCATGTAAATTGGACTGCAGTGACATGACTTCCAACGTGATCATTTTCTGAATACTCTCTTGAACACTCAAGGAAATTTAAATCATAATTACTGTATAACAAATGTGTTTTTGTTTTCACTAAATCCTATACATGTCAAACGAAGCAGGGTCAACAAATAGGATAGTATTTATAATTATAGAAAGCCAGTCTTAACCTGACCGCTTCCTGTAGATTATTTTAAGACTGGGCCACTTGGGAAAAAAAGCCCAGTTACCTGCACCCTTAATTCTTTAATCCTAATAATCATTAAAACAAGTGTATCACGCTCGTAGACCTTCTGTGGAAAAACTAAAGAGGCAAACACATGACGCACGTTATCCAAACTCATGTGTCAAACTTGGCAGACGCTGATAATAAACGTTCACGCTAAATCAGATCACTTACATGTAACCTATTCTGCTAACACACAGAATATGTAGCAGATGAGAAAATCATGATCAATTTAAGAGTCTTACACTCCGATTACTTTCTTATTAGCGACTGATTCAAGACTAGATACGCTGGGCAACCCCTCTGCCTTGTTATAGGATAAATAACAATACTGACCCAGGGTCGGTTTTTATGGGCATACGATACCTTCATGCACATAGCGGTCACTTCGTTACAGTAATTCCACCACAGAAATGTGAAGAGACTAACTTCAGGTCAAGGATATTACAGCTGCTACTATAGAAATAGAATGGACTAGATAGAGTACATAGTTTAAATAAATAAATAAACAAATTACCTCAGTCTTCACGTCAGACGAATCGTTTCAAGCTATCAGAGCAAAGCAAAATTCGTTTTTGCATCCTTCCAACTTTGACAGTTGAATAAAGTGCGCACCCAGACCGGGACAGATATTCATGGAAATTTATGGAGTATATTAGCGCATATTCGGCAGCATTTTGGCGTGGCGCTCTCCTCAGGCGGCTCGTTCGGGTTTCGGCGCCGGGGATCCCGGGGATGCCGCTCGGCTTCTAGCTTCTCCTGCTTCTCCTTCCCTGCCGTCGCGGGATTCGCTCGCCAGCTGCTCGCGGCCGCTGCCAGGTCGCCGGGCGCGCGGCACAATAACAGCGTCACGTGTCCACACGCCATAACCTGAAGGGCTCCACCGTGACGTGCGCTTAACCCGTTGAGCTCCCCAGGTACCCATGAGACACAGGTGTTCTCAAAATAGAAATATACCGCACCTTTTCACCACTTAAAAATTCACGAGTTAAGGTACAAAGAAACAAATGAAAATGTCTTTCAGGTTTTTGTTAATGTTACTAAAGTCTCATAATAAAAGTCACACTACATTGGAGATTTTTTTTGGAGTAGATATGCGTTAAGAAAGGTACCCTTTGTACACTCAAATAGATCATCTGGTTTCTCTTTTTAAGGCCTTGCTGTAGTGTATAGTTTGAATGACAGGCCAGAAGCACAAGGGTGTCGAATTCACTCCACAAAAAGAGAATATTTTTTTTCTTCCCCTCTTCAAACCCTTTAGTCAACTTTGGGTCTTTGATAGGCACTGAACTGCTTCTGTAAAGCCTGGTTTGGAAAAGTATTTTAATATTGGTGTGGCATGTTCAGGGTTGTTATCCAGTTACCTTTACATTGTTCCTACTTTTTGTATAGAATAAAAACTCCAGCACAATAGACTAGTCATATTGTTCCTACACAAAATCCAAACTACTTTAGCATGACTTCTCATTTCACTCTGGTTTGTCTTTCTGACCTGAAACTAAGCTTTACCACTTAATCGTATCCTGTGATCAACCAGGAAACATGATCAGATTGACGGATGGGTGAGGTAGGCTTGATATATACAGGCTATATTAATGCCGGGACGGCCCTGGTATACAGGCTATATAATGTGGGGGCGGCCCTGGTATACAGGCTATATTAATGCCAGGGTGGCCCTGGTATACAGGCTATATAATGTGGGGGTTGGGGAAGAAAGTTTGGCTCTCACAGGATTGGCCCAATGAGAAAATTCCCAAAGGCCAGTCCACGCTTGAATTCAACTAATTATGAGTTTAGAGAACTAATTTAATGGAGAACCTCATAGTGAATAATACACTCACCTAAAGGATTATTAGGAACACCATACTAATACGGTGTTTGACCCCCTTTCGCCTGCAACACTCCTTTAATTCTATGTGGCATTGATTCAGCAAGGTGCTGAAAGAAATGTTGGCCCATATTGATAGGAGAGCATCTTGCAGTTCATGGAGATTTGTGGGATGCACATCCAGGGCACGAAGCTCCCGTTCCACCACATCCCAAAGATGCTCTA
>JABFDZ020000118.1:10206132-10227911 GCA_019775955.2 Pollimyrus isidori | reverse complement strand
ACATAATAAAGTGTCACCATTACAGGCACACCATCTGAAAGGAAAAAATACCCACAATGAAATTACAGGTGACAAAACTCATACAAAAAAAAAAAAAAAAAAAAAAACTTACCCAAAATCATCTCTGCAACAATGACCAATGTGGGGGTAAACCTGGAGTCAACTATATTCCTATAAAACAAAACAAATATATATTATAAATCACACAAAACTGAAAGGCAAAAGATCTAACAACCTATTGCAGTCAAAAAAAAATCTAGAGCTCTACATCCTAGAATGAATCATCTATGATCTTGGAAGTTTTAAACCACATACAAAGAATAATGATGTGCCGGGTTTATTTGGTCCAGGACACTGCAAGTGAGAATTCACCAAAGCAAACTGAAGCACCCTATGAGGAGGCCCATGAGCACCCCAAGAGGAGGCCCATGAGCACCCCAAGAGGAGGCCCATGAGCACCCCAAGAGGAGGCCCATGAGCACACCAAGAGGAGGCCCATGAGCACCCTATGAGGAAGCAGAGCAGGATTACCCTATAAGGAAGCTGAGCAGGGTGCTAAGGCTCCTTTCATCTCGGCCCGCAAGGGCGTTCTTCAGAGTGCCTCTGCGGTTCAGCTCCTGCATCACTGCCACTGTGACCTCTGGTTTCTTCACTCGAATCCAGGGCTGAGGGCGACACACATAGCCACAAGTAATAAGCACAGACGCAGAACAAATCATGGTGCCTCCTGCTGGCTGAACCCCTAAACCCTATATCAGCGTTCATCACCCCCCGCATAGATCTGAAGGAAGCAAAAACCTGGACCGTCTAAGGGGTCCTTGAAGACCAGCTTGAGAAACTGACTTACAAGGGCAAAAAAAAGCAACAAGAGCAATTCACCTCCAGAACAGTGTCCAGAGCTTTGGAAACCTGGAAGCTCTTCAGCTGTTTGTCATATTTACGCAAGTGCATCCTGACTGGTTTGCTGACCAGGAAATCATCCTAAACAGACAGGAACGTTAGTACTCAGGGCATAAGGTTCAAAACAGTCAACAAATATATAAATATTTACAGAAAAATTTGTTCAAAATAGTATTCTACATGAATTCTGAATTCTTACTCATCTTTTTTATATATTAAATAAATGAATGCATTTTTATCATTTTGTAAATATTAAACATAAAATAAAATGCTTATAAATCATGAGAGCAGAGCCATTATGGCAGCACCTGCTTGGGCACGTAGGTCTTCCCCTTGACAAAGACCCGGTAGGCTGGCCCTCGCCGCCGCTGCTGTTTGCTGCCAAGCGTGTCCTTCTCTTCTGGCTTCCTCTGCTTGATGCTCAACACGCCATTGGTCATCCCGACCACAAGGGTGTTATCTTCAGGCTTTATACAGATGGAAAACAGATGCATCATTTACAAAAAGGTCCCCACTCTAAAAAATATCTGTGCCTCAGGTTGCATGAAATTGTACAGAAATATGTTGCTCTCAAATGCTGGCATGTGTACCATTGGTGGTACACAAGCTCCCTCTAGTGGTTCGTAGAGGTATCTCTATTCAAACGTCAGTCATGATGGTGGTATGTGGAGGGTAAAAAGTTGAGAAGCATTGCTGTATAAGATTAAGGAAAAAGTAACTGAGAATTATGGGACACGGCCATTATTCAATATACAACTGAAGCTGTAACTAGCACAGCAATCACAAATAGGAGTACCTGCTTATCAGTAAATGGGAAATGTAAAGCTTAATTTCAATATCCAACAGCCCTTTGACAAACTTCCATTCTATCGCACTGGAACCTGGCTGATCACTTACTGCCAATGCGATGCTCAAGATGGAAGACGCGTAGTCAAAGTTATGGACAACTTTATATGTTGTTGTGCTGTAGACCTTCACATGCCTGCGGGAAAAACCTGCATTTCACTATAAGACATTCAGCTTCAAACCTGGAAGCCATAAAAAGCTCCACACAGCCCTCAGTGCTGAACTATGACTACAGGTTGGCCAGTTACAGAATAAGAACATATCTATACTTTCATATTAAAATCATAAAATGCAACAAATTATACAAATTGCAATATCTAACAAAGAGGAAGCTATATCACCATGTAAGGTACTGCTTTATAATACAACCCTTATAAATGGTTCATGAATGGTATCATGATTATTAATTCGGCTGTAATGCTGCTTGAGTTATAAGTAATAAAGAACAACAAACAAGCTACACACACACAGCACTGTGTCCCCATCTCACCCAGGGCCTCACCTGTCCAAAGACCCTGACAGCAGCCTCTGCCCCGAGCTGCTCATGCACAAACACGTCACTGTCTTGTGATGGTTCTTCAAGGACACCAGTGCCTGTCCCCCCTTCAGCATGTCCCACACTTTCACATAGCGGCCACCTGCAGAAGGGAGGCAGCCCTGAACGCTGTAGGCCGGCGGGTGAGACACCCAAAAGCTAAACAGTAAATTTATGTTGGCATACTATTCAACTAGGCAGCGCCAGTGGTGGCCTAATGGTTAGGGAAGCGCACTTGTACCACCCCCAAGCATGTCGCTATGTCACATACGAGTTAAACGCAAAGGACACAGTTCATTGGCTGTGCTGTAGCATCAACAATGACAACTAATTACTTTCACTTTAAATCCTGAAAGCTGTAATCTAGGGAGAGAAAAAGTTTGGTGTCTCTGTTGCCAGTGATCTGTGCGTCAGGGGAGCCAACTGACCTGCCGAGACCAGAAGCCCCTCAGAGGGGAAAAGCAGGACGCTCTCTACCGGCTGCCCATGGTCCATGTTCATTATGCTTCTGTCTGTCCGCCCATCAAAAACCCTCACAGTGTGGTCGTAGGACCCTGCAGAGACAGCAGGAGCATAGACATAGACATGGTTGACATAGAGCGAGTTGCTCCACAAACAACGAGTCACACCAACGCTGGTCCAGCACCCAGGTCATGAGGACTGGAGATGTACTCTGGAACAAGAGCCAAGAGCTACAAAAACTCCCAGCTGGCCAATATCACAGAGACACCCTGCAGATGTTCTGGTAAAATGCGCCGCAGGTGAAACCCAACTGTGCAAGACAACAAAAAGTCTACCTTGCATGGGTGATCTAGGCATTTAGCCAAAAACAGCGAGTCATCCACAGGTGAAGTCAGAGAACGCCACTGGCATATGCCGTTAACATCACTCACCCGTGATGAAAAGGTCGGGATTCAACTTGCTCGTTGTGCCACAGCGAATGTAATCGCTGTGCTCATTGTAGCAGGAGATTTCAGCGGACCTGGGGATGTCCCACAGCCGACACGTGTAGTCATCCGACCCAGAGAGTATCCGATAGCGGTCCGAAGTGAAGGCCGCGATGTGTACTGCCCTGTGGATTTGAACGAAATGGAAAACACGTATGATCTATACATGTGCAGAATGGTCAAGTTTGTTTCGTGATGCGAAAGCCGCAGAAAGCACTAATACCCAGCAGACAGTCAGGATGAATGAATAGGATTATTAGGGCAGTGCTGTGTCCTTACTAGGGCTGCAAAGGGGCAGTAAAATTTTGGAAACTTTCCATTCCATGGGAAGTTAAACTAGGAAATTTTGAAAATATTCCAAGTGCATTATTAATGGGAATATATGGGAAATAACAGGAAAATTCCCAAAATTTTCCAACCCCAGTCCTTACATCTCTAGGGGTACAGGACTTCATTCCCAACCCTGTGTGCGTGTTCTTTGCATGTCGTGCTGGTTTTCTCCAGTTTCCTCCCACAGTCCAAAAACATGCAGTGGACCAGGTATCTCTATACTCCCACGATGTGTTAGTGTACCTGTTATGAACTGCAATCCCATTCAGCTTCTACTGGCTGGAAGTGGGCGGAAGACGGATTACTGGATTGACTGAAATTACCAGTACTAAACTAGGTAGAACTGAGAACCAACTTTCATTAGAAGTATTGCATTTATTAATTATTCAAGTGGTATGTAAATTCTGTGAAATTTCAGGCACGCAGGTTTCAAATTTACACCCTGTACTGTAACTATATCTGTAAATTGAGAAGCAGGCCACATCGTGGCCAAAAACATACTTGGAGTGTCCAGAATACTGTCTGAGCGGCACCTGGCCGCTGACGTCAAAAAGCTGCACCAGTGAGTCCTCACTGCCGGCCACCAGCAGCTGACCGTCGGACCGGAACGTGCCACTGTATGCCGTGTCCTTGAACCGTGTGAATGACTTTACCGGCTCCTGAGAGTACGGGCCATATATCTGGATCTGTAAGCCAAAACAGCCATTAAGAACACAAGCTCCTTACATAGCAGCTGAGCACTTCACACTTGTGTGAAACTGAAAACCATAAATAAACAGCTCATGTAACCCATGAACTTGCAAAGCAGAGGTTTTCAATTATGTTTGTAGCGCAAATGAAGTAAACAATAATAATACATTTTATGTATATAGTTCTTTTCAAGATCTCAAAGACGCTTCCATAGAATAAGGTAAACCGATTCAAATTATGACAAAACATTATGGACAGGGAAGATTATGCACTTCAGCAGACAAAAAGAGGCTAAGATAGACTGACGAATAGCAGTGTGTAGGGAGCTCCAAAGTCAGGGAGCTAAACAGAAAAACGCACGATCACCACAGCCGTGAAGTTTGGGAAGGGGGATGAGGAGGGAGCCAGAAAAGCAGGACCCACGAGTGGGGGGAGGCTGGCAGGGGAGAAGCAGCTAAGAAAGATATGATGGGGTGCGGTTAGTAAGAGCTTTAAACGGTAAGAAAGGTATTTTAAAGGTGATGCGTTCTTTTAGAGGGAGCCAGTGCAGGCTCTGAAGTATGGGAGTGATGTGCTGATAGGAGTGAGGGTGAGAGGCAGGAAGATGATTTCTGAATTATCTGGAGTTTATACAGAGACTTAACAGTGACATCAGCAAGTAGTGAGTTGCAGTAGATGAGATGGCTAAAGATATGAATGAGGGACTTGGCAGCAGATTTAATGTTTAAGAGAGATTGTGGACTTGAACAAAATGTCTATGACTGAGGTAAGAACAGGAAATGGAAGAAATGCAGTCTTTCCTTGATATGGCTTATTGATCTTATAAGCAAAAGTGACGATGAATTACCATCAGTGTTATATTTAGACTGACCACAAAAGTATGATATATTTTAAAATAACTTAACAAAAGGTTAAGTAGGAGTGGGGCTTTAAATTCCTAATTCCTATAAAGTACCATCTCTGTCTCTCTAAATTGCTCTAAAAGCTGTAATAGAACACACTTGTGCAGTACTGAAAGATGCAAAAAACCTACCCTTGTTGATGCAGTGACTGCATAATTATATGGGGAGGTTGGAGAAAAGTCTATGTTGGTGATTGCCCCAAATTCCTTTATCTGGATAGGAGTCTAAATAAAAACAAAGGTGAATAGTGATTAAGACAAACAAAAACTGATAATTACTCAGAGCCTAAAAAAGCTTTGCAAGTTTAGCGTTTCACAAATTAAGTCAGCATGCGCACGCGCACACACACACACACACACACACACACACAACAGGAACAGTATTCAAACACCCAATCTGGGAGGTGTGAAGCTACAGCAGCGTCTCTCAGCCCGGTCCTCTGGGCCCCCCAGAGGGTCTAAGTCTTTACAGATGTTTTTTCCTCCCTTTAAGTTCTTTATTGTCTGGGGATCCCCAAGGACTGGATTGAGAAACACTGAGCTATGGAAATAAGCACTGGGACACCATGCTTAATACCATACCTTATAATTTCTCCAGTACAGTGTGTCCTGAGTAACCTTCTCCCCAAACTTGGGATAGCTTGGAATTCTTGTGGGTTTAAACGAAGCCATTACAAAACTTGACAATTTCCAATGTGAGCTTAAGCTTTGCTGGGCTCACCTAATAGAAAAAGAGCAAAAGCATGATTGTCACCGTCAACATTTTATCCTTTTCAACTTTTTAAGTAATGCTCGAAAACCAAAGTCATAGACACTTTATTCGAGTCCACAATCTCCTTCCTAAACACTTGTGGAGCTATACGTTCATAATCATCTAATAATTTCTCTTGAACTATGTCTTACATAAAGATGAGGCTTAATATAATCAGAAAATAACTTAAAGATGCTGCTAAACAATGGGCCAGGTTTGTTCACAAAGACGATCCATTAACTTTTCACAACTTTATACGGGTAACTGTCACAGTTCTCATTGGCTAAATGCAAAAGCGCTGTAGATCAAGCAGGAAAAGCAGTAGGGATTATTATTATTTGTAGTGATAGTAGTAATAGCAGTAGTGTTATGTTTTTGTGGAATAATACAAGACCCTAAGCCAAAGTGGTCAAAGCGCGTGGTGTAGGTAATGTTACACATATAACGGGTAAATGACGCTCAAGAGGTAAACCAGCATCAGATCAAGCAACCAAGATTTACCTAAGCAGCGATCAAAAATGACCATGAATCTAGTACAAGATCTTCGCAGAAATCATCAATCCGCATATTTACGCACGTTAAAATAGCTGAAGGATTAAGCCCCAACTTCACACCATTTAGTTTTTCAGTTTTAAAATCGGAAAAACTCCTTACCTAAAATAAGTTGTGTACAGGTCAAGATATAAAACGAACCCGACAGTTAATTTTATTATAAAAATATGACCTAAATTGCAATATCGAGAATCAGCTCCATTTAAAGTGCAGTCACGTTGTAAGCGAGCTGATAGAGGCAGCCATATTGCTCTGCCAAAACTTCCGGTTCAAATGTGAATTGAACTTTATTGTTCTGAGAATTAGCGGACAGATTTCAATTAACTTTATTGAACTGCCGCTCAAGAAGGATTCAAAACAACAGTTTTTAACTAGGCGGTAGGCTGTAACAAAGGTTGTGAATATATTCGACAGAATGGGTCGTTGACAGGTAAGCAGGGCTGTTCGTTTTTATTTCGGGTACTATTGGTAACTAGACAGGAAGCAGCATTAAATAGAGACGTTCACGTTTTGAGATAGCTAGTACATTTTTTTAATCTAGCTATGTACAGTATGTGCAAAGTCTGCAGGCTATGTTTGACCATTTGCACGGACGTTATTGACTCTGACTGTTTTCAGTCATATCACTTAGTGGAAATTTCGAATTTGAGGATACAGACGTACAACTAAATTATCTGCATTTACATTTTAAGACCACAGTTTGAATGTATTCGATATCTCATGTAATGATTTTACTACATGCTGGATCGGCTTGAATTTTGATCGGGGTGGATTCAGTGCGTTTTGTCTAAATGCAAAGGGGGTTTAATTTTGACATAATTCTTGTTTACAGGGTTTCATTGCCTTTCCCCATGGGTTCCTTCCCGTGTTGAACCTACAACAAAGAGGATCCATCTACAGGAATGGACATGGCCTCGGCAGAGAATCAGAGGGAGTGCCAACTGGGCCCAGAGGAGATGGAGGGCATCTGCGTGATGCCAGGGGTGGGTGGTGCCATTAAGGCAGAGCACCAGGTGGATGTGAGCGCGGAGGACCCCGGTTCCCAAAACGTGGCCATGGGCATCAAGTTCATTCTGCCCAACCGCTTCGACATGAACGTCTGCTCACGCTTTGTGAAATCACTCAACGAGGAGGACAGCAAAAACATCCAGGATCAGGTCAACTCAGACTTGGAGGTGGCGTCTGTCTTGTTTAAAGGTACACAGAGAAAACTCTTGTGGCACTCAAAGCTAACAGACAATTATGCATCATGACTGACATGAGAAGATCCAAAAATCTATGTGAAAAATAAGATGTTTTATGGATACTTCAGGTAATTTTCAATTTTGTTGCACATATCCTCGGTGCATCATTACATCCAAAGTTAAATTGTTAAAAAATCATAATACTGCCATTTAAAATAATACTATTACAGCAGTATTAGTACTTGACAATTCTGAAATGTCTATTGAAAGCGCAGCATTATATACAAATATTTTGATGAAATCCGCAGGTCCTTAAAAAGCCTGAAATCCAATAATCTGAATTCTAGGCCTTAAAATGTCTTAAATACAAATTTGACAGGATTTAATTGATCAGATTATGAGGTTAGCATTTCGATTAAAAAAAAAAAAAAAAGTTGCATTCATGTAAGTCTCAATTTTAAATGTGTTCTTGGAAAAAATTGTAACAAAACTACAAATGGAAACCAACATGGAACTAATAACCACTATCAACCAGAGGTTGAGATTTCAGAACCGTATAGTACAAATCTAGACCAAGATTTAGTTTCAATTAACCAGTTCAGTATAAAGAGTACCCATTTGCCTGGTTGAAACAAAATCTTGGTCTGGACCTGAAATCTCCAGCTCTGCTAACCGCAAACTGTAACCTAGTCAGAATTGGTCAGAGTACACCCAGGATGGTGTGTGGATTAGTGCAGTGCATTCATGAGGGTCTTAAAAAGGTCTTTTAAAGTCTGATGTTTTACTTGAAACCTACAGAATCCCTGAATTTAAACATCCTGCAAATAGCTTTCTCAGTAAATGAAATGAAAAAAAAGTTTGTTGTTTTTTTGTTCAGCCCTGGGCATTTTTTGCCTTTCTTTTTGAATCACCCTCGTCACAGCTGAATGTAACATTCAGACTTCGCAGTCACCGGGAATCCAGGTGCGACATGTCTACACACCATCCACTACCAAGCATTTCTCGCCCATCAAGCAGTCCACCACGCTCACCAACAAGCACCGTGGCAACGAGGTCTCATCCACGCCATTGCTGGTTCACTGTAAGTGGGGTTATACAGATGGCATTTATATATTTGCTGAAGTATAGCATTAATAGTAATTTACAATTGAAGAACAAATTTACAAAAACTCACTCAGTCCAGTCACTCTTGGTGTGTCTTAGAAGTTTAATAAATTACACGAGGCATTACATCAGGACTGAGTTTTGGTTTCCAACACTGTAACATATGATGAGGAAACCTGACTTATGTTCACTGGTGGCTCATTTCAAAAACATCAAGATATCGACATAATTTTGGAAATCTTCAGTTCCATATAGTCCTTGAATGCTCCTTTAAAATGAGTTTTTTTCCCTCAAAATGTTAATATTGGTAATTTAATTCAATGGATGAGAACTGGAAGGTACTGTTCTGTCTATTTCAGCCCTGTCTATTCACCAGCTGGCCGCTCAAGGGGAGATGGTGATCCTGGCCAGCAGAATTGAACAAGGTGAGCTTCCGTAAATCGCGGAGTTTGAAATATTATAATATTAGTGACGTTTAAAATGTCGCTGCCTGCTTTACAGACCGCCCCGTCAGTATGTGCGGCTGCCGTTTTGAAATGGTTTTATTTTGCTCCCTTCCCTCAAACTTGATGATTGCTTGCACATGGCGTATCTGTAAATGGAAGATGTAGCCCTGCGTTTCGTCCAACAGAAACGGTGATCAACCTGCAGGATGAGGAAGGATTCACCCCTCTGATGTGGGCAGCGGCTCATGGGCAGATTGCCGTCGTGGAGTTCCTGCTGCAGAACGTGAGAGGCTGCCGCGGATCGGTTACTGGAGTCCAGCTAGCTGCCTGCTTTGTGAAGTCGCCCTTTTATCGCTGCGTTTGATTTCGGTTGCGCCACAAATGCCGCATTCTGTTACTGTCCATCAGGCCTGATTCTTGCTCTTCTACCTAGGGTGCAGACCCCAACATCCTGGCTAAGGGGAGAGAGAGTGCCCTATCACTGGCCTGCAGTAAGGGCTACACTGACATTGTCAAAATGTTAATTGATTGTGGCGTGGATGTTAACGAATATGACTGGGTACGTCCTTCACATGCACGTAGAGCTTTCAATTTATACAGCCTGTTCAATGGAATAATTAGGGATGAAACTGTCACCGGGTTGATGGTAAGCCACGGTAAATTCCCTGCAGTTAGTATTCCTGTTTGAAATTGTCATTAAAACCACAGCTGATTACCTTGCTTTGAAAACGTCATGGTAAATACTGTACAGCATCGACGACAGTTATCCAAAGTATTCCAGACCGAGTTGCACAGGCACAGCATGCAGTGAAGGCAGTGACCGTGCTCCAGAGATTTTCAATGTTATTGCACATTTGATATGGTTTTCCTATGCAAACAAAAGTTCCATAGTGCTGCTAATATTATTTTTATGTTCCAATATGAAAATTGGTGCAATGATTCCAGGTTATTTTCAACACATTTTAATAATACTGTGATAATACTGATAACTGATAATTTTGGTTGACATAATCGTGATATTACATTTTAATACATTTTCAGCTGTAGGAATAATATGCCAGGTTGCTTTGTCAGTATATTGTATAGTTTAGTTTACAGCATTAGAACTGTCCACTGCTGGTTATTCGACGTCCTGGATAGGTCTGGCTTGCGTGATTTCATACTTAAGGAACACGCCTTGTACATTTTCAAGACGCTGAAAGCATTAGCAATGAAAGAGCCGGTAAGACCGAATGTTAAAATGCTCAGGTGTGATATGGTGTTTGAACTTCCTTCTCAATGCAGAATGGTGGTGCCCCTCTGCTGTACGCCGTTCATGGGAATCACGTGCGCTGTGTGGAACTCCTCCTTGGTAATTATGGATGGATTTATTTTTACATCTGTGTAAAAATACATACATTAATTTCACAAATTGATGTTGAAATGAGGCAGATAATACAAGCACATAGCAAAGGAGGGGTAGCGAAAATGCTAATTTGAAGTGAGTGACTCCGACCGGAGGTTTCATTCGTTCTCTTATACTACTTTTGCATTGTAATGCTGGACTTTTATCTTTTACAGATAGTGGAGCAGACCCCACTATTGAGTCTGACTCTGGTTTCAATGCCATGGACATGGCAGTGGCAATGGGCCACAGAAATGGTAAGCGTCCCACCAATTATAAATTCCATATTTTAACATCTGATCGAGTGGCAGATTAATTATAGGACTTGGATGATGTTGAAGTTAAAATGCTGCATTTCTCATTGGTATCCTGTCAGCTGATTTGGGTGGTTGAAGACAGGAAATGGCAAAGGTTTCTTTCATGGGTCATGTGCAGATAACTTCACATGACAGTGTTGCTTTCCCTGGTTATCAAATGGCCCTTGCAACTCTTATTGGAATTAATTGGAAAATTGATGATTTAAATATGTTTTTGAATTCCAATAAACTGAAACACCATAATCTTTCTTAATTTCTAAAATATTATCATTGTGTTGGTGACTTAATCAGACATTGTACGCCGCTGTTCTCCATATCCCTCTAAAACACACAGATGTATTGCATCTTAGTTAATGGGCTGCACTCTTTCCTTCACCAGTTCAACAGGTCATGGAAGCTCATCTGTTAAAGCTTCTACAAGGAATTAAAGATTGACTGTGAGGAACTGAAGTGAAAGCAGAAATCAGTGGGTGTACTTGAAGCACTTTAAATCTACCATCTTTCTGCTTTTCTTTGGTACTGTTCTCAGTTACCCTCATTTCTTGGGTACAGGTACCACATACATGTAGCTATTAAACAGCACATATTTTAAAAAAAAAAAACCTAATTATTACATTAACAAAGTTGTGTAGAAGGTTCCCATGTTAATTGTTACATTTTAGCAGCCTTTAAAGTATTACTAATATCTTTAAAAGTTGATAATTAGACCAAACATGGGAAAGTTTGTTTTTCAATGAACAAAGGACTAAGTAAATGTAATTACATAATAAGACTTACTTAGCCATGTTTAATTTCTGTGGTTGCTGAAGTTGTGATATTGGTCGTGATGTGATTTTTTTTTTTTTTTTTTTTGTGTGTGTGTGTCATATTTATTTTTGTGTAGTTTGGTGTGAATTTGTGATTTTATTCTTTTTGTGTAGCATACATCCCTATCCTAGGGGCATCATCTATGCATGAAGAGAATACAGGCTACAGCTAACACTCATTGTTTAAAATCTAGAAACGAGCAGCAGTTAATCAGGAAACCGCTTATGAGAAAGTAAATTCAAGGCACTGGAGATGGATTGTGACATAATCAATGGCAAGAGTTGTAGACTGCTTAAGTTATTTTGGGATGTGTTTTATACACAAGCATGCTGTTTTTGATACAATTTATTAAAACCATTTAAAGTGAGTTGTGTGTCAGTTTCTGATTAATTATTCCATGTTTCAGACACCTGTGTTGTAAGGCAGGTTTTCACTAGGATATCAAGTTACTATTGGTTTGCATGTCATTTCATACATTAAATCACAAAACACATTTGTTTAAATAGATGTCATTTTGTATTTTGTTCCCAAAAGAACAGATATTAATAGTTTAAGTTACACATAAAACATTCCAACGAATCCTCTTTTGATAAACTTACTTGGCATTTTGTTTTAATTCTAACATCCTCCCCCCCACACCATTCCTTAATGAATAGCATGAAAAGTAACTTGATATATTTAACAGTCTCTGAATGCATTGCTTTGAGGTTCTTCTGAAAGTTCTGAATATAGATCTTTAAATAGCATACACATAATATGCCACATTCTTCACCTGGAACTACCAATAAAAATCAAGATTTTTCTGATAAGTGTACAAGTCAATTCACTGCACGTAGTGTAGAGTAAGATTCCAGATAATAGTCCAAGTGTTGGCACCAATATGACGACACCTTTGTAAATATCTGAGGGTCACCATAACTCCACAGTGCACTGCACAATCCAATTCCAAAGTGTTAAACATATTGCACTGAAAAAGCAAAAATGTAAAACTGCTTATTTTTCATCAAGCAAACTTAAGTTTAACTGCAGACAAATGTAGGAATAGGAAGGAAATTTGGCTTATCCAAATGTTGCTTCCACTTGAACATTTCAAAATATAATCTGGTGTTATATTTACTACCAGGAGATACCAGAAATATAAGCAGAACTAAGTAATTGCTGAAATATACATCATATCATATGACAAGTCATTTTTAAAGCTTCACACACGTGCCCTAAAAATTGGTGGCGGACAATAGTGGTTAATAATAATTAAAAAAAACCTAATTCAAGACCATCTGTAAATCAGGTCCTCTTCAGTTCGCTTCATTCTTCGAAGCTTCATCGAAGGTCCCCACAAGAGCTGCAAAATCAGAGTTATCCTGCGTTATGTCCACTGCAAGGCCACTGTATTTCTTCAGTTACTTTGTTAAAATATAAGAATCTCACTACACAGCAGTACAGTATATTATGTGAGAAGTGAAACTTGAACTCAGGACACACTGGAGAGATCTCTTGGTTGCCCTGGGATGGCCTGGGTGTCCCCCCAGAGGACCTAGAGCAGGTGGCTGGGGAGAAGGAGGTCTGAGCATTTCTGTTAAGACTGCAGTCCCTGTCTCCCAGACACTGATAAGCGGCAGATGATGGATGGATGAACGGTCAGTTTGAGGTTGGAAGCTCATAGGCATTATTAAGAGCACACCACTGACTGTAAGTCTCAATAATACCCTTAGGATAGGCTCCACCCCCAAAGTACTTACTGTATATGAAACTACATTCCATGTGTTGACAAAAGTAGCAAGGAGCATTTTAATTATTGCCAAAAGGCACATCCAAGTCTACTGTCTCACCTGGAACTTCTTCATCATCCTCACCAACAGCAAGAGGTGCCCGGCCATCTCCAGCTTTTCACACATATGAAGCAAGGAAAACATGTTTCAAAGGCTGATACTGACACACTGAAGTCTCTGAATGCATTGCTTTGAGTTTTTTCTGAAAGTTCTGAATATATTTTAAATAGCATACAGATAGTATGCCACATTCTTCACCTGGAACTACCAATACAAATCAAGATTTTTCTGATAATTGTGTCAATTTACTGCTCCCAGTGCTAGAGTGCAAGGAAAACACATTTTAAAAGCTGGTATTATTCCAAATGCATCCAGTAACTTTAGCTATAAATGATATAAGTATGTTAATATTAATATATTATGTTAATATGTTTAGAAACTTGGCCAACATTTATACAACTGGTATCTCTAAAAGCATAATGTATCTGCACCACAAATGTACAAATCTTTTAATACAAATGTGTCAAAACAATCCCCCCGCAGCTGAAACAAGCCCCCGCAGTACACTCACCCTGCCTCGGCAGACCCCCCGCGGTACACTCACCCTGCCTCGGCAGACCCCCCGCGGTACACTCACCCTGCCTCGGCAGGGCCCCCGCGGTACACTCACCCTGCCTCGGCAGGCCCCCCGCGGTACACTCACCCTGCCTCGGCAGGCCCCCCGCGGTACACTCACCCTGCCTCGGCAGGGCCCCCGCAGTACACTCACCCTGCCTCGGCAGACCCCCCGCAGTACACTCACCCTGCCTCGGCAGGGCCTCGGCCAGCTTCCTGAGGCTGGTCAGGCTGTCAGCACCGAGCTGATTCAAAATGGTGGGAAGCATTTCTGTCAGCTGCTTGGTCTCCGCGTGACCCGTGACAGTGAACGTATTGGCAGCCAGTGACGCCTGCACTTTCGGGTTGTTGAAGTGAATAACAGTTCCCTGGTTTGTGAACATGTTAACCTGTGGAACAAAAGTGGTTACTGGAGACCCTAGAAAGAGACTTGCTTTTGTTTAATGGTCTCACAGCCAAAGTTCATTTTGCTTTGGATCCATGTAGGTACATTGAGGTGATTTGTTAAAGTGAGTGGAGTTTTATACAGCTGAGACAAACTAATTCATAATAATACTACCTGTAAAAAGCACAAAACCATTCACCTCCTCAATGCCAGAAATATTGTTAACGCCAAGTTTCTTTAGGGAGAACTGAAGCTTCTTGTCATCTGCAGTTGCTGTTCTGTGTACCACCTTCCTCTTTCTGCGAGCAGTACCCTTCAAACCAAAACACATAAATTGACTTGACGGTTTTATTTATTTTTTTTATATAAAATAAATATCTCAAAAGAAACCGTAAGACCAATCCGCAGTCCATACCTTTCCACCTATACGGACTTGCGCCTGCATCTTCGCAAGCTTTTCCTGATTCATGATGGTTTCTTTCATCTACGATAAAAGCAACAGATCATTAACTCCACTCTGTTTCTGGACTTTTCTTGTTCTCCTAACAATGCAATCCCTACTACACAGAGATCGAAAAAAAATCCATAAATTCACTGGTTAAGTGTAGTCACTTGTTTTGTTTTTTTAATATAGAAGAAATGTCATAAGTTTCACAAGTTGAGCAGGAGTTATAAATTACAGAGACCATCCATGTTGCGTTTTACAGAGAGTAACATAACTCACTATCACATAAATTCTTGTTAATTAGCATAACATCTCTGCCTGCGTGCATACAAATTTAGATTGAGCAGAACCACCAGAACGTTGTTTTGCCGGAGTTTGTAAATGACACATGGTTAGTTTAAGTTAGTAAATTAGTTTATAGAGGTAGTTTAATTCGTGATAAATATCTGAATACCGCAAGTCATGTTTATTGATAAGACAGTCAAACAATCGCAACGTGACCTTTTATTGTTCAGATAAATCTCAATCTCAGCTGTAACTGGAACTAATTTAACACATTTACATGTTTTATATATACTCCAGTTACTTTCTCATTACACGCAGCTCGCAATTCGATTTGAACACGACCTAGCCAGCTAGCTGTCCAATGAGGCTGATAAGAAAAATAAAGTAATTTACGTTCTTACTGGGGGGGTGGAATAAAGATATGTCGGAAATTATATACCGCATTTTTAAATGTGATAACAATATGACACGAAGCTGAAAACAAGTGAAATATATCTGGAAAGCTCATACACACCAGACAGTGACCTGGTTAATTAATGCTAGCTGGTCAGCTACAAAGAAACAGGCTGTAAAATAGCCATGTTAATAACATTTAGAACTGAATCAATGAACTTAAATACTTCAATCCCGTCATTCAGGTTCATGTGCTTTTATCTAATGCAAATATCTCCATGAGTTAAATGTCTTGCACGTACCCTTTATAGTAACGAAGAGTTCAGCGAACCGGCTACAGTTCCCAGCGGGAATCTAGAAAGGCGCATGTCTACGCAAGACCGGAAGTTATTTGAGGAAAAGCATCTTTAAGGGACAATAACGAAGCATGGTGCTGTTATGAGCTTCGTTAACTTAATTTTCCTTTGCTCTAATTGAATATTTAATCTAGCGTGGATTTTTTAAAAGTGAAAAAGGGATTAGTGAGAAAGTCTGCAATTTTAAAAGAATATTTATACCACTGGAAGTCTAGATTGTAGACTCAATATGTTGTGTCACACCACCTTATTATGTATTAAAAGTAGAAAAAATATTGTACATCTACAGAAAGATTTCTATCTGTAGCAAAATGGTGACCGTTGTAGTTTGCCTTAACCATCATAACTGCTCTAGAGGTACTGGAAGAATCAATGTCACCTCTACGAGTGTCTCGTGGGTAGTGGGATATTTAACAACAGTTGCTTTTGATAGCAAATGTTTTCAAGCACTTGAGCCTTGAGCAGTGCTCATTAACCAGAAAGGCTACGATGCTGCAAGAACTTCTTAAAAGTAACATAGATTATTTATTTAGTATAGAGTTTGTAGAATAACATTCTGAAAAATCTGTATTGGCTATGAAACATTTATTATACACATTCTAAAATCATACCCAAGCCATGAAACCTTTCAAAATCATCCCCACTCTGTCTCTTTTCTAAATATAAAAAATGTGCATTTTCTGTTTTTCTTTCTAACAAAAAAATAATAATTAGCTAACTAGTTTTTGAGCAGTTCAAGTTTGTTTTTTCCATGTTAAATTTTCTACATTACAGGCTGTACCATTTATCACCCCGGCAGAGTGAACCATTTGATTGGCTGAAATTAGCCAGTTGGTTATTAAATTCATTTGGTGCTCAGAGCTCAGATGCTGTACGCTTCTTGACAGTTACTGCAAGCCAAAATCAATTCAGACATCATAATAACTACATTTTTGCATCCACTTGTCACTTTCACAGTGAAAACAAACATTTCACAGTGAGCTGAAGGGATGTAGCATCAATTTTCAAGGTTAACATTACCCTAGGCCTAGCTTAATTGATGAGCTTGTGCCAAGATGCAGTTAGAGTTAAATGGCATTAACTAGGCTAAATGAGTAACTACAGATACAGAAATCTTGAGTCACAGGAAGTAACAAAAATGCTAATATTATTCAGTCTCAGAATCTATGCAAACTAACTCTAAACTTTTCCTACTAGAGTTGAAGACCAAGGACCCCCCCCATTCAATGGTCCATCATGTTGAAAGAGCATGATGAAAAATTCAAAAGAATGATCACATATTCACATTTTTCGTATTGCACTGTGAAGATTGACAATTTCCTTTCCTTCTTCTTATGAGATATGTAGATCAAATTGTATTAGTTTAGTTTCTACATTTTTTTTCTGGCTTAAACTAACAGAAAAGTAACCATAACAGTGTACACGTACAAAAACATTCACAGACAGGTTTTTGAAAAAATAGGCAAAATGGTAAGTATTGATTTTTATTGTTATTCAGCAGTTCTAAAAGTGGGCAGAGTAAATAATAGAGTGGGTTTCAGGGGCTCTTTAGGAAAAATCTGTGGTCTTCGGTCTGAGAATGTTACTCAGTGATGTTGTGTGTCAGTATCAGACTGAGGTTCTTAGTTGCCCCCCTGATGAGACAGGTGATCATGAATAAATGAAAATATACAGAAATGTTGGAAACTTCAAAGCTGGGGTGCAAAGGATTAGCTGAATGGTGAGGGACCTTTCAATGGTGTGCTTGATCTCCTTGGTTGGGCTGGTCCTGATGTATAGTGGATTTACAGTGCACCATCATGTCATTGTAGATTCTAAACCAAATAGACATAGGTGACATTTGTGTTCTGTATATTACTTTTGTATGAGTTGTGCTTGTGTGAAGTTGGAGGACATGAACCACAAACAGGTGCATTGCCTAAGACCAAAGGGGGATAATTGACTTCAATGCAAGAATAAAGGAGAATCAAGGCCCAACATTGACACAGTAAGCAGACACATAACACATCATACATCAAGTAAACAGCAATGAAACATGGAGCTGGTGAGGATGGCTGCCGTCGCTCAGCGTCCTCCTCAGCTTTGCGTTTTACTTATGTTTGCCGTGTTATCGTTTAGTTTCTTTGCAACCTGCAATGCTCATATCTCCCATGACAGACAAACTGTCCTTGACATTCGGCAAAACTCGAAGTCCGGACCTTCACAGGCCGACACACTTTTGTGAATGGAGGCGACTTACCTTGGCTACCTGGGCAGGTGAAACGCTGGAGTAAAAGGGGGAAAAGAGCCGGGCTCCTGGTCAGGCTGAGGAACAGACAACATCGTACCCCACTTTCCAGCATTCTTATAGTGAACATCCAGTCTTCGGAAAATAAGCTGGATGAACTAAGGGCCAGGATAACTCTTCACGTGGACACTAAGAACTCCAACATCTTTGTTTTCAAAGAGACATGGCTGGACCCATCTTTCCATGACTCGGCCATTGTCCCTGAGGAATTCTCCATTCACCGCCGGGATAGAACAACGGACTCAGTAAAATGCAGGGGAGGTGGCATGTGTGTAATGACCAACAAAGGGTGATGTACAGACAGTTTCGTCAGGGTTCTCTCTTGATCGTGAGCATCTTATGATCAGATGCAGACCTTTTTATCTGCCCCGGGAGTTTGCAGCAGTATTCTGCACAACTGTTTATATCCCCCCCCCACGCCAACACCACATTGGCACTGAATGAACTGTTTGATGTTATCGACCACACAGGAAGCGTTACACCCGGAAGCTGCTTTTATTGTGGATGGCGATTTTAATAAAGCCAACATGGAAAAAGTTCTGCCAAAGTTTCACCAGCACGTAAACTTTCCAACGCGCGGTGAGATCGACCATGTCTACACTCCTTTCACACATGTCTACAAAGCCCACCTTGGACCGGCCTTCAGTGAATCAGATGTTTCCTTGGTCCTGCTGCTGCCACCCTATAGGCAGAAGCTGAAATGTGGGCAGCCTATGATGCGTCCGGTTCAGCGCTGGACCAACCCTAAGTCAGCGCCCTAAGTCACTGACTTAACATCATGGACTGGGAAGTCTTCCGGACTACGCTGAGTACGTAACAGACTTTATTCACAAATGTATTAATGATATCGTACCACGCATTACTGTACGGACTTACCCCAACCTGAAGCCGTGAATTAACAGAGAGGTCTATGCAGCGCTCAGAGCGCGGACTGCAGCCTTTAAATCCGGAGACCCAAGTGAGTACAAAACATCCCGGTCTGCGCTGAGAAAAGTGATAAAAATGGCCATGGGAAAATACAGAGGAAAGGTGGAATCCTGCTACAGCAATTCCAACATCAGGGATACGTGGAGTGGACCGAAGACCATCACAGACAACAAGGGAAAGAGCTGCAGGATGGGGGAGGTAACTGCTTCTCTATCTGATGAGTTGAGCACCTATGTACACTTTGATAAACACCTATCCCAGCTACTTTTGCTGGAAGAGGACAGCTACCCCCCTCAGATATCTCAGGCAGCCATGTGCAAATACTTCAGGAAAGTAAACACACAAAAAGCTGCTGGACCAGACAACATCCCAGGTCGAGTGTCTTCAAAGCATGTGCCCAAGAGCTGGCAGATGTCATCACAGACATTTTTAACCTTTCCCTGCTCCGGTCTGCTGTCTCAACATGTTTTAAGAGGACCACCGTTATCCCTGTCCCAAAGAAAACTAACGTGAGCTGCCTAAATGACTATCGCCCAGTAGCACTCACCTCCATGAAGTGTTTTGAGCATATAGTTAAAGCTCACATCACATCTTTACTCCCTACTTCACTTGATCCACTCCAGTTTGCCTACAGGTCTAACATATCATCAGATGATGCCATAGCAATTGCACTTCGCACTGCCCTCTCCCACCTGGACCAGAAAACACATACGCGTGGACTATAGCTCCACGTTTATCACCATCCTATCATCCAGACTTGTCATGAAACTCCGTGGTCTGAACATCAATTCCTCCCTGTCCAGCTGGATCCCGGATTTCCTGACAGACAGAACTCAGGTGGTCCGGATCGCATTTCACCTCATCCACACTGACATTTAGCATTGGTGTCCCCCAGGGATGGGTGCTCAACCCCCTGCTCTATACCCTGTTTACCCACAACTGTACAGCAACACACAGCTCCAATACCATCATCAAATTTGCTGATGACACCCCCATCCACATCAAGGGAGCAGAGGTGGAGAGAGTTAGCTGCTTCAGATTCCCGGGCATGAACATCAGCGAGGATCTGAGTTGGTCACACCACTATGATGCGACCACAAAAGCAGCAAGACAGCGGCTCTTCTTTCTGTGGCGCCTGAGAAGGTACGGCATGGACTCCAGAATACTCACAAACTTCTACCGATGCACCATCGAGAGTATCCTCTCTGGCTGTATTACCAGCTGGTATAGCAGCTGTAACGCTCTGGACTGCAAAGCTCTGCAGAGGGTTGTCAGATCAGCACAGTGCATCAAGAGGACTGAACTGTCAGCAATGCCGGACCTCTACAGACAGCGCTGTAGGAGAAAGGCGTAGAGGATCCTCTCCGATCCCAGCCACCCCAGCCACAGACTTTTCACGCTCCTGCCATCAGGTAGACAGTACAGGAGCATGCAGACCCACATCAGCAGACACAGAGACAGTTTCTATCCACAAGCCATCAGACTTTTGAACTGCTGACATTCTTCACACACCAATATACACTCACCACAATTGCTGGACTCTTCATAATGTCACTTTAAACAATGTCACTTTAAATTCTCATTGCACAATTTTGCATCCCACGTTCTAAATATCTCACTGCATTATTTTGCATGTGTTTTTTATTTGCCTGTATACTTTTTCTATACTTTTACATGTTCTGTACATTTCTCCGTTTGTGCAAATGAAGTAAATGAAATCCTCAGCCACTTCATGTCTTTTATACAGGAATGGACATTTTGGTTATTCACCTAGAGGTCTATCCTCACATCGGGCACCTAAGTCAAAAAAGCACTTATGCATGTATGGGAGAATCAACCACATTGTTATGTTTTAAGGAGTTCCACTGGTTCAGATCCAATCTTAGAGTTTATTTTAAAAGTCTGAATTGCCAAACAATGCTGAAAGTCTGGAGTATGTCTACCAGTCACCACCGGGGCTTTTAGAGAATATCCAGAATCATAATAGGGAAAGACAGGCAGGAAGCAGGAGAACACCGTGATCTGATTAAGGCGGGACCGTGTCATGTTCATTTTCTTTTTTAGTTTGCAGGGTATGACACAAATAGGTTATAGAATTTGATGATATAAATTATTGAGCTACATAAAGAAAAGCTAAATAATTGATGCATGATCCATGGTTCTGTATCATGAAGCTTGATTTTTGGGTTAGTAAGATAACTTGTTTGATTTAAGATAGTCTGGGCTAAATGTAAGTGAACGAAGATGAAGTCCATTTACACTGGGGTACCTTAAATCTGACAAGTTATCTAGCAAACCAACAAAACTCTATTCATGATACAGCGAGTTTCAAAGGGGTATGGATACCCTGACAGAGCTGGGTGAGCAGCAATTCACAGGGGCCCTTAAATATGTAAAATGACATCATCTGAAAGGGGACTGGGGGGCATCAGATCCCTGTACAAATGGTGCCTTGAGCTTAAATCCTTTGTTAGGTTTATTTATATTTCTTTTTCGGCATTCAAGAATTTAAAATATTTTGAATTTTATGAACAATAATATACAGCCAGCCCTGCGATGGGCTGGCCCCCCATCCAGGGTTGTTCCCTGCCTCGTGCCCGTTGCTTCCGGGATAGGCTCCGGA
>JABFDZ020000118.1:10176608-10189184 GCA_019775955.2 Pollimyrus isidori | reverse complement strand
CCCCCCCCCCCCCCCCCCCCCCCCCCCCCCCCCCCCCCCCCCCCCCCCCCCCCCCCACCAATAACCCATCTCACGCGGGGGGCCCCGCACACATCCCTCTAATTCTTACACCCCTGATACAGTATGAAAAATAAGGTAAATAAAAACAATCACTGAAATAAGAAAAATGAAGTAAGCTTCAGATGAACTCCATGCCAATGCCAAATTCCATGGGTAAGTTTACCTTGTTTTTATGTAAAGATAAAACTGGTTACAAAATCTTCCCAGATAAATAAAGACATGCAATACATGCTTAATAGTGTATTTAAATTAAAACATTTCAAATCCGATGCTAAGCAAGAGAAAAACAACATATCTACAAATGCAAATCACATTTAACTTGTCATTGCAATCTAATTATAACTCTGTTTTAAAAATATAAGCAGACACTGAAAGAAAATTACCCAGTAAAAACATTTTATTGGGTATAAATTCTGCCCAAACCTCAATTTTGTTTTCCTTTTTTCTTGCTTTGCTCCTTATCAAAACAAGATAATCTCCAGTTTACTAGCAAGTTTTCTGTTCATAAGAAGATCGCCTGTCCTCCCCAGCGGGATAAAACTTATTGACACGTACAGTTTTCAACATCAACCTGAAGCAGTGCTGACATACTGGCCCAATCTATCTTTCTGAAGGAAACCCAAGGTTGGTAAGTAATATTGTATATGGAATTATAGAATAAATATTTTATATGCAACAAGTTGATGATGGGTGACTGAACTGTTTTTATGGTGCAAAGCATGTTACGAAATATATATGGATTTAGTTAATTAATACAAAAGAAAGCCTGAGATTAGAATGTGTATATGTAGAGGACAGGGGATGCATGTTCCATAGACTTACAGTCAGCATGACCTGTACGCAGAAAAAATGACATCATCTCCTGACCAGCTAAAAGCATCCAATGACCTGCTCTTCACGGCACCAGAAAAAGCTTTTGAACTTTTTAATTTATGTATATGAATGTCATGTCTATAAGAATCCACAAACATATTCATAACATATAATGCATAAAGGATTATGAACGGGGTTATAAATATTCATAAAAAGGTATAACACATCACACCCATGTTTATTATGCATCATATATGCTTTATCTACAATGCACTATAGATATCTTTACAATGCAGTACAAACCATCCAAACATACCAACCATCTATAATGCAATATAGATGACAGCTTCATTGGAGCTTATGAATTATTATAGTCAACAGCATAATGTATTATGACTGCCAATAGAAGATGCTGTAATGCTTTATTAATTCTTATACTGACCATTATAATACATTACGAAGGAATATATACAGTAATGCATTATAGATGACAATGTCAGTAAAGCATTTTCTGTCAACTTTTGAAAGTTGTTCTAAACTGATGAATGAAAAAGATTAGTGTTACAATTAATTAAGAGGTTTAGTTTAGTTTATTTCTGACAGTTCCAAACTGAACACATACACTACTCCTTCTTGCTACAAACAACTCATCACTCACATTTTCCTGTTTGCTTCTTAATACTTAGAAACAGTGGCCTTGCTAAAGATTTTGGGCCCTGTGAAAGCATATCATATTCAGTCATATCCAGTCCAGACCAATCTAGTTATTTTCCATATTATTTAGGGCCCCTGTCACTCCGGGACCCGTGGAATCGTCCCCAAACCCCCCTGACAGTGCCCCTGCTTACAAATATAGTTCATATGTACATAGAAATACACAATTCTTCTCACAAATAAAAATAAGTATTCTCATCACCAAAAAGTATAGTGATTAATAATTATATCAATGTCACATAACATATACATCATACTTCCAGAACCAAGGTTTTGAAAAGACTTCAGAATTCAACCATGTGATTAGTTCCTGAAACTTGCAGGAAAATGCCACTCTCACATAAAAGTATCCCACTTGTTGAAAAATATCTTCTTGATTTCATTCATGTTCTGTTCAAAATATTTTTTTGAGATTACTATTTTAATTTACTACTGCTTTTTCTTTATTGCGTTTCCAAACAGTTGAAAAGAGAAAATTAAACCCTTTCCAAGACCTCCCGTACAACCTATTAACTTTCCATTTATAACTTCCAAGTACATTCTGAAATGTTTTCATGTTAATGTAATAAATTCCTTAACGAATATCAAGTAAATTCAAATATCTAACATGGACAGGGTCATTTTAAGCATTAAAGCTTGTAAATTTTCATTTACTTTTCATTTATTTGTTTATCTACAGTATCTCATTATTTACTGTCTTTACCATTGCCCATACATAAATTTCCCGTTCCCCTTATTTATAAATACATGAGACGAATACTTTTAATTTATGCAGGTAATTAAGTTTCAGTAAGGTAATTATAGGGTATGGTCTAAGTGAATGGTTACTCCACCCAATTTGTTAACCTCAGCTCCAGCAATATTCCATATGCTGAGCTGATAGCCATTGTGTCATGTGTTTGACAAAATTTCCACCCGGCATCGTGTGTGGGTACATCTGGCATTGGAGTGACAGCAAATCATATGGCCCCTAGCAACACCACTGTGCAATGATATCTTGAGAATTATACAGGCAGCTGGAAGGAAAAACAATTGCTCAGTACAAGACATCAACGGTGATCATTTCAAAGGGAAACAGCACTATTTTTTCAACAAATGGGCACATGAATACACTCTTTGTTGTGAGCTCATCCTCGATTCTGGCGGGGCATTAAATGTCAGTAGAAGTGTTTGACTGGAGGACTCTCAACAAAGTGGAAAAAGATGCAGTTTTATTTGATACTTCCTCCCTCAGCAGCAAGTAGTTCCTCTGTTCAATCACAACATTTTTGGAGTCCAGCGTTGTTCAGGTTTCACTGTAGCTTCGCTGCAGGGCCTGTCCTTCAGGGTGGTCAGGAAAAGAGAAGTTGAACCGATCCCAGTTGGACATCAAGGTGCTTCCATGGGTGGGTTAGTCACCAGACTCTTGGGGAGATACTCATTTGCATGGGCGCCATCCTGCATATTATAGCTACATCTATGCCTGGCAGAATTCACATAGAAAATAACACAAAATAATTTTAGATATAAGTAAATGCTTCAAAAAAACAAGCATATTGGAAAACCTCAAACGTATTACATTTTACCCATCAAGGTCTTATGGCAAAGCCTCTACAATCATCATGAAATATTTTGGGGATTGAAACTATTTTGGGGATTTGACTTTATTATTACTTCCCTAACACAGTGGAAGCATTTGTAATTAGTTAATCTGTTTATACAAAGTAATACTATTTATGCCATAATTACAGACTGAATTTGTTTTATAACCATGACTCACCACAGCAGCATACAACGCTTATCATTGCAGGCTTCTCTTATAGGAACTCACCTACTAGATTCAACTTTGATTCATATGACCACCCATAATCCCTTTCTCCAGCTTCTACTGGACCACTGGCTGTTTACAGCTCCCCATTGGAGCCCCCTAACGTCACTTTCAGCTGTGCGCAGTGGCATTTTCCCTGGCGCACCAACCATTCAGGCTGTCATATCTGAGATACCTTTCCGCAGTGGCAAAGAGCACCCAGCCGCAAGCTATTTTCAGCTTCGCTTTAATTTGAGACGTTCAAAGCCACTAATCACCCTGTTTCATTTAACGTGATGGTCTTTTTCTAAACACTGCTGTTAAATGTGCATTTGTTATGTTTGTAATTCAATTTACTTGGTTTCTTAGAGGAAATGCGCCACTGTCTGCAGGTTCACTTCGTGCTGCGGGTGAACGTTAAGAGAATATGTACAAATGAACAATCATGACGCCTAATTGGCTGCTGCTGTAGCATTGCAGGACTGTGTCACTGGCTAATTTATGGCCTAATTAAGTGCCCTTTTAGCGGTTGAAGGTTGAGCAGATTTGTCAGTTCCACAGAAGCAGTGTTGAGGGGCCTTGCATCATAAAAAGTAACAGCACCAATATTACAAATGAGCAGATAGATCTGCAGATTCTTCCATTTTTTTCCCCTCAGAAGAATAACAATTGGCAGCAGCAGTTGGTTCATATGGAATGATAGCTTTCTCAGTCCTCCAATCAAAAGGCACAGCATGAAATGCAATCAAATGAATTAACTTGTACACATGTTTACATACAGTATGTCTGTGTGTGCCATCCTGTAGAAATAATAAAATCCCTTTAGGCAGGATTAATGAATAATGTTTGTTGCAATTACTTTAAAAGATTGATATTTAGGTAGCCAGTACTACCTTTGTTGAATGTGAAGAATATTTTAAGGAATGTAGTTATTTATTAGAGTGATAATGAAAATATATGCACATTTAATGGCATTAATATAGTGCAGTGAGTTTATAATTATACCTAGTTTATAAAGGTAGTTATATAAGTATTTTCCACCTGAGCCCCGGCATTCTATAACCGCACCGTTGATTGGCCCTGAGAGCAAAGTGCTCCAGTGTAGCCTACTCTAACTTATATTTTTTCACATTGAGTTTTCCTTTTAGTGCCATGGGTAAATATTTTAAATTATGGGGCTAATGTTTTCTCAAAGATTAAAAACATCTTACATTTTTTGTTTCCTGGAGTCAAGTGTTCATAAATAATGTAAAAAATATCCAGTGAGTGCTGCTCAATCCAGTTAACACTGCTCAGCGTTTTACTATCATTTCTGTATATTCATTGTTACATTTGTCCTGTTGCTATTTTCCTACGTTTAATGTGACACAGCAGATTTCTCCTGAATCACAAACTTTCCACTTTGACTCTGTTTAACTGTATACATGTATGGACATTTTGCATGTACATCATGTAATTCTGATGTTGTTTTCAAGCCCTTCGCCATTTGATCTTGCTTTGAGAGAAAAATCAGTGGAAAAAGTTTACTTCGCATCCTCCTAACTGTGATCAGTGAATTCAATAATTCCTTTCAAAAATGTTGCCATGCATGTTACTAATTAATCTTAATATTATAGGTTTTGCCTTAATCATCAAAACCTTTCTAAAGATGTGCATTGCAGACTTTAAGGCTGCTTCATTAGTAAAATGTGGTCCTATTGCCATAATTCTAAAAAATGTTGCCGTTCGGCCTGTTTTCTTTTTTGTTAATATTAAACAAGGCGGCCATTATTTAAACACATTGAATTATCTCTCGGTACAACTATTATTAACGGAGATGTTCGGTTTAATTGCTTAGATTGATCTAAGGAATTGGTTGTATATTTAAATTAAGAAACACCCTGTAAGTATATTGCAGCATCATAGTGAATTTAAAATTTACATTTATAATGTATATGTGCAAATTTAGGAACCAAAACCAAGCCACAAGGAAACACTTACCAAATAATTATCCTGGAAATACACGCATGCCAGGGTACTTAACAAGTGCACTTTGGAAACTTAAAGGGATGACAATAAAGGTCCAGGTACTTGTGGTTACTCGTATTATAAAAGAGCAGTGGCAATGAAGGCTGCCATACATCCTACTCATTAGCTCAAAGCCTCCCTCATACCCCGAGAAGGTGGTTCTGAAGCCTCATTGCTACATGCACGCTCAAGTCCCCGGAGATGAATGGCGACCCTCTCCTCGAGTGCGTCTCTAACGCGGCATTTTTTCCCCTCCTTCTTCTCTTGTAACTCCGCTGCACGCACTAAATCGGCAGCGAGGCGTGGGCCCCCTTTCGATAGTAACGAAACCATCAGCGCATTTATTACCTGCCAGTTTAGGCTACATATTTTTTCTGTGAAAAAACAAACAAACAAACAAATAAAAACACATTCGTCCGCGATTTATTTTAAATATAGGCTAATACAAAGTTAAATACATATAGTACAGTATTTTGCCCTGCATTCTTGCACAAAATTATTTAACAATACATAGGAAACTTTAAAAAAAAAAACGGCAAGAAAGAGCAGGAGTTAAATTAAGAAACACAGAAGACTCGGCGCCCCGGCCTCTTCCTCCCCCTCCTGTTTTCCCGACACCTCTCCTCCAGTTGGAAAGCCGGGGAAGTGCGCTCCGGTGGTCTCTATCTCCAGCACATATGCTACACAGATTATCATGTTTTGGCTGACCCGCTGTGCGCAAACTACGGATAGAATTTCCCCAACCCCGTGAGGAAATTAAGCAGAATGTAGCACTGGGCAGACCAGAAGAAGGATGTAAAGGATCACATCAATAAATCTCCACATCTACATACAGACTTTGTTAGTTTTGGCTTTGTCGTTTCAATATACGAGAACTCGTATACCCTATTTTAAATTAATATCTGATTTATAGACAGTTCAAAAAAATCTGTTTAAATTAATACTTTACTAATAAAGAATGTACTGAATGTCAATGTTCATATCCTATATTACATTAAATTATAATTTCATAGTAAGACAAACAAGATGAGGATATTTACCATATCCTAAATAGCTCACTTTTGCTTCCCAGTAATGGGAACTGAATTTAATACAAATCCAATTATAATATTTTTGTCTCGTTTTGTTTGTAAAGGAAGCAATCAACAATATTTGAAGATATTCCTGTTTCAATGTGTAAATAAAATTCTCACCCGTTTTCATACGCTGTAAATTATTATTATTATTATTTTACATTAAAACGACCCGGCATTCTGCCAAGGGGAAATCCCCTTTGTCAGTCTAAATAAACAACCATTTTCTGTATTAGAAATGTTAGCTGTTGTCTTTAAAACGAAAGAAAAAAAAAGTTGCTAGAAAATTTACATTCGGTCTCTTGGATTGTTTCCAGCAGCCCCTGAATAGTTGTTCAGTAAAGTGACCTTTCCATAAGGAGGGGCAAGGATATAAGCCCGTAATTCCCTTGATACCGAAATCAATGTAAGCCATTCATGCTTTTGTTTTTCTTAGCATCGTCTACTGGGACAACTGCTATCAACTGCAATTTTATGGACCTGGAGTGAAAGAGGAAGCCGTTATAACTCAAGCTTCACTGGCAGATACAAATGACAAATTTTACCTACTTATCCTCTACGCTTTTGAACCCCCAAAAGTATGTTTATACATGTGCATTATTTCTGTTACATATACATTTTCAGTTACTTAGGACGCACCCATGTCCCTGCACGGGTTATCCTATTTATTGGATTCCTAGCCGTTACAACATTCTTCCTTAATGTTTACATGATTTAACGTATATATCTCATGTCTCGAATAGCCGATATATCATCATCATTTTATATAATTTACATACCTCGTGCATCTCTTTATTAAATATTGTTCGTTAAGCCATGACACTAGCAGCTGAATATTTGCCATATACACACTGTAAAGGATATTAAGAGTGTTATCAGTTAAAATCGCATCGAATAAAGCAACATATGGAGAGCATAACTGTGACATGTAAGATACTTCTCTTGGTGTCCATAAAGTACCTCTGTTGTATGAACGTAGACTACAAGGAATTGCAAGGCTGGGAAGGGAGTTGCCTCAAAATGCTTTTGTTTTTCCAATTAATTTGAAATAATGTTGTGAAATACCTTCCATCTGACACAATTCCCATTTAAAGTGGCTAAATAAACATTATGGAGATTCTCCTCAGTTGTTATTGATCATCGGATTATCTGCCTTAATTATTTGTAATCATTTATCGGAAACCATGAAGAAAAATATCTGGCTCTTTTGGACATCTGAGCAAATTAGCTTAGATGAAAAAAAACCGAAGGTGTGACTGAAGTAACTTTTTTGTCCGAAAATACCAAACAACCCAACAAAAAGCCATAATGGATAAAAGATGAAAAGCTCACACACCAACGCACTAACGTAATACCAAAATGTTTTTGGATTTTAAAAGGTAAAATGGTCTCTCTCGTATGTAGTTTTGTACAGAAGTCTCTGCCAAATCAATAAATCTAAATGTATTTTCATGCTTCTGTTATAAATAGAGTATTATGGGAACTAAAAGTCTAACTGTTTTCTGTCTAGAACAATCAGTCTACAATAAATGTGTTTTTCCAAATTCAAACAGTTAGTAGCAACCACTGTAATTAACATATTGAGCTAATAAGCCTGGGAATAGAAATATTGCACAACTTGTAAAATACAACATAAAATGTTTTTTTTATGTCCAATAATAATTTTTAATTAATTCAGTAAAACCGCAGAGTGACTTGTCTTTCATTAATTCATTTCAGCAGATCTTTTGCTTATCTCCTTCTTACACGTTATGGGCCTGGTGGTCTTTGAAACAAATAAAAAACAACACAGATAGTTCATTAGCTAAAGTTAAAGGCTAACCGCACTGCTGGTGACTGAATGCACTTCCCTTATTAGTATTGCCGTGTGGTATTGAAACAATTACAGCTGTATAATTAAATTTAACAAAGATCATGAATAATTAATAAAAGCTCATAGATTTAGTAACACGAAATTATTGTCTGTGATGCAAAATATGGAGAGTTGTTTCATCGCCGGAGACAACTGCATTGCTGAGAGAATGATGCGGTCGTATGGAGGACCGAATAATAAAATGTACCCATATAAGTACGGTGTTAGGTAATCCTGTGCTACCTTATATGAAGGCTGCAGTCCTGGCAGTTTCGCCACTTCGTCCCAGAATCATGCTGATTAACCAAGACTATCAATTACGGATAATTCAATATCAACTGGCTTTCAGATTACATATAGTACTTAGCAAAAAAAATATGTACAATCGACCCTTCTGCTTTGTGACTTTCTCAGTTGCGGTCTCGATATATCGCGGGGACGGAATAAGAAGTTAAATGGGAATTTCCTGGGAGTTTTACGAGAGACGTAGACGGCATGTAAAGGCAAGCAGACGACACACAAAAACTAACTTATAAATGCATAAAATATGTGCAGAGTGCTGGTTTGGAGGACGCCAAATGTGTTGAGGACAGCCATTCTGTGATCTCGCGGTCATCTTTCCATAATGTGTTTCTCATATATCTTTTCACTTTGCTCCTATGCCCGATTGGCTTGCTGATTATGTAACAGTCGATATTTTTTTCTTTCAAAATAAATTAACATTAATTACTTTGGCAGCTACAGGTTTCCAGCGTGCAGTATCTGGGTTTAAGGTTCTATGTTGTGTCTCGATCTCAACTAAGTTCTATATTGGACATCTAGCAGGACATGGCTTCCGGTCCATTCCCCTATCAGCTGTCTCCAAACTAAAAGCACACAGTCGAATGTAAATTATTTGGCGAAAAAACAAACTTAATTTTAAAATGTAGCAAACAGAGTGATAGGCTTTCCTGACATATCGTATTTGCCCATGTCTTTCGTGCAATTTCCTTGTCTAAACCACTGTTTCTCAATGTGACTCTTCAGCACCCCAGACGGTCGCGAATTGGGGAACACTGAGTTAGACAGACCGATTAGGAACTTGCAGTTTTTCTCTAGTCTCCTGATTGCTCATTCCTGGAGACGGACCTGCAGGCAGGTTTCCCTCATATGTGATGATTTAGCATGGGCTGAAATAAAGGTTACTTTGAAGGCTTGGATCATCAATAAGGGGCCTGAGATCCTCCCTGACGGCTAAATTCAGTTGTCTGGGAGCACGAGAATGATGGAATACCTCCTCGCAGCTCCATGAGTCACAGCTGCAGGCAATGAAGTGTCTTCAATAGCTTAGCAAAGCACACTGTGGAACTTCCTGGAAGGCAGCCATGCTCATAGAGTAGCCCCACCCGTCCTGGGACCTTCAGGTAGCTCCGATCCCCTTGTCGTAATGTACAGTTGGATGTCTTGTTGATCCTGATGTTGGAGTGTTACAACTTGTCTTGTAATATTGTTCCTTCAGATTTTCACCTTATAACTTTTGGAATCCTACAGATGAAAAGAACCGCAGCTCTACTAAAACAAAACTAATTGCACATAAGTATAATCCATAATCTAAAATGTACCTTAATTTGGGATTTAAGTTTAATCATCCGAAGCAAGATGATTCATAAGTAAGGATGTAAATATGACTGTGCAATGTAGTGTAACTTGCAATCCCTTTAGACCGTTACATTACAATATTTGTTTCCCTGTCGATAACCAAACAGTTTTAAGTAGGTGATTTGAAATTCTTTTAAAAATATATCAGAAACTGTCAGAAGTGCAGTAAGGTCATGGCCACCAATGACAAATTAACCCCCCCACTCTGCAGAGGCCCTTAAATATATGTAAAATTATTAATTTTATTGGGGGGCTAAAGTGTAATTTTGACAAAGAGCCTAGAATTTCTGGAAACCATTGATAGGTTTTGAATTTTCTGTGCGCAATGGAAAATGAAAGTAGCGTGAAGAATATTTAAATACTTTTAGGGTCATTTTCAAACAGACAGAATGCAACAGCTCAGGTAAAACTTTCATGCCCTTTTTGCCAAAAATTGCAATCTAATATCAGTTTTGTATTTTGTGTGTGCAGACCTCTCTCTGTAACAACTTCTTTGTACAGCAAATACCCAGGGATGTTGCTTTAGTGTTATCCCAATGCCACATACAGCCATAGAAAAAACTAAGAAACCACTTTATATTTCCAAACAAATCTCCATTTTTAAAATCCTGGTTTAGTCATGGTCTTGCTAGCAGAAGGCTACAATACCAGGCAGGTTGCTTCCCATTGTTCACTTATCTGACAGTTTCTCATGAATTGGAGGATGACATCAAATGACCTTGAAAAGGGATGGGATGCATGAAGTGCTGGTGTGACATGCACTGCTAGGACAGTTCGTATCACTCTCCTAGAAGCAGGACTGAAGTCCCATAAAGCAAGGAAGTGACCCTCCATGACTGAGGAAGCAGGCAGTAGTTTCCTAAAAATATATATTATTCACAGACACACCTGTACATTGAGAAATGAATGGGAATATAAACTAAGCTGTAGTCTCTTAATTTAGGCGCGACTTTATTTGTAACGCCTCTATTGTTTAAATGTAACATTCAGTTACTGCACAGCAATTACTAGGAAATATCGACGAATTTGAATAGGAATGTGAACTCAGAAAAATCTATATTTTGCAAAATAAATCTGACAGCGTTTTAATTTTTTTATTCAGGGAAGTAAAGTAAGTGTCTTGCATAACTAGGAATGAACTGCTATAAAGAATGAAAGTTTTGCTCCTTTGGTTTTATATGTTCGTTGATTCAAAATATGACAGGTAATATGAGGAATACGACCTGGTAGATGGTGGAGTGGTAATGTCAAAAGTATAAAAGGCTATTTTTACAGTCGTTTTTATTTTGGATGTTAATTCATAGAAATTAATTTTAATACAAAAGCTATGATTTTTTTATGTAGGTAAATGGGATCCAGCTCTCACTGTGATCTGCTATTAGATAAATGATTGTAAAACTGACAGATGCAGTGTTAGAAAAAATAAGACAATAACTTGACAAAATGCAGCCTGCAATGCTAAACATGAGTGGGATTGCAGTGGTGTTGAAGCCCTGGAGTGGCAGAGAAAATGACTCATGTATGTTTGTAGCTTGGCCGAAGGCCAGGAAATAACTAGGATCCAGAAAACAAGCCTGGTTGGTTATTTGTATAAAATACAAGCTTATGGAAAAAACATCATTTTACTGTCTCAACTGTTTCACCAGATATACGAACATGCAGTGGACGCTTTAAGGATCCCTGATTACAATGGGTGCTTTAGTAGGGATACCTGATTACAATGGATGCTTTAGTAAGGATACCCGATTACAATGGATGATTTAGTAAGGATACCTGATTACAATGGATGCTTTAGTAAGGATACCTGATTACAATGGATGCTTTAGTAAGGATACCTGATTACAATGGATGCTTTAGTAGGGATACCTGATTACAATGGATGCTTTAGTAAGGATACCTGATTACAATGGATGCTTTAGTAAGGATACCTGATTACAATGGATGCTTTAGTAGGGATACCTGATTACAATAGATGCTTTAGTAGGGATACCTGATTGTTAGCACAAAAAGCTTGTTTCTCCAAACAGCAAATCATGTGGCAATAACTAAATGTACAGAGTGTGCAAACTGGGTCGGGTGGTTTAAAGAACATAACATAAGAACATAACATTCGGCCCATCAAGCTTGCTTGGGGAGAACTTAACTAATAGCTCAGTGTTGTTAAAATCTTATCTAGCTCGGATTTTAAGGAACCCAAGGATTCCGCTTGCACTATGTTATCAGGAAGACTATTCCTTACTCTAAGTACACGCTGCGAAAAGAAGTGCTTCCTTAAATCCAGTTTGAAATATCCTCCCGCTAATTTCCACCCATGGCCACGAGTTCTTGTATTAGAACTAATGCTGAAGTAACTATTTGGTTGAACAGTATCCAAACCTGTTAGAATCTTATAGACCTGAAACATTTCCGCCCTCAGTCTCCTTTGCTTAAGGCTGAGCAGATTTAACTTAACTAACCTTTCCTCATACGACATTCCTCTAGGACCTGGAATCATTTTTTGTGGCCCTGCGCTGCACCTTTTCTAAGGCCGCAATGTCATTTTTAAGATATGGTGATCAAACCTGCACACAATATTCTAGGTGAGGTCTCACTAAGGAATTGTATAATTTTAGCATTACCTCCCTTGACTTAAA
>JABFDZ020000118.1:10155073-10171751 GCA_019775955.2 Pollimyrus isidori | reverse complement strand
ATCAATACTATAATACCTGATGACTGTCAATAGAAGATGCTGTTATGTTTATTATTTCTCATAACAACTATCATAATGAATTATGAAGATGAGAGCTTGTCCAGTTCTGGTCCTGGAGGGCCGGTTTGCAACAACATTTACAGATTTTCCTGCTCGAATACATCTTATTCAACTAATTACCAGGTTTAGTAGGTGTGTCTGAGAAGGGAAATCTGCAGGCCATGGGCATCGCCACTATCACACCTGAGGGGGACATGTCCCCCACACATATCACAATTATTTGTTTGGACCCCCCCACATTTAACATAAAATATTAGTTTTATGCCAGTGTGTCCACCCCACATTCATAATGCTTCTGATACCCCTGCTGCGAACTGTCTTTCAAACTGGCCCTCTAAGATTGCAATTGGGCAGCCTTGTTCTATTCACAACCCCCATCTGCCCAGCTAAAAAAAAGGTTGGCATTTGAATTTTCCATTGGACCGCCTTTGTCATGACAAAGTTATCACATAGCTTACTGATGGTTTGCGCAGGCTTATGCAACATCTCACCTTTTATTTTCATCCAGATTTGCATTCATTTCTCACTGAGATCCTGTATTGACAAGTGACTTGAACCTCCATAAGGCCTCTTTCAGCACATCCCAAAGACCTTCAGTGAGGTCATGACTCTGTGGTGACCAAGTCATACGTGAAAATGATTCCTTATGCTCCCTGAACCACTTCTTGACAATTCAAACCCAATGAATCTTGGCATTCTTGTCCTGGAATATGCCCATGCCAACAGGGAAGAGAAAAATCCATTTATGATGGATGGTGTAACCTGACCATTCAGTAGATTCAGGTACTCAGCTGACTTCAGTTTATTGCTGCATAACATTGCTGAGATGTAATAATGATCCAGTCATTAGCTCTGAAGCATTTGGTGATATAAATTCAAATGGGAACTTTTTTTTGGCCAGGCAGTGTACTTAAAAATACTAAGGAAAGGACATATTATTTTGCGGTATACTCGTATTAATGTCCCTTACATGCTTTCTGTCTTAGCCTGTTGAGCAAACTTCCTGAGACGTAACATGTATATTTAAAGGGACTATAAAAATGAATAACTTAATGGTGTGTAGAAAAATTGTGAAAAGCACTGGCCATTATTAAGATGTATAAGTGTGAATTTCCCTAAATGTGTTTTTATAGTGCAGCAGTAATTTTCCCCTTGGATGCCATTTCATTAATTTGGGCAGTATACCAAAGCTAGTCACTGCATAAATTACACTAAATTGTTGTTGTCGTATCCTTTTCTGAGAGCATAAGATTATTAGGATTTAATATATTTTTAGAGGAAAGTGGGCCTTCACCAATAAGAATTAAATTTCGTAAAATACCTTTTCAATACATTACTGGTCATCTTTTGCTTTTTTACATAATTACATTATCACATATTGCTAGAAGCTCAATGCATTTCTTTAAGAATAACTTATATGACAGAAGCTGGACTGTTGTAAGGCGCTGTCAAAACAATGATTGATAACATGCAATTTGTACACATATTATTCACTCAAATTCGGAACACAGAATTGAATTCAAGAAATTTTATGTAGATAATATCAAAGATGGCTATAAGTAGCCTCTTATATTGCATATGGGTTACCCTGACCTTGAAGCAGAAAACTGCATAACATTTATGGTGGAAAGATAGAATTTGGAGTGTTTTTTAAAGTGCAGTTAACTTGAAATAAGACTTTTTGAAATGGTTTAAAGGTAGCAAAAGAATCAGCTGGCAACTATAAACTTTTCCGGATGATTTATAATCACATAAGAAACTGAATGTGTACCTGTTGTTTGTCTGCAGTGTAGGACTGTAGAACTGGGACCTGTCTATACCAAATCAAGCAGGTCCATGTAAACTAGGGTACATTATCCTTTAGTAATACAATGTTTTTTTATGATATTTTTGAACACATTTATGACACATTATTATGCATTCATAAAGCAATATAAACTTGGCTGTAAATAGTTTTAAAAAGGCACAACACATTATACTCATGTTTATTATGCATTCTGCTTTATGAAGCTTTCATCTATAATGCACTATAGATATCTACAGTACAAAGCATTCTTAATGCTTATATCGACCATTAAAATGCACTACTTCACTGAAGCTTATACAGTGTTTTAATGAACTCTATAATGCCTTATGACTGTCAATAGAAGATGCTGTAATGCTTTATTAATTTTTGTACCAACCATTATAAGGTTTATTCTAAGTAAAAAAAATGCTTATACCGCTATACTATAATACCCATCAAACATTAAAGGCAACCACTCTGTTTTTAACTAATATTTGTTCTCTTTCAAGATTAAGTTGTCAAAGTAACTTTCTATTTCTTTTCGAAGTTGGGTTCACAGTGCCCATTTTCTTCTAAATCATTAACCGCTTCAGAACAGAGTCTTACACTTAAAAACAAATAAAGGATTTAACCTTTGTGACCCATAAGTCCCTAGGTGAAAGTGAAAGCATACTGACCTAAGTGTCAGCCGTACTGACCTGGTAGTCTGCCAGACAGGGAAGTGGGAGGCGCCTTGCTTCGGAATATTGGTCTGGAGTTGTGTGTAGCATCAAATAACTCACACCAACTAACAGTAGTGAATTTGTGTGTTTTTATTAGTCATGACTAGTTTGCTAGCTAGCCAACTCCTTATACATTATACAGGCTCTTCTGTATGAGGGCTGAGAGGTGAAAAGGGAAAAGCTTTGAATATGGTTCAACTTTTTAAATCCCAACGGCTAAGTCACGGGGATCTCAGGTTGCTGCTCCCAGCAGCATTAACGTAAATTTTTTTATTTATTTATTTTAACATAATCTCAAATATAAACTCAAATCTCAACAGGAGTTACATCCCAATAACACAAAATATTTACAAAAACATATTTGCAAAATCCGTAGCCACACAATAACCAACCCGTTCATGAAGCACTATGTTTATATAAAATCTAGTAACGCCTTAATTTATTTTTACAATAAAGCATCTTGTCCACAGCATGCCATCTTAAATTAGCACTGCCATGCAGAATAAAATAACAGTAATTACATATTAAATTTACAATTACTGGCAGCATTATGCATATACAGTGGTTAATTTGAGCAAATTTACCCATAAGTAAATATGATGAAATTCTAACTGCAATACAATACAAATTGTGCAATACAAATGTGAAAAGATTAGAGTGCAAAGTACTGTAGGAGAGGCTGACTGCTCACAGAAAATCCAACATAAAGAACTGTTTCTAGCAGTTAGACGTTTTATAACCAGAAAGCTTGGAAGCTGCTAATTCCTAATTGAAAATTTTCACCTCATGTTTTTGTAATTGTTTTTGGGAAACTGAAGGGTTAAAAACAATTTCATTACCACTTTCTGGTTTGCTGTTGTATTCCAGGATCTTCCAAATCTGGTCCTGGAGGGCTGTGTTGCAACACAGTTTACAGATTTCACATCTCAAACACATTTTGTCGGCTAATTACTAGGTTGAGTAGGTGTGTTTGTGTAGGGAAATCCACAAACTCTGTTGCAAACTGGCCCTCCAGGATTGAAATTGGGAAACTATGTTCTGTTCTGTATGTATAAATCATTATATCAATTCTGATACTGAATCCCAAAATGACATAGATGAAAGAGTATACTCACAAAACACTCAGAGCACCAACCAATCTAAATTAACATGCAGCATTTATTGAAACTATTATATTAAATTAACAGTTGGACCACACTCCAAAATGGAAGTCATCAGGGCCAAAAGTTAAATGCTGCTTGTAGAGTCTTCAGGATTTATGGCTGTTTGTTCATGTGAGTGATGCTCTTTTAATGTGTTTTCAGAGGACACAAACTGTAAGTTATTCTAAAGAAATGAATCCATCCATCAGTAAGCAGGCTCTCAGCCAGTCACGTCACCCAGATAGGCACCATCCCGATGCCTCGTGTCTGCAGTGTGGACCAGTGCAGGGTCAGGGGTGGAACTGCTCATCCCTCTTTGTCCAGTATACTCCCCCCAAATTCGCCTCCCAGTTTGATCTACTGGTAGAAGCTGTTTTTCAGTGATGTGTCACCATCCCCTCTGGCCCGGACCCAATAACATCATCTTAGACCCACACTGAACTCACATTCACCATAAAAGCCTCAGCTGCCTAGAACATCTGAAAGCTGGCTCTCATATTTTCACCATGTATAACTGGCTAGAGATCAACAATATTTCACTACTTATAGATATAATACACATATCTTTTAATATTAGAAAACATCTGCAATTAGCTTACAAATGAAGGCCATCCACTCTTTCTAAATTATTCACCTCATGATATACAATCTTAAAAAACATGTCACTGGTAGATATAAAATTGTAGCAAAATTGGGCAACAGTTTCTATGACAACCATGGCTATAAGAATCTATGAAAACATTCATAACACGTTATAATGCATTCATAAAGTGTTATAAACATGGCTATAATTAAGTCATAACTCATTATAGCCATGTTTATTATGCATTATGAATGCTTTAGAAAGCTGTCATCAATAATGCACTATAGATACCTTCAATGCAGTAAAAATCATACTAATTGTTATACATTATGCATTACCAGCATGTGTGATGAAGATATCTAAAGTGCATTACAGGCAACAGCTTCACATAATGCGTTACTGGAGATTGCAGCATTGTATGGTAAATGCATCCCAGTGGCAGAATATATGCAAAAGTGGTGATAAAAAAGAAAGTTTCGCTCTAAGTTTATATTGTGATAAAGAAAAAGGGGGGCGTCTTCAGATTTGTTTACTTCAGGAGTAACATACGTTTGCCACACAGAAAATACCAAACTCTACATCTGTTTTAAATCTAATCCCATTAGTTTTGCAAAACAGGTTAATTCCAGAACCAGATTGCCACTGATATAATTATACTGGGAGGAAGACTGCGGGAGAAAGCAGACGTTCACCGGAGCCAAGCCGACGTGTAATATCTCTGTGCTAGATGACTAATTTCTATAGTTGGTGGCATTAAATCTACTTATTATGACAAATGTTTTCGTTTTCATGTGCTCTGGGAGGAAATGCCAGTGGTTGCTTAAAATATAAAAACATGCACCCGTAGCTATATCGCTCTTCCATTTTCTGGAAATGTTTACTTGTTATTATATGTTAAAGCTGGAAGCCTTTATGCCTTTACTGTGGTTCCTGACGTAATGCGTCAGGAAATCAGGTAAAGAAAGCACTTTAAACAAAGCCTATCATTTAAATTGCAGTAAAAGAGGCCATTATTGTTCTGTTTACATGTACCTTGTTACAGAGTAAACATTTTTGTCTTTCTGCAAATGTTTCATTAATTATCGTCACTTTGTTTTCTTACAGTATGTTATGCAGATAATCTCTTCAGCAGATCTTTCATGGGTGCAGTAGGGGAATAGATACCCTGACAGATTCAGGGGGCCTTCACTCTACAGGCGCCCTTCAAAACAAAATATTACATGTACAATTTGGGAGAGGGCAAGGTGACATTTTGCTAGGGGGTCCAGAATTCTTAGCTATGCCTCTACAAACTACTTTAGTGTCTAAAATGTGAAGTGTACCATTTGTCGACTTTCATCGGGAGCCCCTGGTTCTATGATAAATTGGACTTGTTCTACCAGCGGTGGGAGGGGAATAGGCTGGGATTTGTTCTCCAACTGCCCACAGCATGTGGTTATATGTCAGTGCTCTGTGAGTTACTGACTGCCAGCACTGAATGGATGTGTCTTCTTATGGGCGCTCAGCTCTGACTTCCTCACCCTGAGAAAAGGGGAGGAGTCAGCAGTTAGATTCCCAGGGCTTCGCATCAGCTCCCCATTCCTGGAAGACGCACGACAACTGTGAGCTACTCGTTCTTGTGGTATAATTTTAGGAGGCAGATAATGCACATACTGATCCATAATTCCATTCATCCTTTTTGTACTGTGATAACATTTCAAATGTTTTAGCACAAGATTACTGAATATGTATGTTTTGAAATTTGCAATATTCAGTTACTGAAAAACTAATCCAGAAGCGGAAGTTCATAAAAATTCAATCTACAGTTTCTGATTAGTAATTGAATTGCAGCAAAACATCACAAGTCATCAATAGCTAAATGCAAACCAAAGCATTTTGAAGGATTTAATAGAACAACATATTTGCTAGCTGATTGCAGCATAATCTGAATGAATGTAAAATAAATAGAATTAATATAAAATAATAAAAAAATAACAATTGTAATCCCCCCCCCCCCAAGGAAGGATTCCCTGGGGCTGTGTATGTGCCCACCCACAAGGGAAGTTGTTAGCTGTTTAAAGAAACTTGGAAGACTGGTACGCAGTCCAGCCCACCAAGACCAATGCTATGACTCCCTGGTCCAAGATAAAGAGAAAAATATCCTTTAGGTAGCCAGCTTTGAAAAGGAAAAACAGTTGCAGTATGTGACCGACTTTGCACAGATAAAGTAAATCAAAACACTGCACAGTGCTTCACAGGCAAAGTCAGACCCAATTCAAATATTTACATAAACCATTTGAATCCTCAAGTTTAATAGAGAGGGTTTCTAAGGAAACTTTAAAAGATGAGAGTTTTCATCTGGAAGGCTATTTAATGATATTTAACAAAACCCTTGTTTACCTTGGGTCGTTTCTCTGCAGAACCCATTTCACGACTCCTACCAATAAACAAGATTAATGTGATCAGATTGTTTCTTTAAAGTGCTCCTGAGTATTTTAGGAAAACCTGTTAAGAGGCTGTTTTATGCACAGTGGTGACTTTTCTGCCAGGAAAATGACATATTGGAATGAGGAAGTCTTCACCTTCTGGACGCCTTTTTTCCTATCAGTCCTAGCTGCTAATAAAAAAAATAATTATGATGCACTGCAGCCTGAACTAAGCCTTTTGATACTTTATCCTTGAATGTTCAAAAACAAAGAAGCCCAAACCCGCTGGAATACGTCTATGAAAAACACAACATTCCATAAACAATTAATTAGACTGTTTTATTACAGTTTGAAGTGATCTTCTCCATCGCACACAGTGGTCAATACAAATGTGATTGTTTTTATACACACAAACTGTATTTGTGCACTGAAAACTTTATTGGGGGCTTCAGTAGGTCCTGTTCCCCTCACTTTGCTCATTCTTCCTATTCCCATGAAAAAGCCACTTGTAGCCATTACTTGCCGTAAAACTGAGATTTAGAAACATTTTCTGCTGACATATTTGTGGCACCAATGTCCTGTGGCTAAGTTACATCACTTGTCATTGAAATCAATACTAACAAGCATCTGTAAGTGGAATCGAGTAGACTAGTTCAGAATTATGTATTTTCCATTCATCCATCTCACAAATGCTTATCCTCAACGGGGGGGTCAAATTCCACCGGAGTTTTGGAGCCTATGCCAGGCAGGACAGGACACAGAGCGTGGATGGTGGGACCAGGGAGACCCCCCCAGAACTGTGGCCAGCTAGCTTCTGGTGCATCATTAAGCATGCAGTGATGAGCAAACATTAAGAAATTACCTACAGAAAAATTTAAAAGCCTTAATCGTATATGTGTTTCTTTAGATGAGGCTAATATTACTGATGACACTCGTGAGTGTTATGATTTCATATCTAGCAGTCAGATGTTTTTTAAGACTCTGTATTTGATGCTACCTCATGGACAGCATAAGCCACGCATCACTGGGCAATAACTCGTATGGTGAGGCTCAGCTGGAGACAGGAAGGTACATCTGAAATTTTCAAAAGCAAGCAGAGTAAAAATGAACCGGACCACTCCACCACAAACTCTGATGAGGTACAAAATCAAACAGCTGCATTTCTCTCTTGACTCATGCATAATGTAGATAAGCACATACTATGGGATGTGCTTTAATTAATAGATTGGGTTCTACTCTGGAATGGATGGAGTGGTACAGGCTGTTGTTAGCTACGTTAATTTGGTTATATTCTTTACACCAGTGTCAGATCAGGAGAGTTAATTTCAGTATGCTTATTCTGACGCATGTGTTCATCTTGGATCTACATGTATGGTGTGTGCCTGAGTAAATAAGGGTTCTGTGGTCATCAGTAATACACGTATGGTTCTGTGACTATGTCGTCCACTCCTGCCTTGAAATTATGCCCCCCTTGTTTTGCTGCATTCTAAGACCCATGACACAAGGTATGGGTACATCCTGGATGGCGTTCTCCAGGCACATAGACAGCTAGTAAAACAACAGGTTTGGTTTGCTACCCATCAGGCACATAGCCAATCAGTGAAATCACAAATTTGAAACCCACTTGAAATTTGCCTCCATCCTGAACCCACTCCAACCCACCAGGACTGGCAAAGTCTACCAGGAAGGACCACCCTGAAATTAATTTTTGATTATGAGTCTGTCAGTCCATCATGTCTTTAGGACACCCACACAACATGGAAACTGCACACACATGATTCTCCTCATCCTGACAGAGGGAAGAAACACTGTGACCCAGGGAGCCCCCTACAGGAGCTCACGTCACACTGAAGAATGCCACACTTTTCTCTGAAAGCCCTTAGAATTTATCTTTACATTTACTTTCATCATGTAAAAAACAGTCTATCTCCCTCTGTTCCAGGAATAAGGTGAAAATAAGGTGCTGATATTACTATACAAACAAAATGAAAATCTATATTGCAAAATGCACAATGTAAATCGCATGCAAGCAAAATTGAGTCTACTTAAAGTATATTTGCTTCAGTAAGATCTGAAACGATAAACACTTTTTGAGCCCAGGAGTTTTTTAATTTCCATGGGAAACAATCAGCAAAAAGCGTGATTCACAACCTCGTCAAAAGCTTCTAAAGGCAACAGAGTAGCCATAGCTCATGGAATCAGACTCCCAGCAAAGTACTGAGACGTGGTAGCACCCCAAACACAGTTGTCACAGACTCCTGGCAAACAGCACCTAGGCTGGTCCCCTTCAAGCTACTGAAGCAGTCAGTTTGCCACCATACAAAAGATAACAAATTCACTCATCTACTGCCTTCCATGTTTTTTCTCATGTGTGACAAAATCATTAAGGGCCACTTCTGACCAAAAAAAGATCTGAGGATCTGTTCATTCTCTTTTTTTTTTTATTCTGGGACTGAGACAGCCGGAACAAAAATATACATCGCACCCCCTGAGATCACTGTTCAACTAGAGCTGCCAATCTGGTTTGCTAACAGGAAGTGCCACAGAGACGCATGTTTCCCCAGCCGGGTAGATGAAAACCAAGCCAGGCAGGATAAATTGTACTGCCCTGCTGAAACTACCACACACACAGACAGGGGCATGCACACATACACGGGCACACGGGGACACACACGGGCACACACATGCAAACACACACACGGGCACGCACACACACATGGGCACACACACAGGCACACAGACGGACACACACAGGGGCACCCACGCACGGGCACACACGCATACACACACGGGCACACACACGGACACACACAGGGGCACCCACGCACGGGCACACACGCATACACACACGGGCACACACGCATACACACACGGGCACACTCACGGACACACACAGGGGCACACACACTGGTACACGCACGCACACATATGCATGGAATACCTGTGTAAAGCAGCCAAATGTGCAGACACGTCACTCACTATGCCATTAAGCCACAGTGTGCATTATTTTAAAAATAGGATCTGTGCCATTTAGTTTCGTTTAATTTATTTGTCTCTGGTTTGTGTTTGGGGTTGCCTTAGGCAGTTAACAGACATCTGTTAGTGTGACAGAGGTTTAAGTTAGACAGAGCTCTTTGGGAACCACTTCCGATCGTTTCTTCATGCCTTGTAATTACAGTCTATCTTATCTGAACTCACATTCCAGCCACATAGGAAAGACAACAGACAAGTGATAAGAGTTAAGCTGTTAGATGCAAATCTAGAAGTTTTTTCCTTAACAAATTAAAGGTACAATTCATTGACTTCCACTATCATTTTCAAATGGGGCTAAATTAATGTAAAGGGACCATACAAACAATTATTGTGACAACATTTGAATACTAGTGACTATTAATACCAAGGGCATTGTTTTAGATACTTTTTCTTTTTTATATTTTACAAAATTATTTCTTCCATTTGGGAAAAAAAAAACAATATAAGCATTTTCCATGATTATTTGATAACATGCCATGATGTAAATTCGTGGTCTGATTTAATAAGCATTGTATCAAAAACAAAACGATAAACATGCTTTTAGCTGTATATGTGTAACACATGTAATTTTTAATTTTCAAATACATTTCTGTCTGTTGAAATATACAGGCAGGTGGCAAATGGTCTCTAACTCACCTCAAGAGAGGGCAAAAAATGGGGGTAACAAAAACAAATGGCCTGGACAGCTTGCTGTCGAATCATGCGGGCAGTTCTTAAGAGTGGGTGGTTTGTTCTTTCTCTAGCAGTGACTGACAGCAGTAACTGGTGCTTGTAAACGACCGACTGAAGTTCTCTTTGAGGAAATGGTCGCTACCTGTTGGTTTTGTAGTGACATCACAAGTGGTTTCTCTGTGGGAGCAACACAAAACAAAAATGCTCAGTCAGGAAAAGTACACACACACCCACACACATATATACAAACATATATACAAATTTAAAGTGGAAGAGACAGAAAGTGATAAATGAACACAGCACGACTCTTCTAGTGCAACACTGCTTCTCTTTATATTTCAAATAACTGCATTATTTTATATTAAACCAGTAACTGCTACAACCAGAAGCCAAATCTGAAGTAAGAATAAATAATTTACATTACACAATAGTCAAAAATTGAAAGATAAAAAAATACATCAATTATAAGCTGCAAACACATTGTATTGGGGCACAATGAAGAAGGTTTAAGGTAGTAGAAATGTGATTAGTTTTGGGGGTGTGAAACCAAACAAACCAAAGACGTTAAAAAAATTAGATTGCAAGTGAACTAAGACTTGACTCCAAGCAAGTGAACTAAGCGTGAAAGGGTTATTCTCTCAGTCTAAGGGTCAGCGATGTGAGAAAACACAGTAAGAAAACCTTAGAGGAGATATTTGGAGGCCTCTAGGGTATAAACCACAGAGGTATATATCCAGGTTTGTTTTCTTAAGAAATGGAAACAGTATTTTTGGAAATGGAAAAACCATTAGAGGCTACGTCGTTAGCTTTTCTTTATGTCTTTGCATTCCCGCGGGATCCAGGCGCATTGTAAATGTTGCGCTCCCCCACACCCAGCCATAAAGAGAATTAACATGTGCTCAATGTGTTTTTGCATATCAGGCTTACAGAAAATTCTGCCTGCAGGTTCAGAACCTAGCAAAAAAAACAAGCTTTGGCATTAGGTTTTCAATAGTTATTTGTTGGACGTGTCTTATAATGTGAACCTTATCGTTCAATCATTTATATATAAATGTGACTTAAATATCTAAAATATATAAATAAATATCTAAAATATATAAATATTTGAATATATATTCCTATTAAAATACTTATGTTATTTAAATAATAGTCTGTTTATACCAGTAGGGACAAATCTTTGCAATCTAATAGGATGTAACTATGGTAACGGTTGTGGTTAAGAATGTAAAAGAGATGACAGAGAAAATGGGCAATGTAAATAAATGAGGAGGAAAGGGTGAGTTTTAGCAGGAAGCCCAGTGGATTTGAAGCACACATTCCCTGAAAGCTTGCGTGAGCTTCCTCAGTGGCCCTTGACTCATTTTTCCACTTGGTTGGTTCCTGACTGAACTGTAAACTAAAGATGACATGGTCTCATTAATTCAGCAATGCTGGCAAAATGTGGCCATTTCATGTATCTGGAAGACCATTGTTTAAGATGGGGTCATGTCACAGGTCAACTAAAATAGTGAATTTTTGAAAAGCTTTGAGAGTTGCGGCTAACTTGGACCGAATAGACTAGCTTACACAACATGCATACATCATTAACCTTGATCTATTAACATCTTTCCAAGGTATGTATGTGGTTTTTATGATTATTTTGGTGAAGCTATGGATTTGAAATTCACTGTAGAATGACAGTGAATTGCCTTAGGCATTAGATTATTGCTTCTAAGTGGTGCTGATTTTTTCTTTAAGGTTATTATAGCTTTGAGTAACTGGCAATTTCTGGTGAAATATCCAAAAAAAAATGACTGTAGAATGGAAGAGCATATATATAATATGAAATCATATGGCATAGAGCAACAGAAAACCACACAGCAGCACAGCACTTAACACAATATACTTTTTGTGTGTATGTGTATGTGTGTGTGTGCGTGTGTGTGTGTGTGTGCGTGTGTATGTGTGTGTGCGTGTGTGTGTGTGTGTGTGTATGTGTGTGTGTGTGTGCGTGTGTGTGTGTGTGTGTGTGTGTATGTGTGTGTGTGTGTGTGTGTGTGTGTGTGTGTATGTGTGTGGATTATATGTATATTTCTATATGGGAACCAAATGGGGGAGGAGGGGCAAATATGTTATATGATTACAGTAATCCAATCTAATACCAGATTACATTTATTGACATTGTAATATGTTATGGCAATATCAACAATAACAGTGATGTTATAACTAAAACTGTGTTTACTTATGGATGGCAATACTTATGAATGCAAGCATGAAATAAATAAATTACAAACTTTTTAAAATTAAACTAATTAACTGTGTTACTCTTAACAGTGTATGTTAAACATGTGTTTAAGCAAGCTTGAAGATAAATTCTGTCTCTCCATCAAATACAACTAAATTCACAAATAACTCACCCAGTACAAATGCATGCTACCTTGGTAGTACTCAATAGTATGGCTATGTGAAATCACTGTCAATAGGAAAGCAGATAATCATTAAAAAGGCCTATTGTGAGAGGGTTTTCACCACCAGGAAAAATGCAGTATAAGATGTGGCAGAGAAAGACACAAAACACAAATGTTTGGTACTTTCAAAAATAACATGCAGAGCATAGCCTACATCAGGAACCTGGAACTGGTCAGGTCCAACAGGATAAGGTGGCCTACTAAGAGGATAGTTCAGAAAAGTAATGAATAGATCTATATGGTTATACTGGTAGTTATATGTTATGGAGTTCAGTATGCTCGTATTATAATTAATATACTAGGTCCGCTTAGAATTCCAAGATAAATAAATAAATACATCTAAAATTTCAGTTGTTTATTTGGGGCGGGTGGTCGACGTACGTCACTTATTTATTTTTTTATGTCCTCAGTAGCCAAAGTGGACTAACAACCATTTAAATGTTAGGAAAACATGTGGTATGGTGGCTGAAGAGCTGGGCGCTGTGGGTTTGCCGCTTCGCGGCTCTGACAATACGATTGTCCTGCTGCAGTACCGCGGCGTTGCGGCATATTCTGTGAGAGTCAGACGTAGCCTATATCATGGCCGTACACTTCCATGCGACTAGAATGTTGGCCACCGGTACAAAAATGCAGGAAATGCTTACCGTGGGACCTGTTTCATAAAATATTAAGCATTTGGAAAACGTGTCGCTTGCCTATGACTAGATTAGTTCTTTAAGAGTCGGAACTTCTGTGCAGTCTTTTCCAGTATGAGGTTATGCTGCTATGACAGAATTATTGGCCATGGCTCTCCGCATACATTAAATTTCCAGAATGAAACTGTAACTCTGCCATGTTGGAACTATTCAGGGGGGACCCATTCTTAATAATAGAAATTACTCTAATAAATCTAATATCCTCAAGGACAAGACATAGACCTATAAGCTTTGACTAAAAAACCGTTGAACCATTTAGTCTGATAAAATATCAGAATATGTGAAAAACATTAATGGTAGGCTATTACTATTTTTGTAATACGATTCAGACTCCGATTTAACAGACTCGATTTTACACAACTCGTGTAAGACCTAAACTGTATCAGGACGCGTTTCAGTATAAAACGTCTCAGTTATAACTGGTTTAAGCGTGATGCATCAGGAGACAAAGCAGAAAATACAAAGTTAGAAAACACCTAATAACATATAAATATACAATAAAGAGATTTTAAATTCCGAATCACTGTTGGCTGAAATAAAATAGTCTATTGAAACGTCAGTTTTAAATGATAAGCGTTAATGTAAAAATCAATTAATAAAAAAGGTAAAAATTAATTTCCCATAACATATATGTGTATAACGAGAACATTCTGGCAAGGTCGCTAGTCACCTTTCCGGCCGCATTAAATTAACAACACATTGAATTTCATGCTTTGTTTTAAAACTGTTGATCTGAATTCCATTGTAGATGGGATACGCGCTTCCTCTCTGAATTTCTCTGTGAAAACGCCTCATCAAAACCTGGCCATCGGAAAAGGACAGTAGACCTCCCCTCCTGAACAAGGCACTTAGTCTTACATCAAAATCTGAAAATAATACCTCCAATATTTATGCACGTGGTCCTGTCACGACCTCGTCTACTGGACTGGATTAGCTGAATTTCTGAGATGTTTTCTTTTCTTCTGCGTAACTGAAACATCTCTGTTATTGCCAAAGTATCGGTCTAATGAAGCCAGACACTGTGGCGAATGGCACCCATGCTATGCTTCTGTCTTATCCCATTAGTTAATTAATTTGTTTGTTTATTTGTTTATCTGTTTGTTTCTATATGAATGTATTATTCATTAATTTATTTGCTAGTCTATTTATTTGCGCGCCCATTTCGCTATATATTTCATAACATGTGGACGCTGATGTGAAGTGAAACATAACCTGCTTAATACTTTTGCTGCTTATAAGTTTATTTAATAAGTACCTAAACATATAGTCTACGTATCAATAAATTAAGCGATTGGTTGCTACAAACATGAACCCCGGGATAAATAAAGGCTTTATGTCTGGTGACGATGTATTAATAAAAATCAGTTAATGTACAGCCTGGCACAAAACATCTTTATTTAGTCTTAACGTGTAGACTCTTCTGGGAACGTGTTATTATGGTAACCGTAAACAAACGTAAACAAAATTAAATGGTCACTTTGTGCCTCGGGTGCATTATTTGGGCATTTAACAGCGAGGAAAGCTATTTCCTTTGCCATTCGAAGTAAACCACTCTAAATTGGCCATGAAGTCTGTTGCAGTTTGTGATATTTCATGTGTCTTTTTCATCTCGCCATTCAGTCAAGTTTGTGTTTGTACTATTCAATCGATAAAGTAGGTTTATATGTAGGGTCCAGCAATTTCAACGTGACACCAAAGTATTCCCTTGAACTGTGCATGAATTTGCTGGCTTTGTACTGTTAATGACTATTCATTATGAGTGTCAAGATTAGTTTACATGTTCATTAAACTCGACCGTATACAGATTCAAACATTTTCTAAAGCAAATCTTATCTTTGAAATGAGCACAATGAAATGCACTTCAAGACATTATCCGATACCAAAGAGATATTCATCTGTTAACTCTGGTAAAGCAAATGGATAATTTCGCTGATAAAATCTTGGGAATTTCTGCCTGTAAACTGAAGCAAATCATTTGTGCGCGGCAGGCACCCGTGGAGTCCCGATGGGAAAACGGTGGAATTTTCCCCTTGTTTATCATATATCTAACTATTACAGATGTCAAGCGTGCAAGTGATATATTTTGTAAAACAACAGGGATTTAATCTGAAGACAAGTACAGATGTTGCATTCGCAATGCATTTTTGCGGTCATAGAACAATGGTCGATGATGCACGTATGGCGTTTAATACTAAGAGAATTTAGCCGGATAGTGCGAGCATATGGCGATCATATGACTACAGGTAGGGTTGTGCACACAGATTCAAAGTATTAGGGATTATACTACATATACAGCCCGCAAAATGGTCAATTATCAAACCATTATACATATGATTGCATTATACATAGCGCATATTTATCATAGGCAGCATGCCTATACATCCAGTTACACAAGTAAAAAGAACACTGTCTATGTATATGGTGTTTAAAATGAAGTTTACAAACTCTGCATTCCGCGAAAAGTTGGGTAAGCGGTTTGATGGATGGATATATGAAAATTATACAGTGGGACGGTCAACAAAGAAACAATAAACAGACTAGTAATTGCAGAAATTAACGTAACCATCACGTCTATGGTCAATACAATTACTGTGTGTATGAAATTAATATCTTTTTGTAGTTTATATGACTCTGATGGGAAACTATGATTTTCCGCAAAACTTACAATTTTTCAGATTTAAAAAACCAAGTGTTTGTTGTGGGGTACTTTCAACATAAGAAAAACGTTTTTTTTTTTTCTTTTTTTGTGGGAGGTGACCGAAGAAAGCAGACGTCTGTTTTGCCCGAAGCCAAGGAAATTCTTCCCCGTTTTTTCTCCACCAAAGTCTGAAAGTTGCCCCTCGCGCGCATCGCGCATTTTTCTGGATGTGTGATCCACGTGTAAGAGTCAGATCAAAGGTGGGAACAGAACGATTACATTATAAATGGACGTTAACATGTTTTAGAACTGTGACACGAATTATGTGACGTGTTTTCAACTGCTATTTCTTTAAAAACCAAGGAGAATTCCTCGTACAATGCCCTGGTATAGCAGAAATTATTTAAAATGCTGTCAAACACCAACTCTCTGCGTGTATGTTTTTATCCCAAGAAGATTTCTCTCTCTCTCTCTCTCTCTCTCTCTATATATATA